>CM021101.1:839644718-839935071 GCA_007115665.2 Sequoiadendron giganteum | reverse complement strand
ATATATTTCGCATGGTTTTTGGTTTTATAAACATTATTCAGTTATTTCACTCATATTTCCACAATGGGTTCTCATTTATTTCATTCAGCAATCACAAAATTCCAAAACCAACATATGAGAGGAAACCAAAATTAAAAAACCCTCAACATAGAAAACATTAATAGCTTTGCATTTCAAATAAAAACCCCTTTTCCCAAGGAAAACCTTGCAACCTCGTAATATATTTTGCATGGTTTTTGGTTTTTATAAATGTTATTCAGTTATCTCACTCATATTTCCACAATGGGTTGTCAGTTATTTTATTTTGTCATCAATGAAAACCCATTTTCTTTAACCAATAGTTGTTCAATGCTTCACAGAAAACCCATTTAACCACTGTTCAATGCTTCACAGAAACCCATTTAACAATCATGTTTCACAATTCCTATAGAATGGAAAAATGGCAGATATACATACCTATTGGCTAGTCGTTGCGCCTATGGAATGTGTTGCTCTCGTTCGGCCTCCATTCTATCGCTTGTGCTCCCCAACAAACTACAAAATGAAATGTGGCAAATGGAAAATTTTAGCCCTCCAAACACAGAAAAAATGTAGACAAAACACACCTATATAAATAAAAAATGAATTTTTTTTACTCTGGTTCGGCCGCCTGCAACTCCATTTCATTGCCCACACATCCCTCCCCAGCAAACTGCAAAATGAAATGTGGAAAAGGGCAAGGTTTAGGATGTTTTGTCTAGCTTTTCAACTTTCCCACTGGGCCAAGCATCCTTTTCCGACGATGGACACATGACGGCACACGGCTAACCGTTCATCAAGTCTTTATATCAGTACATTTTTTCCAATGTGTGAGATGGGGGATGGGGGGTACAATATAATGTTACATACACAGGTGTGTTTTTTCTACACTTTAGCTTTCTCCTATGTAGAGTTCCTATATATATATATAGAGGATAGAGAGAATTATATATACAAAAATGCACACAAATAACCTCTTATATATATATATATATATATATGAGGGACTATTTGTGTGGATTTATAAATATATATGTAGAATTCCTCTATAGAGAGAGAGAGAGAGAGAAATATATATACAAAAATGCACACAAATAGCCCCTCATATATATAAGAGGAGTTATTTGTGTGGATTTATAAATATATATGTAGAGTTCCTCTGTGTGGGAGAGAGCGAGAATTATAATAACCCCTCATATATATATATGAGGGGTTATTTGTGTGGATTTATAAATATATATGTAGAGTTCCTCTATAGAGAGAGAGAGAGAGAGAGAGAGAAATTATATATACAAAAATGCACACAAATAACCCCTCATATATATATAAGATGGGTTATTTGTGTGGATTTATAAATATATGTAGAGTTCCTCTGAGAGAGAGAGAGAGAGAGAGAGAGAGAGAGAGAAAATTATATATACAAAAATAAACACAAATAACCCCTCATATATATATATATATATATATAAGGGGGGTTATTTATGTGGATTTATAAATATATATATGTAGATTTCCTCTATAGAGAGAGAGAGAGAGAGAATTATATATACAAAAATGCACACAAATAACCCCTCATATATATGTGTGTGTGTGTGTGTGTGTGTGTGTGTTTGTACATGTTCTTCATTGGTGTATGCACCTATGAAATACATTATAAACTGCACATAACCTCCCACATTGTGAACTTTATTGATTTTGCACCTATTTTATGTGAATACATTCTTCCCTCATGCATGCACACTTGAAATACATTATAGAATGCAAATACCCTCCCAAGATACTCTCTCTCTATATATATAGATGTTAATTTATTGTCCATTCCTATATTGTTTAAATACAATATAGAATGCACAAAACCTCCCAAGGTAGAGTCTCTATATATATAGATGTTAATGTATATTCATATTTTATACTAATCCATTCTTCAATGGTGTATGTACTTATGAAATAAGTTATAAAATGCACATAACCTTCAATGATGTGAACTTGTATATTGATTTGGCATTTTGTCTTGGATATAGGAAATGTTATTTGTATTCCGATTTTATGTTGAAGATATTATTCACTCATGCATGCATTTTTTAAATACATCATAAAATTCAAAAATCCTCCCAACATACTCTCTCTCTCTCTCTCTCTCTCTCTCTCTCTCTCTCTATATATATATATATATATATATATAATAAATTTGTGTGTTCTATAATATATTTCAAAAATGCATGCATAAGTGAAGAATATCTTCTAACATAAAATAGGAATACAAACAACATCTCCTATACAAACATCCAAGACAAAATGCAAAATCAATATACAAGTTCACACCATTAGGTTATATGCATTCTATAATGTATTTCAACACGAGTGAAGAATGTATTAACATAATATATATATATATATATATATATATATATATATATATATATATATATATATAGAGAGAGAGAGAGAGAGAGAAGATTTATAAAAATACAACTCTACAAACATCTAGAACAAAATGAAAAATCAATATTAAGTTCACACTATTAGAGGTATGTGCTTTCTATAACGAATTTCAATGCATACTTCAGTGAAGATCTCCACATAGAAGAATACAAATGTGATGTCCCTTTTCCTCTTATAGTTATTAAGTATTAACAACGGATTTAATATAATAAATATTAGAGTTAATATAATTTATAATGCAATGTTATCAAAATAAATATGAATAAATAATGTAAACTACAAACATGTGACAATTAAATAATTGACAAAATAAATGGAATAACACCTCCATGTAGATTGATCATATTAACACCAAAATCATAGAAAATATTCTCAATAGGATTGAATCAATGGTTTTCAATACTTATCTGAAAATCATGGAGATACTATTATTCGGCACTTAGAGGAATTGTTACAGGTCCAAGCTTTTCGTGGCAAGGAAACACCCCCGGAGGAAACCGGTTCTTACACAAAACCTAACCTGCCTTCACAGCATAAATACAACCCTAGCCAAGACACTCTCAGATGTACATTGTACCCCGAGTTGGACACACTTTGTGTGCCCCTTCTCCAAATGCCTCAATTCTAGCCAGTTACCCTAACCTTCACTCCTTTGTGCCCTTTGAATCTCTCTTTTCCTTTTTCTCTTCTCTCCTTGAATGTTATGTTGGCAACACAAGGTCAGACAACTAAGAGGTGGGGGTGAATCATTTGTCTCATAAATCATATTGATTTAAACTTATTCTCATGTTTGATAATTAAATTTGAAAGCATAAACCATCAACACATCAGAAACACACATAACACCAATTTTTTTACGTGGAAAACCCTGTCAGGGGAAAAACCACGGTGGAGATTAATCCACAAGTTTTCTACTCTGTTAAAAGTATAGAAAATGGGGAATGCACTTACATTCAAGCTTCCTAGAGTTCACTACTCAATTAGAAAGAGGCTTACTGCCCAAAGGAAGACACACTATCTTACAGTCACATTCAAATTAAATCCATCTAAAGAATTTGAACTGAGAAGATAGCAATTGCTAATGCCTGATTATAATTTCGGTTAAGCACATAAGCTTTACTCACTCTTCTTCACACTTAACTTCTACTTTCGAATAATCTGAACTTTATTCGCACATAGCACTCATAATTCGCATTACACACACATCTCGCACTTCGTACCACATCCAAATGATATAAAAAATCAGTTATATATATCTGCATCAAAAGATATCATCTTCATGTCAGCCTCAATAAAATATAGAATGTGTACAAATTATCGGCCCAAATTAATAAATAATTTACAATGTGAATCAGCCAAAGTCGGCCACAACATAGTAGAGACCCAAAACATTATGCCTCAAACATAAAATACCTTAAACAATTTTCCACGAAGATCCACAACACGCTACAATCATCCTATCGGCCATGAACTTGAAAAAAATGAACATGCAAGAGAAAATCTTCAATTGCGAGCACACCAATCAATGAAAACCAACAACACGGATAGAGAATGATCTAGAAACATCCACAAGCATCATGAATCACCAGAGAAGCATTCACATCAACCTATATTACAATAATCACATCATCTTCATTCAGGAACACCAGCTACAAAAATAGAACAACTGTCGGAACACAGAAACTCATAACTCAGCTAAATCTACATGTGAACCTCTAAAAATTTTGGTGGATAAACTAGATAGGCTTGAAAACAAACCCATTAATCTACAATGTCTCACCATCAGTATTTTGCACTTTACATCATACTGATCTTCACTACTTCACAAATAATCTGCAACATATTTTATTACAATTTTCTCAATATCCTCGACATATACAGCGTTCAAGACATTAATGCTAATAGTGTTGACATCAATGAAAACCATATATCAGAAAAATCTGACAATCTCCTCCTTTGGCATTGATGGCAACATGTGATTTGAAAAGCACCATCAACGCAACTTTCTCTTGTCACTTAATCCCCCTTAGATTTTGATTCTTATCCCCAAATAATTCATAGTTTTTCACATGACTCCTCTCCCCCTTTGACATCAATGAAAGATATCTCCTTTCTTCACACGAGATCTGAACCACATAGTTGAACATCTGACTACTCCCCTTGAGTAGCAGCCACCACAACATCAATCTAAATCAAGATATGACTATGAAATGCATGGACCGATGCAAAGATTTGCATTTTAGTTTTTATTAGGAGGGGTAATCACCCCTAGCTTCCCTCTGGGATACTCAAAATTATCCTTAGGCAAGGGCTTGGTAAGGATATAGGCAATCTGCTCTTTAGAAGGCACATACTCTAGTCTGACTTCCTTCTCACTCACCTTGTCTCTCAAAAAGTGAAACTTGATAGATATATGCTTGGTTTTTTAATGCACCACCGGATTATTAGAAATGTTAATAGCACTTGAATTATCATAGAATATGATAGTAGGTTCATCATACACAACTTTGAAATCTTTCAACATCTATTTCATCCACAATACTTGAGTACAATAGTTAGCAGCAACAATGTATTCTTCCTCTGCACTTTGCAATAGATAAAGAAATGGAATTTTGCTTCTTACTTATCCATGAAATCGGCTTCTTTCCCAAGAAAAATGTGCCACCACTAGTACTCTTTTTGTCATTCACATCTCCTACCCAATCAGCATTAGTAAAAGAACTCAAAGTAAGATCATCATATTTAGGATACCATAGACCATAATCAATTGTTCCCTTCAAGTATCTAAAAATCCTCTTCATAGTTGTCACATGAGATTCCTTAGGATCAGCTTGAAATCTTACAACAATGCATACATCATTCATGATATCAGTTCTAGTTTGAGTCAGATAAATCAATCTGCCAATCAAGAATCTGTATCTGTATACACCTAAAAATGGTCTGGAGCATCCGATTAATTAAATACGAATTATTTGATTAATTATCCTAATTTCCTCTAATATTGAATAAATAGAAATATTTATTTAATATATTTCACATTCACATTCTTCATAATTTCTTCTAAATCTCGTCTTAATTAAATAAACAAAAATAAATACTTTGTTTGATTTACTTATCAAATCCCTATTTCAATCTATCACATCGATTCTAAATTAATTAAATAAAGATCAAAACACTTTATTGATTAATTGCCATTATTCTTCTATTTTAATTTAATAAACAACTATCCTATAATTCGTTTTATTAAATTATTTATCTTTCTTTTGCTAATTTAAATAAACCAAAATATTTGAATTGTTGCACAAGGAATATTCCATCCATATTATCTCAAAAATGAATTAGATTTCCTATGTCTAAACTATGTCTAATTTATGTCAAAAATATGTCAAATTAATTGATTGAAACTTCACAGGAAGTTTTGGAGACAAATTGGAGACAAATTTGGAATTTGATCTCTTAATCCTCTTCCATCATTTCTTCCTCTTCTCTTGCCTGGCGTTTTCATGGGTAGAGACAATCTCCATCTTTCTCTCAATCTCTTCAATCTCTCACCATTCAATCCTCCAGATTGAGTCCAAGCCTCTCAAAGCTTTCCCTGTGCATTTCTACAGCTAGGAAATCTATAAATAAAGCCTCATTGAACCAAGAAAAGGATCCAAATAATCAAGCTTTTGCACTCTTACTCTGCAGGAATCCAGACATCAAGCATCCACACAATCAAGCATCAAGCAATAAAGTTTTCAACAATGGCTTCCTCTTGTGGCTACAATTATCTGTTTCATATCTATGTCATGCTGGTTTAATTGATTTATCATTTAGCATTGCATTATCATCATCTGATTCTTCAGATAGTCATTTTAACAGTCTTATTTGCTTACACAATCTAAGAGCAATTTAGATTTAATAAATCTTTGGAGATAGAGAGCAATAGGACGCTTTCAATTGATTACTTTGTTGAATTGATTCAATTTGTTTACTCATTGATATAATGTCGTATTAAGAAGTGTTTTAGATTTTATTCACCATTTCCACACTTACAGTATCTAGTCTTATTTTCCTTAGGAGAATCATCATTTGTTGTCAACTTACATCCAGTCAACATAGGTGTACCAACTGGCTTTGAATCTTCCATACCAAACTTCTTTAGCAATTATTTCACATACTTGGACTGAGATATAAAAATCCCTTTATCTAACGAAGTAATTTGCAATCCCAAAAATAATTTCATTTCTCCAAACACAGACATCTATAATGTCCCCGTTTTCTATACCTCTTAAGGAAAAATCATTATTTTAATTATTTAATGTTACTAGGAAAAAAGTGCAAGTGTCAAAAGGGTAATATTAAATAATTATATTAAAAGGTTAAAAAGTGACATACTTTAATGATAAATTAATAGTCACTTCATTAATAATATCTTTAGAAAGTGACTTAAGTATTAGGAGTCACATCAAAGGGTCACATCAAGATGCCACATCAAGGAGTCACATCAAGAGGTCACACCAAAAATT
This sequence comes from Sequoiadendron giganteum, assembly GCA_007115665.2. Classification (NCBI taxonomy): domain Eukaryota; kingdom Viridiplantae; phylum Streptophyta; class Pinopsida; order Cupressales; family Cupressaceae; genus Sequoiadendron; species Sequoiadendron giganteum. Next base: position 839,928,100 of record CM021101.1, on the reverse strand, counting down.
CATATCAAGAGATCACATCAAGGAGTCACATCAAGGAATATTAAAATATTATTCTAAAAGCTTGTTGAATACTCTTCTTGGGTCTTTCTAGAAGATCAAGGAGTTCTATATAAAGGGGAGTTGAAAGCTCATTTGGGGGAGGTTGGATGAAATTGAAAATTGGTTTTGGTTTTGGAGGAGAGTTATCTTCTCAAGGTTTGTGAGGATGGAAACCCTTGCAATCAGCATTCTCTACATTGTTGAAAGATATAATCTGGAAAATTCTTGGTGATTTCACTTCAGGAATCACAAGTGAGCTTCATTATAGATTGAGACTTATAGTTTGGGCATTAGAGTTATATTTCATATTGGAGAGTTTGTATTGTAGGGAAGATTTGAATACACTAGCATTAGATTTAAGAAGTTTTAGTGCCTTTATTTTTGGTCGTACCATCTTCCTAGGCTGGCCATACATCTTGGAGAGAGGGTTGATTGTTTGCAAGGGCAGCTAGGATTTTTGGAGGTTGTAATGCTTCATTTGGGGTCATCCAAGGTTGGAGGGCTTCGTGCGTGCAACTTTTCTACCATTGGAGGTGATTCTTGCAGCTAGTGTCCATTTTAGAGGGTTCTTCAAGCACATTTCTCCTGTGAGTTCCAAAATTGTAATACGCATATTCTTTGGGTATTGTTGATTTAGATATTAGGGGATATTTTATGAACTAACTTATCATTATTTTGGTAAAAAGCTAAGTATTTTAGCTCGTACAAAAATCTAGAATTTTCAATTGTAAACCCTCTATGTAATGTTCACTTTGAGTTGAAATTTTAACTGCAATATCTACTATTTTTGCTACAATATATTGTTGTATGAATCCTTGTTAAAACATCTCAAAATGCTCATCAAAATCACAAAAGATCAAGTGAAAATCGAGTGGCATACTAAAGTGGTATCAGAGTTGTAGTATCTTGACATCCTATGGATTGTAAAATAGATTGCATGTCACTTTATGAGAGGGAGTGGGTGTGAAAGAAGATATCTTGAAAGGTTATGCAGAAGGGAAGAAGAACAAGAAGTTTGGGAATAGTGTCCCACTAATTTGCAGGAATCCTAGGAAAATGCAGTCCCACGATTAGAACAAGCAGGAGAAGTTCTTGTGATTGATCTATTTTCTAGTGATACCGAGGATACAATCAAAAATATGGGTGATAGAGAGGAAGAACGAAGCGAACCGAGCACTAGAGAAATGTTGAGTGATCTATCTAAGGGATAGCGTGAGTTACAGGTGGCTATGCAGTAGATGGCTAATATGATTACACATGACACTTGACTAATTTATGGGCCAAGGAAAAAATGGTAATCAGGGAGAGTATGGAAACAATAATGTCAGAGGACAGGGAAATGGAAAAAATGGGGGCAATGGAGATGGTTCAGTGAATAAGGGAGTAGCCAAATAGTATAACAGAGCAGGATCAACTAGCACTATACCCCTTATGCCTCAATTCCTACTAAGGAAAAATGAGTAGGATAATAATGCACCCACATAGCAGGATGTACAAGACCAGATACTAGAGGATTGTTAGAAATTCTAGACTGGATTTTTAGGGTGATATGTCTTTCAGGGAGTACATGGATGTTAGGCTAAAACATTTACCTTAAAGAGGCAACAAGGAGCAGCATTATGAGCTTAAGAATAAAGTGGGTAAGCTCTCCATTCCATATTTCGATGGTACAGGAAAGACTACAACCAGGGCTTGGGTGCAAAAGCTCGATACATATTTCCAGCTCAATCTGATGCTTGAGGATGATGCCATCAAGTACACAGCTCTACACCTAGATGGTAGTTCCCATGAGTGGTGGCACCATGGGATGGTGACACTTGGACATAACCAGATTGATACATACACAGAGTTCACCAAGAGGTTGATAGAGCAGTTTAACACTAAGGACCCAGAATTACATTTCAAGGAGCTAGCACAGCTTAGACAGTGGGGCTCTGTGGAGGCCTATATCACCAAGTTCCAGAAGCTGGAAGTATTGGTGATAGACATATCTAAGAGGAGACTCATCGTTATTTTCATGGATGGGATTTCAGATCCCTTGCAGGGATGGGTTAAGGGACACAACCCTTCTTCACTCCAAGAGGCTATCAAAAAGGCGAGAGACCTAGCACCTTCTTCCTACAGGAGTAAATTTCACTCTAAGGACTCACATTTTAAGAAATATAAGGAAAAGAAGACATTTCAAAAGGACACTCAGCAACCTAAGGGGGAAACTAAAAAGTTGGACAATGACACCCTCAATGAGCTCAGAAAGAAAAAAACTATGTTTTCATTATAGGGAGCAATTGGATCTTTCCCATAAGTGTCCGCTTAAGGTGAAGGCTAAAAAAATGGATTATTTTTCGGCAGAAGAATCACCTTCTGAGGATGAGGAGCATCATTCATATTTAGAGTCTAGTCAGGGAGAGAGCACTGCTAAGGAGAGTTTGGATGATGAGAAGTCTCTTGCATGGTTGACAGGGGTCCAAAAGGACATCACCTTTAAGGTAAGAGGGATGATCTAGGGGCAACATGTGATTTCATTGATTGACACAGGGGAAACGCATAACTTTATCGATGCACAGTTGGTGGCTAAGAGAGGCCTACAGACAAAAGAGCATGCAGGGTTTAGATTCATGGTGGCTAGTGGCCACAAGTTATTATGCACCCAGAAGATTTCAAATCTTCGCATCAGATTGGGAGGAGATTATGAGTTGGAGAATGATTTTATGTTGGTAAAGGAATGGGTCATCTTAGAATGAAACATCTAAGAACAGCAGTGTCTTTGGTGGTTTTCATTTCTTCAAATCACCTCAAAGACAAACCACTATGCCATAAAGCAGAAATAGGCACAGTTGTTTCCCCCATTAATCCTTCTGAGAAAATTAAATGCAAAAAAATGATAGATTCAACACATATGAACATATTCAAATCCCATAATCTAACAAAATGGAAGACAAACTAATGAACACACAGATATACATGGGGAAAACCCTTTCGGGTAGAAAACCCCACCCTCCAAAAGATCCAGCCATTGTATTATTCAGCAACAAAAAAAGTTACAATGCAATCTCAGGCTCATAGCCTTAACAGGAGTTACATCTTGTTTCATCTGGAGAGTATAGGCAACAACATATTCGGAATCTTCATGCTATTACAACCTCACACATCACACAGTGTAGATTCATCTCATCTCACCAATCGACTCTCTCTGCCAGCCTCTCGGCTCACCCAGCCTAACAACCACCACGGGTTCACATCTTTTTATATTATGTGTGTCTTTGTGTTCACAGTTACAATGCAATATACATACCGCTCGAACACACACACTCGTACCTACTCACATTCTACCAATCAACAACCAACAACCATCAGGGTATTTAATTACCCCACCGACAAGCTTCCCTCATCCCTGATTGCACCGCCCTATAGCACGCATCGAGCTGCCTAGCATTAAAAAGGTTACCAGTAATAATATCATCCGTCAACCACCAAAAATATTTAATGAAAAAAATATATCGCTTCCAAAGAATAAATATTTTGGCCAATTAATTGTTGATTTACAACAGCGAAGTAAAATCAACAAATGACATCATGCCATGTGTCGACACACCATTCATCCACCAATCTGACTATCACTCAAACAATCAATAGACCCATGTGGTCCTTCTACCGCACCACCGCTAGCCATCCAGTAGACACCTACGGTAAGGTGGTGAACCGCACTACCGTGGTATGGCCTAACAGCCACCGTAGTATGGTGGTAACCAACCGTTCGCCAGACTGTTAGAGTTCACTAAGACACATGTACACTACTTGAGTAATTTCAGAGAATCAAAAGGGAATCAACAATATTCCCAATAATTCTCTCGAAAAAGATATAACACAATGACACATGTTCGAATTTAGCACACCCCTTATGAGTCACTTGAGACCCACCACAAGAGGTACGGGACTAGTGAGCACCGTTGATTAAGCTAACAAGTGTCAAACACTCAGTCAATTATGCTTGCTTCATAAGAGTCTATCGGTCCTCACCACAAAGGAGCGTGGAATAAACGAGCACCGATGGATAAATCATATCACAACCGTAGATCAGGATCACCTTTTTTTTGTGGTCCCTTCTACCATCGAAAACCAAGTCGCTTTCGTCTGCCATCGGTCCATTGGTATAGCCCAGTGAAGAATTCCACCAATGACCCCAAGTCACACCGATACAATATTTATCATTCTATCATTGAGACTACCGATTGGGTTCCACCGATAGTAACAAGCTACACTGATAGAAACAAACCACCAACACTAAGCACTCATCCTTGTCCTTAACAGAGGTTCACGCCAGCAAGTTGAGGCACATTTTCCAACATTTTCAGCCTACTAATGATTTGAGTTCACATTATGAGAGGGTTGGTTACTCTCCTAGGAGGCCACTGAATATGAGATATGCAAATGAGGGGATAGATAGGGAGTTCATAAGGAGTGTTATGAAACCTATTAAGGGCATTGGTGATGTTTCTACAATGAGAATGTATGTATGCAAGACTTTGAAAAAGAAGATAGTTGTGTGACTCAAGAACTTTAGGAACAATTTGATGCTTCTTCATGTGAAGCAAAAGTTGTTCATACACCCAATAGTCAACACAATTTGGTGAACCAGTTGAAGGCGAGTGAAGATAATATTGTGGCAGTGTTATCTCATCATGATAAAATGCACAAGTTGATTGAAAATCATCTTTGGATGATTCAGTTGGAGAGAAGACAAAAGGGAATTGAAGCAGAATCTTCTAATGATAGTGTGCAAGTATTCAAAGAAGGTATGGGGGCAGTGAAATCAAATTACGTAAACCTTCTTTCAGATTGTGACCACCTTCTCAACCTTGTTGAAATATATTCAGATACTTTGAGAAGGAAAGAAGAAGTTGATAAGCTCTCTCATGAGCTTAAGGCTTCCTGGGATTCCTTGAAGAGGACTCAGTTATCCCTTGAAGAATTTGAGACCCCCTTGTTGATGAGCTTTGCTTAAATTTAAGTTTGGCTCAATATTCATCATGTATAGAAAAATCTCAGTCATCTATGGCAGCCATGGCACATGATGAGGATACCAGGGTGAAATACCCTATCAATCATTCTCGGGATGTAGGTGCAAGGCCTCGTTGTTTAGGCAAGAGGAGTCAGTTGGTGATGGATGCATTAGGTATATGCTCAAGTTTCCAATAGATTACATTCTATGGTTTGGAGATAGGCATGAGAACAGATGTATCCCAGCCCTACCCCCATGGGTTCTACCTCATACTTCATTGATTGATGAATGTCCTACTTTGTTGGTCAGAGTTCTATCAGGGTACACTTTGAGGACAACAGTTGTTGGGATGGATAGGAGAAGTTGGGATTGCCACTTTGGTGTTAGAGGACAGATTGATGATGAGTTCTTATCATCCTTTGACAGTGGTAATACATTTTGCTTCATCATGGACATGATTCGCATGTTGCATGGTGCTATTTTGATATATACCAACGGCTTGTCAAGGGTTGGCATGTGCTTCTATGCACCTATGTTAGGCATATTTCATATCTGTAGGAGATCACTCAATGTGGATTGGATTGTTAATGATACAGACACTTTAGTCTTGGCTGCAAATTCAGGCTTCATGGAAAATTTGAGCACCAGGCTCTACATTGATAGTTTTGAGATTGACATTAGTCAAACCTATCAGAAGAAGATGATTCCTTCCAATTCTTGTTCACAGGTCCTTGATTTGGTTCTAGTTTCTTTTCAAGAGATTGATGTCATTCATGGTGATACCCTTCTTACTCCTAAGAGCAACTTTGGACACTTGTAGTTACTTGTTGGTAAAGGTTTTGTTGGTAAGACTACAAAGGGTAACAGTGAGGTTATGGTTAGCTCAACTCATCCTGACATAAGTTGTGAGTCTTCTTCTAAGAATGGCAGAATAAGATGAATTACACTTGACTATTTGGGTTTTCCATTGGTGCAGTTAGGGGATTCCCACCTTGATTTCACCTTGAGGTGTGCTCATCAGTTTGTGTTCAACCCCCATACACAAGATCTAACTATTTCATTGATGGCACAAACAGGTGTGCTAAATAAGGGGTGTTCGGGTTCACTTTGGTGTGATACATTTTTTACTTTAGGTGACGAGTCCAATTTTTGCAAGTCTTTTACTTGGTTCTCTCCAGTACATTGCTTCTAGAAGCAAGGATCAAAGACTTGGTATGATTGGACTTTAGAGGTTATCAGAGTGGCACAACAGAAATCAGTTGGTGTTGAGATTGAAGGACTTCCAGTTTACCCATGGGACCCGGAGTTTGACAACGTCTTGGGTTCTAGCTACATACAAAGGTTATGGATTAGCACATGTTGTAGGACCATTTGGGATCCGGGTGGTTGGTGGACAGGTGCAGTTGGTTTTCCTTCTGGATTCAAGTGTTGTGATAGTCAAGATGGTTTGGCAGTTGTTGATTGCTTGAGAGCAAGCAATCTCTAGGAAGGTGTTGTGCATGTTTTGCACACACGCCCCATCGTAGGCAAGGACCCCCTCTTTTCGCTCCAGATAGGTTGCTTTGCTCCCGTCTAGTTTTGCGTACCCCTTTCTTGGAGCCTAGATTGGTCACATGCCATCAAACTATCAAATTCCCCTGACCAAATTCACCTACCTAAGTTTCGCTAAGTCTTTTTCTTTCGCGGAAGTGCCCCTACGGTTTTCCCTTCGCCCATTGCCCTGATGTCCTTCGGGCCTCATCCCCGCTCGCTCGATTCACTTTTTCCTTCATTTTCACTATGGGGACAAGTTTCCCATGGATTTGGGATATTTTTGTGGTGCTTAACTGAACTGCCAAGGTTTCGTTAAGTTTTGGCAAGTTGCAAAATTTTCATTCTGGAACTCCATCCCTCTACGGTTGTTCTGGGAACTTCGTCTGTCCCTGGCTATTCCAGAACCCGGCCCCTCCTCGGATGTTTTTGGAACTCCATCCCTTCGCAGCTGTTCTAGGAACTTCATCTGTCCCTAGCTGTTTCAAAATCTGGCCCCTCTGTGGCCATTTTTGGAACTCTGTCTCTCCTTTGTCATTTTTTCATCCATCTACACCCAGCGTTCTGGCTCTCGGAACTCAGCCCCTCCGTGGCCGTTTCTGGAACTTTGTCCCTCTGCTGTTGTTTTGGGTTCTTCGTCCATCCCTAGTTGTTCCGGAACCTGGCCCCTTGGTGGTCGTTTCTAAAACTTCGTCTCTCCTTTGCCATTTTTTCATCCATTTGCCCCCAACGTTTCAACTCTCGAAACCCAGCCCCTCCGTGGCCATTTTCGGATCTTTGTCCCTCTATGGTTGTTCCAATAACTTCGTCTCTCCTTTTTCATTTTTCCTTCCATCCACCCCTGGCGTTCTAGCTCCCGGAACCTGGCCCCTCCATGGCCGTTTCCGGAACTTCATCCCTTCACGGTTGTTTCGGGAACTTCCTCCATCCTTGGTTGTTCTGAAACCTGGCCCCTCCATGGTTGTTTCTAGAACTCCATCTCTCCTTTGTCATTTTGCCTTTCGTCCACCCTCGACATTCTAGCTCTCGGAACCCAACCCCTTCGTGGCCGTTTTTGAAACTTCGTCCCTCCGCGGCTGTTCTAGGAACTTCGTCTGTCCCTGGTTGTTCTGAAACTCGACCCCTTCGTGGCCATTTCTGGAACTCTGTCTCTCCTTTATCATTTTTCCTTCTATCCACCCCCAACGTTTTGGCTCTAGGAACCCGGCCCCTCCATGGCCATTTCCAGAACTTCGTCCCTCCACGGTTGTTCTGAGAACTTCGTCCTTCCCTAGCTGTTCCAGAACCCGACCCCTCTGGAGCACGCATTAATGTTTATGGTCCAAATGAGCTCCAAATATGAATATTATGATCTTTTAATGATGCATGGGTGAATCTAACAAGGATTTTGCAAGATTTGACTAACATTTGCCTTGATTTATGTATGAAAGCACTTACGACACTTCATGTATGTAGGTTTCAAGAGGCCTACCGTGGGTCCGTCGGGGAGACCAATTGAGGAAGCTGAACAAGGAAAGCACATAGCTCCTGTCACCATTCACTTTATGCCCACCTCTCTTTGTAGCACCCATCAATAGAGCTGGCATTAGAAGAAGCCCTGTGCCAAGGAATTCAAAGACAAAAATGCAAAGGGGGAGCCTTGAAGAAAGCATAGGGGAGTTGTCCTACTTTTCATCGGATGATGATGATCTTTAAGGGGTTGTCCGCCCGAATCAGGGGCAACCAACCCATTGATGCCACTCGTCAATGGGCCCGTTTGATCCAACGAAGAAGGTTGCAAGTCCAACAAGCAAAAGGCAGCTTTCAAGAATTTTTAGCTACAGGAGAAGGGAAATCAGCAAGAGGACAAAACTCCTACAACACCTGGGCACTAAAAGACAAAATAAGGAAAGGACAACAGATGTATTTTTAAAATTTTTGAATATTGTGGGGTAGGTGAAGCCCTAATGTAATTGAATCTGAACCACACAATGTAAATGAATCCTAGCCATTCATTCGAGCTTTGGAAAACTATAAATAGGGGTCTTCCCCTCATTTGTAAAGGGTTGGAGAGCTGGTGTAAAAGCATTTTGCGGCAATAGAAAGCAACATTGCATGATTTATGGGTGTTTCCTTTTGATTTTGCTCATTATGTGTGCATGTTTCTACTTCCCTATTAGTTTAGTAGTTAGTTTTTTGAAGGGAAGTGATGATGGTGTTTGTTGTTACAGTATTTGATGAATTTACAGCTCATGTTTTTTGTGGTTTGTTGATGATGAATCACTTTGTAAAGCTAGTCTGAGCTTCTTTACTTTTCTGCTGCAACTTAGTTCGATTGCATGTGCATGATGTGTGTGTGTAATCTGAAAAATTGTAGTCCTTAGAAGATTGCACTAGTTTTGTGTAACTGTAGGATCCTCTTGGCCAATAAAAACCCATTTTAGGGAGTTTGTCTACTGTAGCAGCCTCCATGATCATTGTTCATTCATAGTTTCAGATCCAGGAACCTCTTCTCTTCCCTGCCCTTTTTCCTTTTTTTAATAGGTAACCTTAGGCAAGGTTCATTGCACATTATAAAGCTAAATCCAATGATAAAATGGAGTTCAAGACTGTTGTTTGAACTTGCAGCAAATGCACAGCAACTCTCCCATCTTAAGAACTCTATTTGTTCATCCAACTTCCCCACTTTGTAACTCATCTGTAAGACTGCCTTGTGATTCTAGAAAATCACATGAAACAACTGAGATATTCCAAGCACTATCAAGACCTGACATTAGAGACCTTGGGATAGTGTTCTGCAATCTGATTGTGAAAGATTGTCTTTCAAGAGAGGTGATGCACCTATGCATTATGTGTGTTGAGAAGTAAATAAAAACACATCAACAGAAGGGAGGACTGTATTGTCCCTATTTTCTAGACCTCTTAAGGAAAAATCATTATTTTAATTATTTAATGTTACGAGGAAAAAAGTGCAAATTCAAAAGGGTAATATTAAATAATTATATTAAAAGGTTAAAAAGTGACCTACTTTAATGAAATTAATAGTCACCTTATTAATAATATCTTTAGAAAGTGACTTAAGTATTAGGAGTCACATCAAGGGGTCACATCAGGATGTCACATCAAGGAGTCGCATCAAGAGGTCACACCAAGAAGTCATATCAAGCGATCACATCAAGGAGTCACATCAAAGAATATTAAAATATTCTTCTAAAAGCTTGTTGAACACTCTTCTTGGATCTTTCTAGAAGATTAAAGAGTTCTATATAAAGGGGAGTTGAGAGCTCATTTGGGGGAGGTGTTGGAACCATCAATTTTGGCAAAATTTGAGGGTGCCATATCAAAAATCTCTAAATACAACACTCAAAACTCAATTTAAAAAGTAGCCCAAAGAGCACATTGTGAAAAATCATAATTTTGAATCTGGTCATTTTCATGCAATGCCATCTTCCAGGTGTGTTCATCTAACATATGTGAGTATGCACATCAGTTTTCAGCTCCATACAATCAAATTTGAAAAAGTTTCAAAGCGATATGTTGAAGGGTTTTTGAGTAAATATGTTGTCAGAACAGTGAAGATCCTGTTAAAATGATCAACTTTGGGGATAAATTTTAAGCAATTGAAAGGGTTTCAAAACAAAATGATTAATGTTCCAGATTCTCCCTATCTTAATGTACCTCCATGTCAATTTTTAGAGGTTCAGGACATAGTTTGGTATTTTTTCAAAGCCAAAAGCGAAATGATTTCACACTGTTTTTTGCATCTGCATTTCTAGGAGATTTTCACAGAGGTCAACTTTGGCATTTGATATTTTTCAAACAACGGAGATTGATGAAATGCCACTTTGCACACATTCTCATGAACCCTAAATGAACTAATCTCCAAAATTACAGCTTCATAGGAAGAGATTTCATATTTTTTTAAGGAAAAGTGGTGATTTTTAGCTAAATTTTGACAATGGCAGATTTCAGAAAATGCAAAGTAGGCTACTTTGACTATTGAAAATTTTCAATTATGATGAGCTCATGCCAAATTCTTCTAAAACCAGGCTCTCCTATCATAGGTCAACGTACGGGTGCATTTTTATGGCTTTTTGATATCATTTGATTAGTTTTCAAGAATCATTTTGGAGGCAACTTAGCTTATTTTTACCACAGTACCAAATGTCAAAATCAACTGTTGATGATCAGTTACTTCAATCTAAGATGCATTCTAGAGATATAGAGGCCACACAAGGAATATGTTTTCAGGATGATCACAACACAAAATGCCAAAAAGGATTATGGAGATAAGTGGACTTCGCAAACAATTAAAGAGGGAAGAAATTGCAGCATATTAAAGAGAGTATATCCATTGTAGAAGAATGAAACCATTCAAGGCCCAAGAATGACACTCCATGAAACTATAGCTTTGACATGGGGATCTATTAATCAACATAATTGTAAATAAAGCCTGCGAGACATCTGTTGTTCCATTGTTTAAAATGGTGTCTCGGTCAAAGTAGAATTGCTTGAATTGGGACAAATATATCAAAAGTAATCCTTAAATGAAGTAACACCAAAAGGGAAGAATGATTGTTATAACAAATTACAAGCAGAAATATTACCAGTGAGACATGATTTATTGACTAGAGTGCAAAATGTACTTTTCAAGGGACAAATTTCAATGAAGGAGATGACCAAGTGTTAAAGCATGAATCATAGATTCTTTGATTGACTCAAAAAAGAATATGATATTGCTGGGAATACATGATCAGGGGTTTGATAAGAAACAAAGAAGCTTAAACAATTCAAATATTGGTGTTGATCCTCTTTCCTCGGCGGATAGTCTTTGTGTTAATGAGGATGCTCTTCTCTTGGCTTGTGGTGCGACCAAGGGATATCCCCATACATGGACGTGAATTCAAAGGAATGCATTTCGCTATGGAGTTTCTATATACACCCATGAAAGGTGTATTGGATAGCGAGTTGAGAAATAGGGAGCTTACTTCTACAAAAGATAAGATGATGGTTGCAACAGGCTACGTGTTCAACTTTGAGATCTAGTTGAAGTTGTGATTTTCCAGGCTCATCGCAGGATCCTAGTCCAAATAAACAAACATAAACCCTAGCATTTTCCACGAGCACAAGAAGATCTATGACCAAGTGATATACATTACATTGTTTTTCAGAGTAGATCACAAAAGGATAGAGGCGTGCAGACTTGTGAGGGAGCCCTCAGTGCCACAAAGGGAGTATAGGTTACAGTTGAAGGCTAAACTGAGAGAGCGCTAAATAGATCGTGAGGTTGCAACAATTAGATTATTCTCAAGTCACGCATGCATCAATATATTGCCTAATTGGATTGGAATACGTGGAGCATTGGAGCTATTGAATTTGCAAGGAAAATTAAATGTATGAGGTGCGTGAATATAGATTTAAAGTAAGGGGCATGGCTAGCATTTCACAGGTTGTAGATGACGGTATTCCAACTTCACACGATCACAGTATGCATCAAGAAAAACGTGGGTGATTCTATTATGTTTGATGAACAGAAACAAGAGATAGTTATCATGATGATACAACACTGGTCGAAATGAATGCAAATGTAGGAGCAGAGACCCTCAAGAACCTTGCAGCAATATGAATGATTCATTATATTCTAACAGAAGGCACTGTCCATGAAATAAGCATGATGAACGATATGGCAGAGTCCCTCGAAGAGATGTCATCTTACGAAAATACAAGGACCACAGCATGTTCCATCGGTGGAGGATATATGTGAAATAGATCCCAAACATTCTATAAGGGGCCTTTGAGAATATGTGTATGTAGTAGGCGTAAAAATGAATTTCGCAACCACTCCCAGAGAAACAATGGTTGCGGTATCTAAGATTTTGGGCTCATGGATGAGCATATTTTGGAAGAATTTGCATCCTCTCATTGCGATGAGCAAGGAATGGCATTAATTATTGTCAAGGGTTACCATAGAAATCTTAAGCGGATACCTGAGAATGATATAAGGGACATGCCCGATCTTGCATAGATATGGATGTGGAGAAACTCATACTTTCTGAGAAATGAAGAGGTCACAGATCACGAACTGATCCCTAGTAGGTGAAAGATGAAGCAGGAAAAAGGTGAGACAAGTCTTCTCTGGAATAACAATATTCCTATCCTACGCTGAGTAGTCAGCATCAACATTGCACTTGCAATTACTAATTGAAGGTGACAACAAAGGCATAAGACAGAGGGAGCGAATAGGAAGCATCAGTATCATTGTGTAAATAATACTACAATTTCTTAGTCAATTGTTGTCCACGTCCCATATAATATCAAGATCCATGGTTCAGACCTGAAGGATCTATCTCAGAAAAATATGATTGAAAGGCAGAATGAGATTGTTGACATTTTCCCAGTGCATTGTTCTCCAAATACGCGACTATCCTTTGTATATTGACACTAAAGTTGGTAGTGTTGCTAATTGAACCAAGAGATAGGTATGAGAAAATTGCCTAAACTTATGGCAAAAAATTTGAGGAATCCACGATGTGCTGCTGTGCCTGGAAGCGTATACCAATACTGAGGGATAAACTCGCTTTTTGAGAGTAGGCCAGAATGGTTGTGCCCATCAGGGAAACTTCAGGATACCAAACTTTTATGCCATATCACCACTTGTAAAAGTTTGAAACCTTCAGAGCCCAGGTCAATGCTGAAATCTGGAACTTTAGCTTGGAATAAAATAATGTGCTGTAAATCAATCATAATGAAGGGACATTGCCATATCTTTCGCTACGCAGAAAGAACAAACAGAAACCCTAGAACCGACACATCAAAGCGAAATCCCTAAATTCATCGGCAAGATAAGGTTATTTGGAGGGAGAATTTTAAATTACACCAACCACTGTGTAAGTCAGCATCGATGGAAAAATATCGGCAAGACACTTGATGTCGGTAAAAGAATTTTGAAACCCCCTCGATGGAGTAAGTTACATAGAGGAGAAGTTTTTTCAGAGCATGCTGACTTCATCGGCAAGAGAATCAATGTTGGTGGAAGTAAAATAAAGTCTTATCGATGCTATAAGTTGCCCCGATATATTTATATCATCAAGTGTGAATTAAAGATAGAATAAAGAGAGATTATAGTAAAGAGGGGATGCCATTTCTAAAATATGCAAATTCACATTTTTACCAAGGTAAGTCATGGCGAAGGGTTAAAAAGTGGAAATGAATATTAGAAAGGATACTAACGATATGGGTAAAAATAAAAAAGATTCAAATATGAAGTTGCGAGAGTAATATTTATTGAATGAAGATGAAAGTGGGGATATATAATATTTTCTTTATAAAATAAAATATTTTCCACCGAAATATGAGATATTTGATTAAATATATTACTGGTAAAAGGAAGAATGGCATCAAATCAAAATTAAAATTCACAAGGAGGTAAATACAAAGGGGATAATTTTTACCTCAAGAAACATTGGAAATACATTTCGGGTAAAATAAAAAATGAAGATTGTCAGTTAAGAAATGATTATAATAATCATTAAAATATTTTCACAGAGGTTATAAAGATGAGGATTAAGAGTAAAATATTTTAATTTGTCAAAGACAATTAATTAAAATATAATAAAGGGTAAAATAAAAAATGAAGATTGTCAGTTAAGAAATGATTATAATAATCATTAAAATATTTTCACAGAGGTTATAAAGATGAGGATTAAGAGTAAAATATTTTAATTTGTCAAAGACAATTAATTAAAATATAATAAAGAGATGCAACCGACGAACAATGAAGGATCACAACTATTGAAAATATGATGTATATATGTACGATGAAGTTAGGGAGGAAAAAGAAGAAAGTAGAATTAAAATAGGATAGACTGTTGTAAGCACTATATTTTCAGAATGATATTCAAGGAGACTATGTTGCATGTATGAATTTTGAAGGAGATAATGAAAGACTGTTGATTTAGTGGCTTCATTCTGGTATCAATTGTTTGTTCGATTCCTACAATTATTTAATTATCTCCAATCTGATGTTTCTTGATTGTTTAAATTGAAATATCAAGTATATATTCGATTTATCAGTGCACATTTGTTGTTTATGTGTGATTTGATTTATTGGATTCTTTAAAAAAGAATTAAATTCCTTTCAATCAATTACAGTAATCTGGGAATGTCATTTTGATCAGTAAGAAGAATTAGATAATTAGATTTGATATTCTGCCTCAAGTAGGGTTTATCAATTACATTCTTGCATGTTTATACCAGTTATAAACTCATAATTGTATGCCAAATGATTAGAGAATTTTCTAGATAGAAACCACTCATCATAGGCCTCCATTTGACTCTGTTTTATCCAATAAGGCACTGGTCTCCCTTATTTTCATTACATTAGTTTTATTCATTTCATTTGACAACTTTTAATTGAACATATTAATTCACACCTTGATATTGCGCATACAATTTATACCAAATTAGGACCATAGCTTTCCACTATCAAATTGTCATTTGTGGATAGTTAGGTCAAGTAGGAAACATAATTCAAAATATGTGTCACTCATATAGGTACACCCGCCTAGGTTTAGCAGAGCCTTAAGAGCAGAGGGTTCAACCATATTGGTTGGCCTTGTTAGTTGACCAATAACGTAGTGAGAGTTTGGCAACCTCTCGTGGTTCATTCAAACCAGTGTTTTTGAGACCCAACAAATTGGCGACTCTACTAGGGAAAACTCAAGAAGATTTTCAGCCTTTCCATTTATAGAGTCAACAAAATTTTACATTTTGTTTGGAGATTCCGCTGGGGGAAAACCAAAGCAATCCATTTCATTTTCCTACTTTTGGAAAAGTAGGCGGCGACTCTGTTTAACATTCATAAATAATGCATAGATATTGTGGAGCAGTAACATTTTGTCAAGATGTCAGGAGTAGAAAAAAGACATCGGACAATGAAAGAACTAGAAGAAATGAAACAACAAATGTTATACTAGAAATAGAAAAAATTACAATTGAGACAACAAATGCTGCAATTGGGACTTGAATTCGATAATAAAGGTAATATGTGTTATTCGTAGCAAAACACTTATACACCATAGTCATTACCTCAAATGAATTATCCTCCATTTCTTGAAAAAAGATCAATGATCTACCAAAACCCATATGGCCATCCAAATTTTGTCCCAAATATCGATAAACCATTTAACTTTAGTAATGTCCAAGGCTACCCAAATCCTTACCCCTACGATGAGACAGAACTGCTAATGCATATCCCTAAAATTCATGGAGAATTAAATGAATCAGCTTATGAGCATATGGAACGATTCTGGAATGTCATTGTCAACTTTCAAGTTTATCCAGAGGATGTCATTATGAAATGTTTTTCAAGATCTATGAGGAATAGTGCAAGGGAATGGTTTAAAAGTTTGCCTGTGTAGAGTATATCTTCATGGGAGGATCTGAAAGAAATATTCTTGAGCCAGTATGAGGATAGAGATGATGAGTATTTACATAATCAAGAAGAAGATGATGATGTACATACTCAAAGCCAAGACTCCATTATAGAATCAAAATATGGAATTTCCCTCTTAGATACATTTTTTGGCATAAGGAAATATAAGGGAGAATCTGTAAGTTCTCTGTACAACAGGATGGTAGACATCTGTATGCAATTACCTCCTTGTTATAGGCCTACAAGGCCCATGTTTGTTGCACAATTTGCAAGAGCATGGGAGCCTGAGTCATTTTATTGGTCAGAGTCATCAAAACAGCGTGCCTTTGATGTAGTGAACAAATTTATTGATTCCATACTTGGGACAAAGTATATGGATAATGAATCTAAAAGGGATATCATGGATGGTCAAACAAGGCAACAAACAGAGGAAGTATGTGCTACTGGGAGTTCTAATGACAATTTTTTAGATTTGGAAGATGGTGATGATATGGAAGGTCAATCATGCATCTTGGAGGAGGAGTACAATGATGAAGATGTTCTTGAAGATACACTTCATAAGGAGTATATTGGTGATAAAGCAAGCAAAGATGAACAAATTGCACCTTCATTTTCAGATCAATACCATGATGACACAATTGATGATAAAAAAGAATTCATGGGAGAAAGCTTTTATGAGGGCCAAGATGATGAAACTATAGAAGAGGTCAATAGAGAATCAAATCCACTTGACAAAGAACACATGACATATCCATCTATAGCAGATAACCATGAGGACATGATTGACAAACGAGAAGATTGCACACTAGAAAGTGGTTTTGAATTTTTTTTAAAACCATTGTATGATCAAATAATAGAAGGATCAGAAATGACACCTTGTCAAGGTGTGCCTCAGAATGATTTCTTTATGTTTTTGAAACCACTCCATGATGAGGATAAAACATGCTCAATTGAAGAGATGAGAAGATCACCATGTGAAGAGAATAACTATTGTGATGTTTCAAATTGTTGTGTTGATGAATTGGAATTTGAAACAGAAGTGAATTGTGTATCAGGCCACAATGAAGATAAGTTTGAGGACAACCACATGAATATTGGTTCACAACAGGGAGATATTTTCAGTTCTTATGAAGATCAAGAGTTTGGAGACATGGTAGGAGATCTGGATGAAACATGTTCACTCAGCAGCGAGCAAGTTTCAGATTTATTAATTCTTGAATACCAGAAGTATGCACATAAAAATGATTCCAAAATTTTGGTTCCAACCTATATCTACTTTGACAGTGAAGATATTGATTTGCACATCATTGAGGATGAGTATTCAGCATTGATTGATTCGAGTATGTATAAAGAAGACTATGTGGATCAAAAGTATGTGTCAATACCAACTATTGATAGGGAAGAAATAGAAAAGAACTCTTATTTGATTGTTTCAAAAAATGTTGATAAGACAGAAAATTTTGATTTCCATGAAAAGCAGTCAGATTTTCAGGTCCCAGTACAGCTGCAGGATCATTTAGTAACATATGATAATGAGCAAGATTGTGAATTTTTCATTGGATGTGGATACACTATGTATCATGAAGGTTAGAAACATTTATCATATGATGAACTGCATAAGGGTGAAAGGAATATGAGTCAAGCTGAATATAATGACTTTCTAAAAATCTTCAATGACAGTAGCATGGCAGATTACATAAATATTCTCAAAAGGAATTCAATGAAATCACAACAAAACAAGGTGTATGACAGGGGAAGACACTGGCACTTCTTTTTCAGTGGCCTTATGCCATCAATTGGGTGAGGTTTTTTCAAAGAAGCCATATCATTTCATGACAGAAAAGAATTTCAATCTACTGCTCAGTATATAAAACATTTGGTTTGCTCTCCCAGAGGCCTAGATTCTTGCTATACCCATAGGGGGTATACATCCCCAGATGGAGCCACTGTTGGAACCATCAATTTTGGAAAAATTTGAGGGTGCCATATCAAAAAAGTCTAAATACAACACTCAAAACTCAGTTTTAAAAGTAGCCCGAAGAGCACATTGTGAAAAATCATAATTTTGAATCTGGTCATTCTCATGCAATGCCATCTTGCAGGTGTGTTCATCTAACATATGTGAGTATGCACATCAGTTTTCAGCTCCATACAATCAAATTTGAAAAAGTTTCAAAGCGACATGTTGAAGGGTTTTTGAGTAAATCTATTGTCTGAACAGTGAAGATCTTGTTAAAATGATCAACTTTGGGGATAAATGTTAAGCAATTGAAAGGGTTTCAAAACAAAATGATTAATTTTCTAGATTCTCCCTACCTTGATGTACCTCCATGTCAATTTTTAGAGGTTTGGGACATAGTTTGGTATTTTTTCAAAGCCAAAAGCGAAATGATTTCACACAGTTTTTTGCATCTGCATTTCCAGGAGATTTTTAAAGAGGTCAACTTTTGCATTTGATATTTTCCAAACAATGGAGATTGATGAAATGCCACTTTGCACACATTCTCATGAACCCTAAATGAACTAATCTCCAAAATTACAGCTTCATAGGAAGAGATTTCATATTTTTTTAAGGAAGCAAAAGTTGTGATTTTTAGCTAAATTTTGATAGTGGCAGATTTCAGAAAATGCAAAGTAGGCTACTTTGACTATTGACAATTTTCAATAATGATGAGCTCATGCCAAATTCTTCTACAACCGGGCTCTCCTATCATAGGTCAACGTACGGGTGCATTTTTATGGCTTTTTGATATCATTTGATTAGTTTTCAAGAATCATTTTGGAGGCAACTTAGCTTATTTTTACCACAATACCAAATGTCAAAATCAACTGTTGATGATCAGTTACTTCAATCTAAGATGCATTCTAGAGATATAGAGGCCACACAAGGAATATGTTTTCAGGATGATCACAACACAAAATGCCAAAAAGGATTATGGAGATAAGTGGACTTCGCAAACAATTAAAGAGGGAAGAAATTGCAGCATATTAAGGAGAGTATATCCAATGTAGAAGAATGAAACCATTCAAGGCCCAAGAATTACACTCCATGAAACTATAGCTTTGACATGGGGATCTATTCATCAACATAATTGTAAATAAAGCCTGCGAGACATCTGTTGTTCCATTGTTTAAAATGGTGTCTCGATCAAAGTAGAATTGCTTGAATTGGGACAAATATATCAAAAGTAATCCTTAAATGAAGTAACACCAAAAGGGAAGAATGATTGTTATAACAAATTACAAGCAGAAATATTACCAGTGAGACATGATTTATTGACTAGAGTGCAAAATGTACTTTTCAAGGGACAAATTTCAATGAAGGAGATGACCAAGTGTTAAAGCATGAATCATAGATTCTTTGATTGACTCAAAAAGAATATGATATTGCTTGGAATACATGATCAGGGGTTTGATAAGAAACAAAGAATCTTAAACAATTCAAATATTGGTGTTGATCCTCTTTCCTCGGCGGATAGTCTTTGTGTTAATGAGGATGCTCTTCTCTTGGCTTGTGGTGCGACCAAGGGATATCCCCATACATGGACGTGAATTCAAAGGAATGCATTCCGCTATGGAGTTTCTATATACACACATGAAAGGTGTATTGGATAGCGAGTTGAGCAATAGGGAGCTTACTCCTACAAAAGATAAGATGATGGTTGCAGCAGGTTGTGTGTTCAACTTTGAGATCTAGTTGAAGTTGTGATTTTCCAGGCTCATTGCAGGATCCTAGTCCAAATAAACAAACATAAACCCTAGCATTTTCCACGAGCACAAGAAGATCTATGACCAAGTGATATACATTACATTGTGTTTCAGAGTAGATCACAAAAGGATAGAGGCGTGCAGACTTGTGAGTGAGCCCTCGGTGCCAAAAAGGGAGTATAGGTTACAGTTGAAGGCTAAACTGAGAGAGCGCTAAACAGAGCGTGAGGTTGCAACAATTACATTCTTCTCAAGTCACGCGTGGATCAATATATTGCCTAATTGGATTGGAATACGTGGAGCATTGGAGCTATTGAATTTGCAAGGAAAATTAAATGTATGGGGTGCGTGAATATAGATTTAAAGTAAGGGGCATAGCTAGCATTTCACAGGTCGTAGATGACGGTATTCCAACTTCACAAGATCACAGTATGCATCACGAAAAATGTGGGTGATTCTATTATGTTTGATTAACAGAGACAAGAGATAGAACTCATGATGATACAACACTGGTCGAAATGAATGCAAATGTAGGAGCAGAGACCCTCAAGAACCTTGCAGCAATATGAATGATTTGTTATCTTCTAACAAAAGGCACAGTCTAGGAAATAAGCATGATGAACGATATGGCAGAGTCCCTCGAAGAGATGTCATCTTACGAAAATACAAGGACCACAGCATGTTCCATCGGTGGAGGATATATGTGAAATAGATCCCAAACATTCTATAAGGGGCCTTCGAGAATATCTGTATGTAGTAGGCGTAAAAATGAATTTCACAACCGCTCCCAGAGAAACAATGGTTGCGGTATCTAAGATTTTGGGCTCATGGACGAGCATATTTTGGAAGACTCTGCATCCTCTCATTGCGATGAGCAAGGAATGGAATCAATTATTGTCAAGGGTTACCATAGAAATCTTAAGCGGATACCTGAGAATGATATAAGGGACATGCCCGATCTTGCATAGATATGGATGTGGAGAAACTCATACTTTATGAGAAATGAAGAGTTCACAGATCATGAATTGATCCCTAGTAGGTGAACGATAAAGCAAGAAAAAGGTGACACAAGTCTTCTCTGGAAGAACGATCTTCCTATCCTACGCTGAGTAGTCAACATCAACATCGCACTTGCAGTTACTAATTGAAGGTGACAACAAAGGCATAAGACAAAGGGAGCGAATAGGAAGCATCTAGTATCATTGTGTAAATAATACTACAATTTCTTAGTCAATTGTTGTCCACGTCCCATATAACATCAAGATCCATGGTTCAGACCTGAAGGATCTATCTCAGAAAAATATGATTGAAAGGCCGAATGAGATTGTTGACATTTTCCCAGTGCGTTGTTCTTCTCCAAATACGCAACTATCCTTTCTACATTGACACAAAAGTTGGTAGTGTTGCTAATTGAACCAAGAGATAGGTATGAGAAAATTTCCTAAACTTGTGGCAAAAAATTTGAGGAATCCACGATGTGTTGTCACGCCTGGAAGCGTATACCAACAGTGAGGGATAAACTCGCTTTTTGAGAGTAGGCCAGAATGGTTGTGCCCATCAGGGAAACTATAGGATACCAAACTTTTACACCATATCACCACTTGTAAAAGTTTGAAACCTTCAGAGCCCAGGTCAATGCTGAAATCTGGAACTTGAGCTTGGAATAAAATAATGCACTATAAATCAATCATAATGAAGGGACATTGCCATATCTTTCGCTACGCAGAAAGAACAAACAGAAACCCTAGAACCGGCACATCAAAGCGAAAGCCCTAAATTCATCGGCAAGATAAGGTTATTCGGAGGGAGAATTTTTAAATTACACCGACCACTGTGTAAGTCAGCATCGATGGAAAAATATCGGTAAGACACTTG
This sequence comes from Sequoiadendron giganteum, assembly GCA_007115665.2. NCBI lineage: Eukaryota > Viridiplantae > Streptophyta > Pinopsida > Cupressales > Cupressaceae > Sequoiadendron > Sequoiadendron giganteum. The sequence goes on along the minus strand of CM021101.1, from coordinate 839,906,537 downwards.
ATGTCGGTAAAAGAATTTTGAAACCCCCTCGATGGAGTAAGTTACACCGAGGAGAAGTTTTTTTTAGAGCATGCTGACTTCATCGGCAAGAGAATCAATGTTGGTGGAAGTAAAATAAAGTCTTGTCGATGCTATAATTTGGCCCGATATATTTATATCATCCAGTGTGAATTAAAGATAGAATAAAGAGAGATTATAGTAAAGAGGGGATGCCATTTCTAAAATATGCAAATTCACATTTTTACCAAGGTAAGTCATGGCGAAGGGTTAAAAAGTGGAAATGAACATTAGAAAGGATACTAACGATATGGGTAAAAATAAAAAAGATTCAAATATGAAGTTGCAAGAGTAATATTTATTGAATGAAGATGAAAGTGGGGATATATAATATTTTCTTTATAAAATAAAATATTTTCCATCCAAATATGAGATATTTGATTAAATATATTACGGGTAAAAGGAAGAATGGCATCAAATCAAAATTAAAATTCACGAGGAGGTAAATACAAAGGGGATAATTTTTACCTCAAGAAACATTGGAAATGCATTTCGGGTAAAATAAAAAATGAAGATTGTCAGTTAAGAAATGATTATAATAATCATTAAAATATTTTCACAGAGGTTATAAAGATGAGGATTAAGAGTAAAATATTTTAATTTGTCAAAGACAATTAATTAAAATATAATGAAGAGTTAAGAAATGATTATAATAATCATTAAAATATTTTCACAGAGGTTATAAAGATGAGGATTAAGAGTAAAATATTTTAATTTGTCAAAGACAATTAATTAAAATATAATGAAGAGATGCAACCGACGGACAATGAAGGATCACAACTATTGAAAATATGATGTATATATGTACGATGAAGTTAGGGAGGAAAAAGAAGAAAGTAGAATTAGAATAGGATAGACTGTTGTAAGCACTATATTTTCATAATGATATTCAAGGACACTATGCTGCATGTATGAATTTTGAAGGAGATAATGAAAGACTGTTGATTTAGTGGCTTCATTCTGGTATCAATTGTTTGTTCGATTCCTACGATTATTTAATTGTCTCCAATCTGATGTTTCTTGATTGTTTAAATTGAAATATCAAGTATATATTCGATTTATCAGTGCACATTTGTTGTTTATGTGTGATTTTATTTATTGGATTCTTTAAAGAAAAATTAAATTCCTTTCAATCAATTACAGTAATCTGGGAATGTCATTTGGATCAATAAGAAGAATTAGATAATTATATTTTATATTCTGCCTTAAGTAGGGTTTATCAATTACATCCTTGCATGTTTATACCAGTTATAAACTCATAATTGTATGCCAAACGATTAGAGAATTTTCTAGATAGAAATCACTCATCATAGGCCTCCATTTGACTCTGTTTTACCCAATAAGGCACTGGTCTCCCTTATTTTCATTACATTAGTTTTATTCATTTCATTTGACAACTTTTAATTGAACATATTAATTCACACCTTGATATTGCGCATACAATTTATACCAAATTAGGACCATATCTTTCCACTATCAAATTGCCATTTGTGGATAGTTAGGTCAAGTAGGAAATATAATTCAAAATATGTGTCAATCATATAGGTACACCCACCTAGGTTTAGCAGAGCCTTAAGAGTAGAGGGTTCAACCATATTGGTTGGCCTTGTTAGTTGACCAATAACGTAGTGAGAGTTTGGCAACCTCTCGTGGTTCATTCAAACCAGCATTTTTGAGACCCAGTAGGAAGTTGGATGAAGATATTGAAAACTGGTTTTGGTTTTGGAGGAGAGTTATCTTCTCAAGGTTTGTGAGGACAGAAACCCTTGCAAGTAGCATTCTCTACGTTGTTGAAAGATACAATCTGGAGAATGCTTGGTGATTTCACTTCAGGAATCACAGGTGAGCTTCATTACATATTGAGACTTATAGTTTGGGCATCAGAGTTATATTTCAGATTAGAGAGTTCATATTGTAGGGTAGATTTGAATACACTAGTAGTAGATTTAAGAAGTTTTAGTGCCTTTATTGTTGGTTGTACCATCTTCCTAGGTTGGCCATACATATTGGAGAGAGGGTTGATTGTTTGCAAGGGAAGCTAGGGTTTTTGGAGGTTTTAATGCTTCATTTGGGGTCGTCCAAGGTTGAAGAGCTTCGTGCATGCAAATTTTCTCCCATTGAAGGTGATTCTTGCATCTGGCATCCATTTTAGACGGTTCTACGAGCACATTTCTCCTATGAGTTCCAAAATTGTAGCACCCAGATTTTATGGGTATTATTGATTTAGATATTAGGGGATATTTTATGAATTGGGTTATCATTATTTTGGTAAAAATCTAAGTATTTTATCTTGTAGAAAAATATGAAATTATTAGTTGTAAACCCTCTATGTAATGTTCACTTTGAGTTGAAAGTTTAATTGCAATATCTTCTATTTTTGCTGCAATATATTATTGTATGAATCATTGTTAAAACATCTCAAAATTCTCATCAAAAGCACAAAAAATCAAGTGCAAATCGGGCAACATACTACAACATCTCAAACTCACTTTGCATCTCATCAGCAAACTTCATGCACAAACTATCATCTCCTCCAAAAATGATATCATCAACAAAAGCTTCAACAATCAATTATTTATCATGATCAATCTTGAAATACAAATTACTATCAACAGTACCTTTATTAAATCCAAGCTTCAACAAATACTTGTTCAATCTGGCATACCATGCTCTAGGGGTTTGCTTAAGTCCATACAATGCTTTCATCAAACAACAAACCATACCTCCCTGATCAGTCAATTGAAATCCATCAGGTTGCTCAATATATAAATCTTCATTTAGTTCACCATTAAGAAATGCTGACTTGACATCCATCTGATAAACCTTGAAGTTTTTATAAGAAGCATAGGTAAGAAATAGTCTCATAGCTTCAATTCTAGCAACAGGGGAAAAAATTTCTTCAAATTCAATTCCTTCCAACTAAGAATATCCTTTACACACCAGTCCTATTTTGTTTCTGATAATTTCACCTTGTTCATTCAGTTTATTCTAAAAAAACCCATTTAGTTCCAATTGCATTTTTGTCCTTAGGTCTAGGAACAAGAGTTCATATATCATTCTTCTCAATTTGTTGTAACTCTTCTTTCATTGCTTTCATCCAATGTTCATCTTTGTATGCTTCATTGACATTGTTAGGTTCGGTCTTTGAAATCAAGCAGTACTCTTTTGCAATTCTTCTCCTAGTTTGAACACCTTTGTTCTTATCACCTATAATCTGATCTTCTGAATGATTTAGTCTTATATACCTTAGATTCTTAGGTTCTTGTGATCTCACTTATGTAATTTTACTACTTCCTTCCTCTTGGCTTTCCAGATTCACTGGAATAATCTACACTTGATTTTGAGTCTGAACTAAACTGACATTTTGATCATTTGAATCATATCCACAGGTTTTGGTTGGTCTAACTATGTCTTCATTAACCTTCACATTAGAACTTTCAACTACTTTCTTCAATCTCTTATTGTAGCACCGGTAGGCTTTACTTTTGCTAGAATAACCAAGAAAGATTCCTTCATCACTCCTAGCATCAAACTTTCCTATATCTTCATCTCTTTTAATATAGCATTTACTCCCAAAGATTTTGAAGTATCTAGCAATAGGATTATGACCAAACCATAGCTCAAAAGGGGTCTTACCAGTATCTCCTTTGACATGTACTTGGTTGAGAGTATAAACAGCAGTAATCATAGCTTCTCTCCAATAGATATAAGGAATATTTCCTTCCAGCATCATAGTCCTAGCAGCATCTAGAACTGTCATGTTCTTCCTTTCCACAACTCCATTCTGTTGAGGGGTCACCAGGGCAGATAATTGTCTCTTTATCCCATGTTCTTCACAGAAAGAATTAAACTCACCAAAAGTGAATTCACCACCTCTATCTGATCTCAGACATTTAATCTTCAGACCTGTCTCTATCTCAACCATAGCCTTGAAAATCTTGAATTTCTCTAGAGCTTCATATTTTTCCCTTAAGAAAGTTACCCACATCAGTCTAGAATAATCATCAATGAGTAACATGAAATACCTGTCTCCTAGTAAACTTTTGATTCTAGAAGGACCACACAAGTCAGTATGCACAAGCTCCAATACATTATTTGAACGATATTGTTTGCTTCTAAATGAGACTCTAGTTTGCTTCCTGTTGATGGTGTTTTCTGCACAGCAACAACTCAGATAGAATATGATATCCTATCTCTCTTGAAAGTTAAATCTCTATCAGCAAGCCTCAAGAGATAACCCCAAGGTCTCTAATGTCAGGTCTTGACAAATGTAGTGAAACAACTCAGAGATAATTTGAAATTATTGGTAATCACAATGGGACCTTACAAACAAATATTGGGTCTCCAAACTTATCAGATTTTGCAATATGTTGATACTTAAAATTCCTCCCTAACTCAAATTCAAAGAAATAGCAAAAGACAAGGGTTTCAGAAATCCTAAGGTTAAAATTTACTCCTAAGATCAACAATACCAATGACAAGATACTTGAAATGGACCAATCCCTCAAAACTAATTTCTGCTCAACCCAAATTTATCCTGCAATCTTACAGAAATCGTGCAATCTTCTAAGGAACTAAAGATTTTCAGATCATGAACATTCATTCAAACCAACCCTTATTTTCAATTAAAATGAATAAATAACCACAATTGAACTAAACACACAAATATAAGATCCAAGCTAACTTTGCACAGCAACCCACAATCAATAAATTGCTAAAAGTATGGATCAGGAATCACTACAACATCCCAAGCATCTAACCACAAATATCACTAAATCATTTAACCCTAAATCTAACATTCATTCAAGATTTCAAAATCAATTTAGAAAGATAGAATAATAAGAACCATGTGAGATAAATCAATCCAAGAGAGGCCACCAAAGCACAATGTCTTCAATTGTATTGAATTCATCCAACAGTAGAAACAATTCCAGTATTATGTATTACAGCACTTGCTTTGAAATAAAACTAACTCCTAAGCTTAGCTTCTACTTGATCACTTTGATTGTTCCTAAGTCCAATCCTCTAACTAACTCCACAAATGAGGCCAAGTGCCATACTTATAAAGAATGTTATCCCAATTAGGGTTACAAGGAATGTCGGCCACAAAATAGGTCGTCGAAAGAAAGAAAACCCCTAAAACTGCATTAAATAATTGAGGCTCCTTTCTAGGTCGGCCTAGAATCTCTATATAACTCGGTCTAATGCATGTGAAGGTTGGAGAAGAAATAATGGGAAGCACAAATTCTAAAGCATTCACTCATTGGTTGGCCCTTTATCTTTTCCTTGACCCATTTTATCTTGCACCTTAAGGAAAATTCCCTTTAGATCAGCCAAAGGTGGAACATTTAATATTTTGAACCTTCTATCAAGGGACTTCATCTCTTCCCTTGATTTCCTAATGACCTCATCCCACTCCACCTTCAGATCCTGATATTTTTCAATGACAGCATTATAGGTGGAAGCATCATCTAGATGATGAACTATGATTGGACCATCATTCATTGGTGCATAAATCTCATGCCACCACTTCTTCAATTGTTCAAAGTTCAGATGCTTTGGTGTAAACTTTTTTCTTCCTGTCATGATTTCAAAAAATGGGATGCACCTACTAGAAATATCCTTCAATGTACTTCCTATCTGCTGCCCCTGTTTATGCATCTTCTTCAAAACCTTTTTGTTGATCTGTAATAACTCATGCCATTCCCAGGGTTCTGAGCCCTTTGAAGAAGGTAGGATCCCATCACTCACCAACTTTTCCTCTATATAATCCATGATCATTTTCAGCTTTTGCAGGAGAAGGTCTATGTCGGTTTTATCTTGTCCCATTACATTCTGAAACCAGTCAAAGGACCTATATGCATCACCACAAGTGGAAAAAATTTTCTTAATCATTTTATCTCCCCAAAGTCTTATTCCTTGCAGCCATTCATGGGTAGCCTAGGTGGATGCCATCTTCTTCTCAAGCTCGGTGAGTGCCCCTTTAGGTAACAGACCCTCAAAAGTTGCTCCTTCACTTCCTACCTCCTGTAGAAGCTTCATCAAGTGTTGCACATACATTCATACATCATTCAATTGTTTGTGCAACCTCTCCTTTTTTGCAGCTTCCTTATCTAACCTTCTCAAAATAGCCTGTGAAGACTCCTGGAATTCCTACTTTTCTTGATCCTTACTTGTGGGTCCCAAGTTCAATGTTTGAACAGTGTAATCCTGAGGGGAAATCTCCCTTTTGTCCTTGTCAGTTGTAGGAGTGGCAATGTGGATTACTTTGTTGTTTGCTTCATCCCTGGTGATCTTAGAAATCACCCTAGCCTTCTTCTTTACCTTTCCTTTGCCTATGTTGGCTAGTAACTCATCCCAATTTGGAGGAGTGTCATCCACAATCACTTGCTTACTTTTCAACCTTTCATTAAGCCAACCCAGGGTAGAAGCATCGAGTTGTTGCTCACTTTGTTTATCATTTTCAACCTGATCCACAGAGGGCTCAACATCTACATTATGTTGTGGAGGGACCTCTTCACCTTTATTTTCCTCTTCATCCCCCTGCTTCTAACTCTCTTCCTGATCTAATGTCTCTGCCATAACTTGAATGGGAGAGGGAGTCCTTTCATGTGCCTTTTCCTTTTCTACAGGTATTTTCTCTTCATATTTGAGTGGTGAATCATCATAAGACACTAAGGAGGAGTGTGAAGTCTTGCCAATCTCTGCCTCTGCATTATAGAGGTCTCCATCATGAAATTATTTTTCTTCCTCATCTAGGTGATCACTAACCTCTACATCCTTGGGCCCATGTTGCACATCCTGTGACTCATGAAGAGGAGAGGCATCCTTTTTTTGTTCCATCATAGGAGAATTTATGGTAACATTAGCCTACAATACACAGCCCTTAGGAGAAGGAGTCCTTGATCTTATTGTATAGACTTGTGTCTTGTCTCCAGAGCTCTCCACCTCTACCACCTGAGGGCCTGTATCTTCTTCCTCCTAAGAAGGCTCATTCTTCTTCTTTGAAGTTTTAACCAATCTGCTCTTCTTAGGCACAGGGGCACTGTCCTTCTCACCTTCCTCATCTTTTTCCTCCTCTATAGTATACTTAGCCTTCTTGGTGACATTCTTCCTCTTCTTTTCAATTGGTTTCCTCCTCTTTTCTACCTATGTCTCTGCTTGGGCACCCTTAATCTTGATCTTGAAGGGAGAATCTACCTTATCCTCTCCCTTGGAATCTTGTTCGGCTTCCTCAGAGGTAGAGTGGGATTCCAAATCTCCCATCAGGTCATAAGTGTACTGTATGCCCTTACTGTCCAGCTCCCAAATTTTGTGTTTGATCCAAAACTTAGTGTATTTGAGGACTGGAGTTGTGATTTGTTCCAACTCTATTTTTTATTCTTCTAGCCAGTCAATCTCTCCCACTAATTTTTCCTTGATGGGATCATAGTCATGGTGTTGGATTACATCCCCATCGTCATCAACTTGATCAAGGATAGCCTTGACATTGTACAATCTAATCAAGTTAACTAGTAGCCTTGAGAACTTCTTCTTCCTAACCTCAAACTCATCCTTGCAGTTGGCCCAGTAATATTCAATATCATCCTTGTGGTTGAACTCACTATTGTCCCTTTTTTGTGCTTCACCAGTCAAATCAAATCTAGACCTTTTTGAATGGAATGACAAGCCCAAAGCACTCATTTCTTCCTCAGAAGAATGGGTTGAAATGATGGAAGGACATGCCTCATGACCACCTACACTGAGAGGGAAGTCATTACCAAACTCTATCTTGTGTTTATCTTTCTTTACAATGGCATCAAAGTCACATATCTACCTAGTGAACTCCAGGAGTATGAGGTGATCCATTGGATACCTGGGTAGCCTATAAGGAGCCCTTTGGCAGTCATCTATCCTAATGTAGGAGAAAGTGGGGAACTGTATGAACCAGGCCCCAAATCCCTTTATTAACTCCTTTGTAGCATTTGAGATTCTAACATGCTCTGCACCTTGGAGCAATCTAGTGATATACATAGTGAATGCATCATTCACTCTTCTATAGTTTGAGCTTCCCAAGTGCAACTGTGGAAAAAAATTCATAAATTACATCATGTCCAAAGACACCTCTTGTACTTAGTCCTTTGTAGGGGTGGAATCTTGCAAGTGCATAGACCAAGTAAGAAGTCATGGTGAAGCTCCTTGTCTGCAACACATTACATAATTGCTCATGTATCATTGCACTGATGATACCTGCCCAGTGATAATCGGTTTTTTGTTCCATCCTTACTATAACATAAAACATCCAACTCTCAAAGACCCCTGCACTTTTCAGGCCCACCACTCTGCTCAGGAGTGTGATTGTATCATAGTACTCTACCTTAAAATTTTCCCTGAATATCTATTTTGGTAACTTAGAAATGTGGGGCTTAGGCTTCTCCATCCAAGAGTTAATGATTTGTAATGCCTTGATGGTATCCTCATAATATTTTATGGCTACATCCAAATCTAGGCCTACCACATGGTGTATGTCAAGCATATCAAATGTTTGTGCCACCAAAGGAGGGGAGAAGTTAGCCAGCACTCTACCTTGTGGACCAATCACTCTTTGTGTGCCTATGTCATGATGTCTAGCACACTCTAAAACCAATTCATAGCATTCGACCGTGGGAGGAAACCCAGCTGCATGAGCCAATCCTGATTCCACCAATCTCCTAGCCAACATTGGAGGATCCTGCATTGCCATTCTTGCCTTAAACTCTTCATACTCCCACTTTCCCACATTGGTATCAGTGATTTCTGACCAAGTGGAAGTAATCTTAGTTTCTAGAACCTTGCTCTTGATATCCAACTTGATCCTTTATGCCTCTAAGATGGAAGATCCCTCTGCACCAAGATATACATGTTTATTCTTGGTCTTTCCAGCAACTGCCTTACTTGATTCAGCCTGCATTCAAAAGGACCACAATAAATATATATTATATCATGAGATTCCAAGTTAGTCCATTACAAATAATATGATCATCACTCAAAGGAAATAAAATAGCCATCAGAATCCCTAAGAATATCATTAAACATCCCTTCTTCGAAGTTCGGGATTTTCACCCCTTCGCGAAATTTAGGCCAGAAGGGAATTTCGGGGAATTTTGAGCCAGGCGAAATTTAACAAGGGAAGCTCAACGAGCATCCAAAATTTACTCAATCATAATCCACAACTCGAGAAACCTTTTCACATATCCTTAAATTATCTAAATTAATCATGTAATACAAAATCATTAGCAATTAACTCATGCATTCCTTTTGTTCTTTATTCCTGACAGATCTTCGGGGAATTCCATCGGGGAAAGAAATCCACAAAATTAACAAAAATGGGTGCATCTCGGGAAAATAAAGGAGCAATGAAAGTTTGGTGATTTCTCAGGGCAACGGATTTTGACGAAGTCAGCCAAATTTTCATGTTTTATGCATATTTTCGGGGAAACAATGGATCGAAGGAAATCCAGGGAAATCCCAAGGTAGAGGAAATCCCCGGAATGATCAAAATCCTGAAATCTTTGACTTCGTCAGGATTTCGCCCAAATTGATCAAATGATCACAAATTTGGGGAAATCAAGCTCGGACTACTTTCACTTCAGGTTGTTCATCGATAAACCCAATTTTCTAACTCCTCCAAGGTGATCTAATAGCATTAGTAATGAATTCGAGATCAAACCCTAGGGTTTATGATGAACACGTGATTACTGTAGACATGGAAAATGTACAATTTCATTTGGCACGTTTGATCCCGATCACTAACATCATTTCCTCCGAAATCATACTCTCAGCATTTCATCATAATTTAGCTAATCAGGTCTATCACCTCCTTTGATTAAATTAATCAATTTAATTTAATTAACCTTACCATTTCTGATTAATTAAATAAATCATTTTATTTGATTAAATTCTCTAAAGTCCTCTTATTAAATTAAATAAATTAAACCTTACTTAATTTAATCTAATATTTCCCTCCTTAGTTAAATAAATCAAATCATTTATTTAATAATCTTTTCCTCTCAATTCTTGACTTAAATCAATTCATAAATTTAAGTCTAAATTGTCACATCATCTAATTCTTCAATAAATTAATCAAAACTATGATTAAGTTAATCCCTCTCATTAAAATCCTCTAGAGAATGTAAGTTGCACAATAAATCAATTACTTTGATTTATTAAATTCTCTATTTTCCCTCACATGGCATCAAAAGGGAATATTCCCTTATTTGAATTCAAAAAGGCCAAGTGGATTTGGTCCTTCCAACAAGGCATTTAAGGCCTCTTACATGTCCTTGGCCTTGAGCCAAGTGACATTAACTTCACTTCTCTTCCCTTTTCAACAAGTCATCTCACAATTTCAAATTCAAATTAAATGCATTTATTGGCACTTTGGCCAAAATGTGCACAACCACTAACCATTCACATCATGACATGTGGCATTCAACCATTGGATTGAAAGATAGTCCCACATTGCTCAAAACTCACTTTCTCTTCCAAATTGAAAGTTATAAATTGGAGGTTTCTCTCCTCATTTCTCATCCACAATCTCCATGTAAAGTTACTCTTTTCACATTGAAAGCTAATTTTGCCCATCTCACTCAATCATTCACTATTTTCACAAATTGTAACAAGGTTATGCTCAAATCTCTTTGGGAGATTTGACCATTGCTCAATCCATCAACATTGTAACTTAGGAATTGGGAAAGGGCCAATTGCAACACTTCATTGGTACCAATTCCCCATGGGATTACTAATCTATTGGCTTAATTAGGATTTAGTTTAATTTCTTGTATTGTGTTCTTCATTTTCCTAATTTTAGTTTAAATAGATGGATTTCATGGGGAGTTTCTCATACTTGTTTGCATGCATTTGATCTAACAACCTAGCGTGTTTTGTTGCTCTTGTGCATTTGCAGGTTTAGGGGTTCACAATTACCAGTTCAGTTCACTCTCCTGCCCCACTAAACCATGGCGGATATTTCAGAATCTCTAGGGCAAAGAAACTATTGGATGCGAAAATAAATCAGATACTCAAATTCACCCTCAGATTCTCAATTTCATCGAATGCAAGGGGATCTAAGATCAATCTCTAGGCAAAAACCAATCACGCACAAGACCAAATTCAAGAGGAGGTAATCAAAACTAGTCAAGCATGGCGCAATCGAATTATAAAACAAGCAAGGATGGCTACACTGATTTCAGAGGGGATGTTGAAAAACAAAGGGAAAAACCCTAACTTACTCATAGACCACCATCACTTTGAAATCCAAACTCAAAGCATACCCAATACGCTAAAAGAATCATTCACATTCATCAACCGAAAGCAAAGCAATGAGTACATACCATTGGTGAAGTGAACTAGGTAATAACAATGACTGATAGCAAGCTTTGACGCGCCAGCAAGCAACAACAACAATGAGGCCAAGAAAGTCACCACTGAGCTCTAAAATTCACAAGTCCAAATGCCAACCAAGCCAAACACTCAAGATCAAGCTCATCCAAATTCAATCAAGGCAAAAGAGATCGACTCATAACATAAAAACCACCTTGGACTTCATTAAAGACAATCCACAGAGCCCGTACGTGAAACATAAATGCAATGACATGACAACCCAGAAGAGTCCGGGAATCCGAGGGGACGGAAGAATTTTGAGAAATTTCGGGGAAGACAGAATTCCCTAAGGAGTCAAAATCTCCGAAGAAAGTGCAAAATTAGCCTCTGCCGGGTTTTCCAGGCAACCAGGGAATTCCGCCCAGAGAGGAAATTCCTGGAACTAGAGAAAAACCTGAATTTACCCAAAACTCATGATTTCAAAGTGTTTCTTCAGCAAGGGTGTTTTGCATAAGCAAGATAAGCATTGAGGAACATTCCAAGGTGACAAAATCTCACAACCACAGGACCAAAGACCCCAAAAGAAACCCAAAAAAGAGAAAGCAAAGAGGGTCCCTACTTTCAATGGGGCATGTGTGCAAAAACTGCACAACACTTCCCTAACTGACATTCCTTGCATATAGTATTAGTAGGTTTTATCAACTTAGGAAGATCTCTCACTGCATGGGTAGAACTTATCTTGATAATATTGTCAAAGTTTACATGACACAATCTTCTATGCCACAACCAACTTTCATCAACTTGAGCAATCAGACAACTTTGATTAGCAGTACTCAGGTGAAAGATATTACCTTTTGTCTTTGTACAGATGCAATCACATTTCCAGAACTCCCCAATATTTTACACTTTCCATCCTTGAATTGAATATTATATCCCTTGTCAACCATCTGTCCAACACTTAAAATATTATGCTTCAAACCTTCAATATATAGGACATCATCAATATTATGCTTACCATCAAAAGAAATGGATCCTCTGCCACGGATTACACCATCTTTGTCATCACCAAATCTTACAACACCACCATCATATTTTTCCAAACTCACAAATTTACTTTTATCACCTGTCATGTGATGAGAGCATCCACTGTCGATCACCCATTCATCTTTTTCTTCAATTCTAATTTCCAAAGCTTTCTCAACATTCATGGAGCTAGTAGATTCAACAAGTATAGGATTAATTTCCTTGATAGTAATGAATACAAACTCATCCTCACTTACATTTCCTTTATCAGATTCATCATTTGTCACGCCTTCATCAACAAAAAAATAACACTTTCTTTGGAATCTAGGCTTGTTAGATCTTGGCTTAGGAACTCTTTCAGGACACCTTGAGGCAAAGTGACCTATCTTATTGCAAGAAAAAAAATTTAGAGGCAATTTCCCTTTATACTTACCTTCTCCTTTGGCTACTCTCTTGACAAGAAGTGCTTCAAGCTCATCTAGCTTTCTCTCTTTTTCTTCAATCCCTCTCATTTCTTCCTCATATTTGAACACTTTTTCTAGAAGAACTTTCTCTCAGATCATATCTATGCTTATCTTTTCCGAAGGTAGTAGCTTTGAATGCAGATTCTATCTTAGGAAGAGCATCACCAAACTCACTTAACTCAAAAGCGACAAGCTTACCAATCAACATGTCTTTGGTTACATTTGTCACAGTTCGGATCTCCTCAATAGCAGCAACTTTGTGTTTGTATGCAGAAGGAAAGGATCTAAGCACCTTAGCAACAATCTCCGATTCTTCCAATGTTCCACCAGCACATCTGATATTACACAAAAATTCATTCACTCTCTGCATAAAAGAGGTAATATTCTCATCTTCACCCATTTTCAATGTTTCATATTTCCCTTTCAGGGTCTGCAACTTAGCAATCTTCACATGTGTATCACCTTCATACAAAGTTTCTATTTTTTTCCAAATCTCATGAGCAGTCTTCAAATCCATTACATTTGTCATCTCAAAATCAGTCAAAGAACTCAACAATGCTTCCTTAGCCCTGATATTGTACTCAGCATCTTTAATCTTAGTAGAAGTAGAAGGACCATTCTGTGGGATAATATACCTATTCCTTGTAATGTTCTAGTAAGATTCACCAATGCATCTCAGATGAAACTCCATTTGAGTCTTCCACAAAGAGTAATTTGTTCCGTCAAATCTCGAACTATCCTTCTTGTATGTCGCCATCCCAGACATAAAATCACCTCAAGCTATTAAACTTCTTCCAAGGAACTTGTTGGCAACACAAGGGTAGACAACTGAGAGGGGGGGTGAATCAGTTGTCTTAAAAATTATACCGATTTAAACGTATTCTCACATCTGATAATTAAACATGAAAGCATAAACCATCAACACATTAGAAACACACATAACACAAAGATTTTTACGTGGAAAACCCTGTCAAGGGAAAAACCACGGTGGAGATTAATCTACAAGTTTATACTTTGTTAAAAGTATAGAAAATGGGGAATGCACTTGCATTCAGGCACACTGCCTAGAGCTCACTGCTCAATTACAAAGAGGCTTACTGCCCAAAGGAAGACACACTGTCTTACAGTCACATTCAAATTAAATCCATTTGAATAATTTGAACTGAGAAGATAGCATTTGCTAATGCCTGATTACAGTTTCGGTTAAGCACATAAACTCTACTCACTCTTCTTCACACTTAACTTCTGCTTTCGAATGATCTAGACTTTATTCACACATAGCACTCGCGCTTCACATCACACAAACATCTCACACTTTGTACTACATCCAAATGATATAAAAAATTGGTTATATATATCCACACCAAAGGATAACATCATCTTCATGTCGGCCTCAATAAAATATAGAATGTGTACAAACTGTCGGCCCAAATTAATAAACAATTTACAATGTGAATCAGCCAAAGTCGGCCACAACATAGTAGAGACCCAAAACATTATGTCTCGAACACAAAACACCTTAAACAATTTTCCTCGAAGATCCACAACACGCTACAATCACCCTGTCGGCCATAAACATGAACAAGAAAGAGAAAATCTTCAATCGCGAGCACCCTGATCAATGCGAACCAGCGACATGGATAGAGCACAATCTAGAAACATCCACAAGAATCATGAATCACCATAGAAGTACTCGCATCAACTTAGATTACAAGAATCACATCATCTTCATTCAGGAACACCAGTTACAGAAATAGAACAACTATCTGAACACAGAAACTCATAACTCGATCAAATCTTCATACGAACCTCTGAAACTTTCGGTGGATAAACTAAATAGGCTTGACAATAAACCCATTAATCTACAATGTCTCACCATCAATATTCTGCACTTTCCATCATACTGATCTCCACTACTTCACAGACAATCTCCAACATATTTTATTACAATTTTCTCAATATCCTCGACATTTACAGCCTTCAAAACATTAATGCTAATAGTGTTGACATCAATGACAACCACATATCAGCAACATCCAACATGTTCTCCATACCCCTTTTCCAAATCTCACATAAAAATTTTATATGTTTTAAGGGATGGTTTCCCAAACCATCACACCCTTTCACAAAGGTTGCCTTTTAATAATTATTTATTCTTCCCCTTTTTAAAGAGTGTTTATACATATTCTTTATTAAACTATCTTTTAACCAAAAGATCATAATATCTTTTATTTTCTATCTCCCTTCTAATTCTAAAGGGTTATTTCATAGTTTTCTCTTCTCTTGGAGAAAAAGTCACATAACAATTATCCCCATGTAAATTAAATATTGTCCTTAGTAGCACAAGATGCATCTACATCACAACTCAAAGAAACATATGATCAATAATTGAAGATACTAACATTGAACATTTGTAAAAAAATTCATACTATAACTATTTTATTCTTTACTTTATCTATATTATTTGCTTATTTTAATTCATAGATCACCCTTTTTTAAAGTATTATTTTACATTCACAAGTAATTTTAAATAAATCACTTTTCCAATCAAAATTATGATGAGAACTATATAGATGTCTCATGAAATATATAATGAAGTTATATAGATGGCTTATGAAATATATCAAGAATTTATAATTGACAACATAATTATAATTTATGTGTTTTACCTTCTATCCTTCAACTTTATGATTTTACTCACTCATGTAACTCCCTCAAATTATTAAAGTATTACAATGTGATCACACAATAATTACTATGCATATCCAATACTATGTGGTCACTCACAAGAAGTATAATCTATATACTCAACATACATTCCCAAATGATATTCATGCATTTCGGACTACATGAATATCCTCTATAATGTACAATTAGAATCTTAGTCTTATATAATAAGAAAAATGTACAAGGTTAGTGGGTTGATCAAGTCCAATAACAATATACAAATTAAAACAAAATATGATACACAATCTCACAATGCATCTTAAATAGCAATAGAATATAGTAAATTATTACCACCTAGAGAGTACTTCATAAAGAAATACTAGTTTTAATTTTCCTTTAAGAAACTAGGATAATTACATCTGAATTTACTTCTAGGATGAAGAGTTGTTCAATTGTGTTTTTGGATAAAGTTTTGGCTATAAAAATGGGGATACCTCACATTGCCAGCCATGTTGTAAACCTAATAGTAAAGTGGAACACAACTTTTTATTGGGGATCTCATTATAAAATTAAATATTAAGGGTATATAAGGAGAGGAAATATTGTCATTCCATAAATATACCCATAGGCTTGGACACCTATTGATATATGATATTATTAGATTGTGTATGAAAAAATAATTAGTATAAATTTACAATTTTAAATTTCCTAGAGGTTGTCTCTCCCCCTGTAAAATTCAGCATGTCTACATATGTCATGCTAAGAATAATTATGTTATTGTGCAATTGATAAAGCATTATTTCATTCCATCCAATGCATTTAAACAACACAATATTTTTGAGGTTTAAAATAGCATGCCCCTATGGGTTTATATCCAAATATGTTATTCTCAAAAATTCATTCCAATCATATTGTCATTTCTCTAAATTTAAAATGTGAATCCAAGGAACTGTGGGCTATGGGCCCACAATGTACTTTTTGGCATATGGCTAGGGATATTGGCTCATAGGTATTGTCATTGATGGAAACCCAAGTCATGCAACTCAAGTCTTGCATCTGAATGAGCAGCACAATTTTGGCTCCTACCGATAGAACAGAGTAAAGAACAGGGCATCCGGTTAAAGGCGTAAAAGTTGATCTAAACACCCCCATCGGACAGATATTTTGGGTTATGGATCTCTGAGGAAGGTTTGTTGATGTTTGTAGTATCTTGGTTTTGATGTGCACTCACTAGTAAGTGATCTAGAAGATACGATGCACTAATCTGTTGATTATCTATGTTAGAAAGTCGACCCGGCAAAAATGGAAATCGCGGATGTATAATATGGACTTAATTATAAGTCTTCATGTTGGATTAAGTGTTATTTGGGTCCTCTCTTTGTCTTAACCGACTTTGGAGGATGTGCATAAATATTTTATGGTGGATTTGGCCAACAAGTTAAAAGTAACTTAATATTTTATAAAGTCAATTGTTGGATGAATAAGTCTTTGATCGTGGATATATATAAGAGGTTGTTTTTATCATTCATGTATGTAAGTAAGATGTGTGAATATGAAGGTGTGTGTATAGAGGTGTGAATTGCGAGATCTAGCAGTGTAGTAGTGTGAATTTGATCATAAGTGATGCGAAAAGTAGAATAGGTTAGAGCGAAGTGTAGAGTCAGAAAGCAGATCCAGAATCACATCTATGAGCTTCACCGGAACTGTTACCTAGCATGATTAGATGTTATTATCTCAGTTCACCCTTCAAATGGTTTTAATCAGAATTTTGTAAGCAATAAGCCTTTTTTCTCTTGAGCAGTGAGCTCTAGGCAGTGCACCTGAATGCAAGTGCATTCCTTTTGTAAACAACTATATTTGAGTACTCAAATTGTGGATTAACCTCCATCGTGGTTTTTCCCCTAACAGGTTTTCCATGCAAAAATCTGTGTGTCATGGTGTTGTGAATGTTTACTTTGAATGCATACATCTTTTCTTTAATATAATGATGAAATGGTTTCATGTTTTGGATGGATGGAGTTTAAATATTGTTGAACACTGATTCACCCCTCCCCCCTCTCAGTGTTCCCTTGAGTCCAATAGTACTTACATTAAATATGTGTTGGTTTTAACTAGTCATTACAAGCATAGTAAAACTATTTTTCTAAATATCCAAATTTCACTAACACAAATACTAAATCACTAACTATTATTGCAAATACTTACAAGAATATCAATTTATATGTTCATTGAACTAGTCCTTGGAATTCAACTCTCTAATGATCTTATTTGCAATATTGTGTAGAGCATGTGAATGTAGATAAGTCGTCTTTGACCAAACTTTGAAATTTTAGAATGAGATTGGCCTCATATTCAAAAACTCAAAGAACATGCCCCAAATTAATTTTCTTGAGATTCCCAAAAATGTCTCACATATATCCTCAACTACCCTAAAAAAAATCACTAAGAAATTTGGAACAAAATTTTGAGATATATTTGATCCTTTAAAAGGAGGGTTTCAATGGAAAACACCTTCTAGATTTAGATGTTTAGATGTCTTTAGAGAAAGTCTGGCCTACTCTAGTATCATGTAGAAATTTACAAATGCACACCCTTAGAAAGAAAGAGATTAAGCTTTGAAAATGGTTCCCAAAGACACTTTTATAAACTTGATAATTGATGATTAAACAATGGGTTTGGATGTGTACACATATAACATCAATACAACATTAACACTCAATCTAAGATAGCTTTACTTATGGCTCTCTTTGTTATTTTGTTGCCTTCATGTTCTAATTCCTAAGAGTGGTTATTGCCCATGTTGAAAACCAATCTAAGAAATTGTTATTTTGGCTTGGTAAGTACTTATATTGATCATGTTATTTTTATGTTTTATTCTTGGGTTTGTGTAAATCTTCATGGCTATCACTGTTGTGCTTTCATAGTGGTTTGGTCTATTCAAATCTAAGTATGGCTGAAGAGGTTTGCCTTTATGTCTCATTTTATTGTTGACTTGACATTGGAAATTGCGCATGACTTAAGTGATTCTTTTTGCTCGACTTACTAAGTAATGGCAATATATGGATCATTGGACCAGCTTGGGAGGTGAGGAATTTATCTCCCAATATACCAAGGTGTCCATATCATCAAGAAAAATGTGTCCAATGTGGAGATTTGTTCAAAGGTTGTAGATATGTTTGATCTTGATTGGGTCGATGGTGTAACATGTTTGCACCAAAAATATAGTGGCAAAGTGAAGTTGTTTATTTTTTTTATTTTTGGCAAAGCAAAGTCCATGGCTACCTGGTAAAAACTCATTGATTGCAAGCGGTTGGTAATTTAAATCATATACTTCATTGTTTGTCAATCCATCAATGACATAGATCTCAATGCCCAATGCATATAGACCATTGATTATGGTCAAGGATTAAGGAATATTGTAGTTTCCTAAGTTGCAAAGTCAAAGTGGTCACATAAATTGACATGGCAATTGAATAAAATCAACATAGCAGCAGTCATTGATCAATTTTGATCTATAAGCACACTCCATTCCATTTGCTGACAATTTCACTCAAAGTTCTCAAGAAGTAGCAGTCATTGATCAAATCTAATCAATGGGACAAATTTGTTTGGGGAATATTTTGTATCTAGGTAGAAACCATTGATGGTGCCACATGTTGCAAGTGTGTGAAATCCATTATTTGCAGTTTGTTAGATTTCTTGGAGCCTGTGGATTGTGAATTTAAGTGCTACACATCACAATCTTGTTCATTGTGGTACGTTGGTAGATTGAACTACCTAAATCATTGGTCATCCACCACAATCGTTGATCTGGTGAGTCATTTAATGCAACTAGTCTTGATCGGCAGTGTTACTGGAACCTTGTGTATAATGTAAAATATTATGTGGATGCCTAGAGGAATGAATGAAATCTGCAACATGATTTGGTAGATTTTGATACATGTTTGTACTTTGACAGATTGAATCACAACACTTTGGCCATCTTCTAATCTACTAATGCTATAGATTTTATTTTTTTATTTTTTGGGGGGGAAGCAAATTTGGACCAATTGATGTTCTTGGTGTTTCATGAATTTAAGTGATATAGTCGTGTCCATAGCCAAATGAATGGATTATTTCTCGAGGAGCCAACCATTTCTTCATTGGTGTTAGAATGGACCTGGGCCATTGAATTTGAGGCAAATTGCATCTAGGATGTTGGTTTTAGTTAGTGTTTAATGGAATAGAGTAGCTTGGTCGAGGAGTTTTGAAGCAGCTATTGTCACGCTTTTGGTTTATTGCAGTGGATTGGTAGATTGAGAGGTCATGCATCTCAAGCATACACTGATCTTCCAAAGACATAAATCCTAGTTAAGTTTAGTTAAAGAGCATATCCGAGCAACAAGTGAAGAGCATTTGAAGGACAAATCGGTTTCTCTATTTTACTTAAGATGTTTTCCCTTAATGAAATTTTTCATACATCTGGCTTATATTAATAGGGTGCCAAAGCATAAGGTGGTGGGTTGATAATTATGGAATAATGTTCTTTCCTTTATTCATGGAAATGCAAGCATCCATGGCCTGTTGTAAATGTAAATAGTGGATTAAAATAAAATTCCATATATTTTATGCAACGGTCGAATGTAGCGAACCGTTGCAGCAGCCAGGGTTTCACCTGGTCAGAAGGCGCTTGGGAAGGATTCGCAGAGAATCTCCAGTGGCTTTCGATGCAAGAGGGTTAGCTTTGGGGGAAAGACATATAATGGTGGTCAAGTTGAGAATGCGGAGAAGTTAAAAGGGAAAATCATTGGCGTTTTGGGGTTGGACGGGGGTGATCCGCCTCCACAGCACGGCCAGAGAAACAAACAGCTTGAAGCGCGTGGCCCAAGAGGAATTAGGGGTAAGGGGGGAGCCAAGGGGTTTGACAATGGGAGACAAGCAAGAGCCATTCAGAATTCAAAGCAAACTGGAAAAAATTCGACGAAGAGGAGAGACGGGGACCCTATTCCTGCTGCATCGGCTTCAGGGGTTGGTTTTGTTAAAGGGCGTAGCACAGCGGTGCCTAGGGATTTTCAATCGAGCCCGTCGCAGCCTATGGAGTATTTAAACAGTAATGTTCTAGACAAGGGCGGAGCGGTTTCTGGGCTTCTTCCAATTTCTAGGTATGTTTCAATGGTGCTCGATGAGGAGTTGGAGCAAGAAGTTATGTTTAATGAAAGAGTTTTTTCTGGGCTTGGTATGATTGGACGTTTCAGGGGATTTTGGCCAAGCTTAATAGACCTCCACCAGTGGATTTGTCATCAATGGAAGGTTTGTTAGAAGGGGTTGTCCAAATCTGTCCCATTGCAAGAGGCTTCTTCATAGTGGTTTTTGAAAAGGAGCATGATAGAAAGAAGATTTTGTGTGATTACCATTGGAAATGGGAAGAAAAATTTTCCCTGATGTTAAAAACTTGGCACCCGACTTTTAATCTAGCCACTAAGGTTTTCAAGAAGGTCCTAATCTGGGTGAGACTTCAAAACTTTCCCTTACATTTTTGGTTTGATTCATTCTTAGAGGCTGTAGGAAACTCTCTTGGAAGTTTTTTAATGGTGGATGAAGGGTCTTCAAACCTATTGCATTCAACCTTTGCACGGATTTTGGTGTAAATGGATGTTTCAAAGGCTCCTCCAGAGGAGATTCATTTAAAGACTTTGAAAGGTTTGTGGGTGCAGCCCCTAGATTATGAAGGGATTCCTTTTAGATGTTGAGTTTGCTTTAAAACTGGGAATCTCACTGCTCAATGTGCAAAACACAAAGTCTCTAAATGAGCATCCTGGTGGAAAGATGTTGGTCCCCAACACTATTCGGTAGAGAAAAAGGATGAGAATCAGCTTAATGCTCTGGAGAATAGCAGGGTGGAGCGAGGTCAGGAAGGGGTGGCGGCTATGGAGGAAGGTAGTAGGGAGCGAGGTCAGGAAGGGATGATGGATGTAGAGGAAGGGAGTAGGGAGGTTTAGCTGCAAAATGTTGGTGACCTGACACAGAAAGGAAATCTGGTTAATGGCAGTATTGTTGTCCAAAGTAAAGGAGACAAGGAGTTAAGCCTCACAAAGTGGGCAGTGACTCCTGACTGTCGCAAGAATAGAGGCTCAGCATGGTCGCAAGGGAAAGAGATAGGGAAATGAAAAGCTGGTGAATGGAGTCAGCAAGCTTATGGAAGCTTGGATGGAGCTATGAAGAATCCTGTTGCTAAATCTTTGGATTGGCAGAAGGCGACAGCAAGGGTAGAAGATGGTTGGCAAACAGTTAAAGGAAAAAAAGAAAAGAAAGAAAGGAAGGATACGTTTGCAATGGTTCTCGAGTCTCAGCTGAAGAAAAGGCAAACCTGAGCCTAACATCGGTTGTTGGTTTTGGGTTCGTTTTCGATTTGTCTGTGGTGCTTCTGCTCTTCTATGAGAATATTCATTGTCTGTAATGCACTAATGTGTTTGTATTTGGATAGTTGGTTGGGTTAGGGTTTGTCTAAAGATGTTTACTGGTGTTGGAATTTGTTTTTATCTGGTATTGCAAGGAGCTTAGTTTTGTAATTTGTTCTTTTTAAATTAATAAAATCACCTTATTATTGATCAAAAAAAAAATTCCATATATTTTTCCTACTCCAACTCTAGAATGGTACCTTTCGATCAAGTATGGGAATCCATTAATGTCCTCACAGAAATGTGGTCAAACGTGAGATTGCACAAATCGGGTTCAATGAAAAGGGTTTAGAAACTTTTGGGTGAATGCAGATAACATGGATGCAAAGCCAAATATACAACCATTATCGACATCCTCTATACCTATATCAAAATAGTAGCTTCAGATCAGGTTATGGACATCCATCAACGCATAATGGAAGAATTTTCATCAAATGTTATAGCTAGAAATGCTTTGGTTGACATTGGATGAGAATGAAGCGTGACTTACCAGCCTTTCCAGAATAGTACGCACAAACCTACCCTGATCACAGGATAGTCTATAGTTGTAACTTGCCTTGAAATACCATGAATTGCTACCCATTGGCAGTAATCCCTTAAGTATTGTCATTCTAAGATCAAACTGGAAGGATTCATGGTGTTGTTATTAGTATTGTATTGGTCTATCTAAATGTTGTAATTGAATGAAGGACATGACGTTCTGGAAAAATGAATCGCCAAAGGTATATGGAGAAGGTAAGCATGAATAAGAAATAACAAAGCTACCCGAAGTGTCTAGTGAAGGGTAGAGAGAAGTAAAAAATGGTTTTAGGGAATATAGAAGGAAGACATATAGGGATAGGATTATATGTAGAGTAGTTAGATATTTATAATGATAAATAGTTTTTAATCAATATAAAAATTATTTAAATTTTAATAGAAATTGTATAAAATTTTAAAAATTGGTTGTTAATTCATTATAGAATAAGTATTATGTGATTTTAATTATAAGAATATTATAATTCTAAGGATAATGGAATTATTTTGAATTAATTATGATATATATTATTAAATAATTCACATCATAAAGCATTTTGATTTAATCAAATAAATGACAATCACAATTATATACTTATATGAACATGTTAAGAAAAATGATTAGTATGAAAATTCTCCCATATTTCACTTGTACAAAAATGAGCAAAATTTCCTAATTTGAATAAAACATGTCATACAACTTGATGTAATTTGAATAAAATTAAAATTAAAATTAAAAAAATAATAATAATAATAATAATTTGGACTATGATACCAAATGTGATGTCATTTTGGAATCTCACTTTCACATAGATTAATCATATTAACATCAAAATCATAAAGACAATATTCCCAATATTGTTGAATCAATGGTTTTCAATAGTTATCTAAAATCATGAAGAGGCTGCTATTGATACTTAGAAGAAAGCTTACAAGTCCAAACTTTTCAAGGCAAGCAAACACCCCCAAAGGAAATTGATTCTTACACAAAACCCACTCTACCTTCACAACATAAACACAACCCTAGCCAAAACACTCCCCGATGTACATTACACCCTGAGTTGGACACATTGAATGCCCCTTCTCCAAATGCCTCAATCCAGCTTTCACTCCTTTATGCCCTCTAAATTTCTCTTTTCATTTTTCTCTTCTCTCTGTGAATGTTCACCATGCCCCTTTTCCAAATCTCACATAAATGTTTTATATAAGCTTTAAGGGACGGTTTCCCAAACCATCACACCCTTTCACAAAAATTGCCTTTAAATAATTATTTAAATAAATCATTATTCTTCGTCGTTTTAAAGAGTGTTTATACATATTATTTATTAATCTCTTTTAACCAAAAGATCATAATATCCTTTATTTTTAATCTCCCTTTTAATTCTAGAAGGTTATTTCATAGTTTTCTCTTCGCTTGGAGAAAGTCACATAGCATCGCTTTCTCTCTGTAATATATACACATACAAACATCTAAGATGTGCAAAAAAATCAATGTATAAGTTCACACTGTTGGAGGTTTTGTGCATTCTATAACGTATTTTAAAAACGCATACTTCAGTGAAGAAAATCTCCACATAGAAGAATACAAATAACATCGCTTTCTCTCTATATATATACGCATATATACAAACATCTAAGATGTGCAAAATCGATATATAAATTCACACCATGGGAGGTTTTGTGCATTCTAAAACGTATTTCAAAAATGCATACATCAATGAAGAATGTCTTCACATAAAACAGGAATACAGAGAACATCTCCTCAACCAGGGTGCCAGTTTTTCCCTTATTAGTTTGTTCTTCGTTTAACTAATGGCATTCAAAGAGTAGAATGCCTACAGACATCTATGACACCGGGATTAGAGAAACTGCAAAATCAATATATAAGTTGGCAATATTGTCGTTGACCAATGAAACAAAACATTTTCAAGGTCTTCATCAAATCTGTAACCTTTTTCTCAATGACAGACTACCTAAAGCTCTATCTTACTTAAGCCCCAGGAAGGAAGCCCGTGACAAAGGGAGCCTCTGGAATTTACCTTGTGTGCTCTAGTATATAAACCTAAGACAGCTTTTAGCTTCTTTGCTTACGTAGGTTTTCTCAAGATCCTAATTAGGAGGGCCCTTATCTGTAACTCCATGCATAGACTTCAGCCTTTGTATGAGACATGTTTCCTTGCCTAGCTGGTCTTTGAGCATGTTCGGTTTTGAGGTATTAGAACATTTCAGTTTATACATGTGCCAAGCTTTTAAACGAACCCATATTTAATAACCTTCTTATCCTACGAGTCAAACAAGTTTGACTTATGTTCAGTACCGATATCACCACATAAACTTTACCAAAACTTGAAAAAGAATCATGCCCAGTACGACTGCCACTCTCTTAAAATTGAACACAGCATCCAGTACTGTATTTTCAAGTATCATTGCAATTTTTTCTGCTACGTAAGTATCATAGATATTGAAATTACTTTCAAGTTGCATTTGTAAACCAGCAGAGGAAAAAATAGTTTAGAAAAAGCATCTATAAGAAAAATATTTAGACACACTTTTTCTACAGTAAAAAGGTCGGCAATAGTAGAGAAATACAATAATGCTCCCCATACCTACCATAAAAATCTGAAATTATTCAGATATAATATAATCTAGATTGGACTTTCACAATGACAGTGTCGCAACATATTTTGCAATTATACTGTTATTGAGAATGAGGTCGTATTATCTCCTTTTCATTCACAGGATGACTGCATATTTCTGAATGAACAGCAAGTCATAAACTAAAATATACAGACATGATAGCTCGAGCATATTTAAAAAACATGAGCTATAAGAAAGTTAGCGATAGAAATCTGCCATAGCTGCCATGGCACACATAAATAATATTAAACGTCACAATAAGTCTTTTCTATATCCTCATGGTTACTAGAATTAGCATACTCTTAAACCACAGCTCATTTTGTATTCAAACATGCATGTATCACACATCAGTAACATTACAATGAAATAATGTAAAATTAAAAGAACCTGAAAATAAGAGTCTAATCAGAAAGAGCAAGACCATCGAATCCAAATATCAAAACGATTTAGCTTGCCCCAAACAAGGTAATCAATCTACCCTGGCCTCAAAGTTAGGAACTTCGACATGCGCCAGTGTTCAGGCTCCAGAAAACTTGCTCATCATCTTAGCAATAATTGGTGCAACTTTGGGATTTGCTTGATGCTTCGCCATATTTGCAGGGTTCTTCATAACTGCCATAAATTTATAACAAGTATAATCTGTCAAATTTTCTCCCAAAAGTAAACAGTAAATATCCTAGAATTTAAAAGACTTGACAAAATTGTATCTTCTGCCCTCTAAATATTAATCAGCACAGACAGTTTCTTGATAGACAATTTCATTGTCTGTTCTCCATAGTGCTCAATGACCATCCAAAGAATGTGTTTCAAACTCTCAAATCTCAGCAAAATATGAGAAAAAATGAAAATACAAAGCTAGGTGTTAGCCAATGGGCAATAATTGCTTTTCAATATCTCAGTATGTCAAGACATATAACTATTCCTGGTTCTTAAAGTAGTTGTCCAAATTAAATTATATAAAATGTCATGTCAATGAATAAACAAAACCAATGAGGTAAAGATGGTACAAAAGACAGTTCACCAAACAACTCTTTGTAAATTAAAATATACAAAGTTCCACAGGGTCCAAATTAAATTATATAAAATGTCATGTCAATGAATAAACAAAACCAATGAGGTAAAGATGGTACAAAAGACAGTTCACCAAACAACTCTTTGTAAATTAAAATATACAAAGTTCCACAGGGTCCTCTTCCCGCCCTGAAACTGGCATCCCTGTTTCCCATGGCCATCCCCATTTTTTCCTATAACTTCAAAACATCCCCAAAATAGCACAAAATATTAGGAAACATTTGCAAGACATTTTGGCCATCGCAACGATGGTCAGGGACGTCTAAGATGTTCCTCAACCATCCTTAGGGGGTCTAAGCTCGTAGATGGATAAAGGGGAATTTCACATGTTTTAAATCTACATATATAGATTTATATATAGACAGTGGGTTTGTAGGGGATGTCCCTTGGCCATCCCCAATTTCTCCCAAAACTTCGAAATATACCCAAAACGGCACAAAATGTAAGGAAATGTCTACAAGATGTTTGGCCATAGCCAGAGGATGTCCAAGCATTCCAGATGGAAACAAAAAGGAATTTCACATAACATCCCTAGGACAGTTCAGGGACATCATAGGCATCACTAGGGATGATATATATACATATATTCTTCTTCTTTTTTATAGATGAAGTGCGGACTTGGGGCCACTCCCTTTCTATAAATTCAAAACAAATTATTACAGATAACTGCCCAAGCTTGGTTATGTACAAATGGCCAGGAGTTACAAGGAGCTAGAATGTCATTAGGTTAAACTCACATGCATCCCAACTTGGCACAAAGCCATTGCCATCATTTGGAAGCAAATGGGCAATTTACCAGCCTGTGATTGACTATCTCATCATCCTACTCGCAAAGGAAACATCTGAATGGTCTCTGATAACCAAGTTCTTTAAATCTCTGAGCAGTTAAGATTTTATTTTGGATGGCAGCCCATGCAAAGGCTCCCACCATTGGCAGACAAAACTTACTCCAATAAAGCTGGGTAGGTCAATCAATTTTAGTTTCATGATAGTCCTCAATCAAATATACTAATTTGGCAAAATATTTTCCTATTTTAGAGCATCTCCATCTCAATGTATCTTCTTTCTCATTAATGAAGACTTTCCTCTTGGAAATTTCTTGGGATAAAATAGAAATATGGGGGTATGACATACCCATTCCATGCAAACCTTTCCAAACCCATTTTGTTCCCGCTTCAAGGTGTTTGGTGGTTAGATAATCCTTGACACTTATGTCCCGGGCTGATTTTAAGATGATCTTGGTCTCATTCAAATCTTCTATATCTAGTATCTACCAAAGTGGGGTAACTATTCTAAGAATCCTCCCAAAAGGTCCTTGACTTACCATTTCTGATCAACCACATAACATTTTTTGTAATAATATGCCTGAATGAAAGAAAGAAATTCCATATACTACAGCCACAAGGAAAGTTTCTTACATGTAGAATACAAGAGGCATCAAAGGTGTCTAGATATTTGTTTTAGAAAAAACTGGCCCATTTGAAGGGTAGTTTGAAGTACATTCCCCTAATCAACTTACCTACAAAGGGCCTTGTTTTGAGCACCACTTCTTCTAAATCCAACCCCTCCAAATTCTTTCGGTTTGCTAATAAAATCCTAGGCTATCAAGGGAAGTTTCCTGCCTTCCAAGTTTCTCACCAATATAAATCCATCTTCTATTCAAGTTTGTTGCATGTCTTGGCAGGTAATCATGGAAGGTACTATAAGGCATGACATGAGAAAAATTGGAATGCCAGAAACTACTGCTTTGAGCGTCAAAATTCTTTTGGCTAGTGACAACCATCCACTCTTCCAGGTTTCTCACTTTCGAAAGCAAGAATCCAAAAGTCGCTCCCATAGAGAAGATATACAACATCCTTTTAAAAGTGGAACCCCCAATACTTACTTGGAAATGAACCAATTTTAAAGCCAAGTGTTGAAGCTACTTCCTTTTGTCTTTGCCCACTTGTGTTATAATGGAAGATTTATGACTGTTAAATTGATGCCTTGACCTAAGGCCACTAAATAGATAGCCACAATTTCTTTCATCGCTGTCACCTCCTCAATTATATTCTACCCTCCTAAGTCTTGATCAAGGAGATTTTGTTAAGAATTTTCTTGATTATGAAAGAATTTGGTGTTTTATCACCTTCTTTGAGCCAAGTCTCTCTAGATTTTTGTTTCCAATATATTCTTCCTTGGATAGTATTTCTAATAGTTTCTCCATTAGGCTTTTTTCTCTCTTGAAGGAGACCTCCTAATCCATTTCCTTTTTTACTACTTTTTCATTTAAGCTTGTCGGCTCCACTTCAACTTCTTTTTCTTGAAATTTTTTGCTGAAATGTTTCTTATTCCATATTTTCAAACAAGCTTTGATGTGACAAAATTTCTTGAGTAAAGAAACATTTTGGATACTTTTTGTATTGGGGTTGTTTTTCACCATGATTCTATGTTAGTAGTGAAGTCACCATCTCAAAACCACATATTTTCAAATTTGAAAGGGCATCTAGGAAGGGATTGGTCCTCTATTAGAATTGAATGGGGAAAATGGTCAAACCTAGAGGTGGGAAGAATTCAACATTCATATTATGGAAGAGTTGACAAATCGCCATCACAAAGGAATCTATCCAACCTTTCAGCTATGTAGGAAAATCCCAACCTACAATTTGACCAACTATAGGACCCATTCTTGGGCTTCGCATATTAGAGATTCCAACGGCCCATAAAATTTGAGAAATTTATTTAAAATTGAGTAGCCCGATTTATGCCAACAATTTTCTCTAAAAAGAGAATTGAAATCTCCCCCAATTAGCACCAATTCTTGTTGCAATGTTTCCATGATGTGGGAGACTTGAACCCATAATTGTTTTTTGGGGAGACAGCCCACTAAACCATAAATGTTAATTAAAACAAAACTTAATTTGGAAACAACAAAGAAATCTTTACAAAACTACCAATTCTAATTGCAACAAAGCATTTCAACTTTGATTGATAAAGGTTTCCAGCAAAACCCAAGCCCTCCAAATGCACCCAAAGATTCTACGAAGTCCCTATTCCAAGATTTCCATTTTTGGAGTAAGACAACCACTATCTATATTGTTTAATTTTGTTTCCTACAAAAAGGATATTTCAGCATTTGATATATCCGTATGACATTTGACCAAGCATCTTTTCTTAAGGGTGTTTAAGCTCTTAACATTCCATGCATAGATCCTCATTGCTCATTTGGTAGAGGGATGATCTCAATATCATATTCTTGATCTTCATCTAACCCTCTACCCAACCTTCTTTTTCCAATAGTTCTTTAGCTGTTTTTCTTCCCCTCCTCTTGTGCTCTCTACAATTGGGTTTTTCTATCATGAAGTCAATTTGGCTCACCGTTCATTCCTCCAATGAAGTTATTTCCAAATCATTTGCTTCATCCTCTTCATCTGAATACCAGTCAATATTTTGTATTTTGGCAAGTGTGTCTCCTTGTGTTGGTTGTGCCTACCTATCTTTGGGATTCTTAGTAATATCAAAGGGGTCCAAAGCAATCTCAAAGTTTGATTTATCAATTGGGATATCTAAGAAATCAAATTTGTATCTTGATCCCAATTCAAGCAATTCCAAAGGTTCATTCCTTTCCTTATAGTTTGAGGGTTAATTGTAATGTCCCCTTCTTGCACCTAATCAATTGGAGAGTTCCATTAGCCTATTCTAGGGTTCTCGTAGGCTAAGTGGAGTTGGTTAGGGGTCTTAGAGCTAGTATTGGGCTCTGTGGTGATTTTTGATGTTGTTTGGCAGTGGCAGGACTTTCTATTTTTAGCAATGGTTGTTTTTTAGTGCTTACTATTTATAGTAAGTCTCAGCATATCTCATATTTGTGCTAGTTTGATGTTTGGGAGTACTTACTATTTTTAGCAGTCGGTATTTATAGTAAGTGTATTTTTGTCAACTAGTTCAGACCTATGTTAATCCAACAGTGCTATATTTCATGTTTGGGCGTTGGTGAGTCTAAAGTTGATTAAATTATATTTTATAAAAGTCACTTTTTAACTTTAGTGAGGGCCTTGGGGGTCATCAAAAAGTACCTTGTCTCATGCCTAGTTGATTAAAGTTGTTTTAAAAGGCCAAATATTAAGCCTCAAATGGTGGACACCACACTAGGGAGACATAAGGATTTTAAAATAAAATGAAAAAGCTCATGTAGGGGGGCATGAGAGTCTTGGAGAGAAAATAATTCAAATGAGGTTGCCCTAATTTCTCTCTCACCTCTATAAAAGCAACACATTGGCTCTCATTTGTCTATCTTTTGACAACATAACAGGATGTTGTCGGAATGCTTCCAGAGTTTGATTTCTGCAAGTTGAGGACGAAAACTCTCACTGTTGGTAGCTGGTTTCGGTGGTGAAAGATCCACCCTAGCCGGAAAAGGGTGATTCTACTTCAGGGATCACATTTGGTGTGCACAGAGTTCTGATTTCAGACATTTTGGTGGTGGAATGATGATCTTTTTGGTTTTTTGATGTGTGTTTGATGGTTGGTGCATGCTTGGATTTTGGCTTCATTTTGGAGGTGTTTAGAGGCATTTTTTGAGGTCTGATTTGCATTTCCAGAATTTTGGAAACTCATATTTTGACAGTGATTGAAGGTGAAAGTCATTCGTAAATCCATGTGTGCTCGCCAAATCATTCTGAGCATTGGTTCGTTGAAGTCCTCTCCCTTGGGCACCATCTTCCAATGTACTTATTTGTATTCATTGCTGAAGCCTTGATTTTAGAGGGCAAATCGCCCCTCCTTGGGAGTCAGGCCTCTTGGAAATATGTGTATGAGCAGGTTCGCTGTTGTATAGACCTGAATCTTGCTCTTCTTGGCTTCTGTGTTGCTGTTCTTTGGCATGGTGATCAACATGTACATTGGCAACTTTCATATCTGCCTTGGGGTGCGAGTTTGCAAAGCATTGTTGCTGTTATATGACTGTTATCAGGTCTGCAACACTCTGTTTCAGGTCTGAGAATGCATATTAAGTCTGAAAATTCAATGGTCTTATTTGTTATCATGGTTTGTAATGTTTCTATATGAAAATGAAGCTATTTCCTTGTTATTTCCTCTCAACGCAATGCTTCCTTTGAATGCTTTATTATGATGCAAATTTGTGAAACAAAGAACAAACAAACACATCAGAAAAACAAATTACAGTTAGCAAACAATTTCAAAAAAAAAAAATCAGGGGTGGTAGTTACATTAATGGGGTTATATTTGTGTATTTTCTTCTTTTGCATGCCATCTTGACTGTGTCTAGATCAAACTAAGCTCAAGGTTTCCCACTATTTTGAGTTTTATCTTCTACCTTTCTACAATCTACAAAGTCATGCCCAAACTTTGAAGACCGCTTATATAAAGGTGGGCCTTCAAATTCCACTTGCTACATCCAAGATCCTTCCTTCAACTAAATTTCAATGGTTGGTGGCGAGGGATTGGACATATCAATTATTATTCAGAGCCTTGAATAAGTGCTAACCTGCCTTACTTTGTTTTATCATCTGTATTCACAAAAGATCACAATGAGTTCCCAATATCTACTAATATATAGTATCATTCAAATACTTGAAGGGGAGATTATAGAGTCGAATCCACATTGGAGTGTGGGCAATCTTGTGATGAGTTGGATTGAAAATAGGCTTTGAGTCCCATACGTAAAAGCCACAACCACTCATCATCCACAACCCACCCTCAAGGATCTCATTTTTTCAAGCCATAGATTCACATTCCAACAAAAACAATAACCTTAGGGAGTGACTTGACCTTGATTTTAGCTCCTCAAGTTTTTGAACACCACCATTGGATTTTGTTATAAAAGGGGCATGGCAGTCCCCCAATTCCCCCCATGCCCTTTATCCAACGTTAAATGCCTGAAAATATGAAACATAAGTGTTTCTATTCTTCTATGTGCACCACCAGTTAAGAGGTTTTCTCATTATGAGTTCTCAACAGCTTGAAGACATTCATATTTATTTATTTCAGCAGCAATGTTTAGAAGCAAATAGAAAGGATTTTGATTTGCAAGACATTTCCAGCCATTGCAAGGTAGGCTCTACACTGCTATAATAGTATTCATCACACCTATAAATTATATAATTTCACTTTTCTTTTCTTTTTTTACATAAATTTAAGAATTTTGTTTGCTTTTTTTCTCGGTTTTCTCACACAAAACCACAATTTGTAAACGGCCTGTGAAACATTTCTTTGAGCTTTATCTTTGATTATAAAAATAAGCAATGGTGATAACAATGATAGAGATAATACAGAAATAAATGTCAACATAAACCCAAAGGAAGTTTAAAAGGAGTGTTTGGGGGTCCCCATTATTATAAAAAACCCAAACACAAATGTTGTTGCAATTCCAATAAAATATTTTGCATGCCCTTCATCCACTCTTTAGAAGTTTGCAAAAGGCCCTTTCAACTCCAAAAAGCCCTTGCTATAATTTGTCACCATTTTGAAGAATAAATCAAGTCAAAAATGCAATGGGCCACAAGCATTAGTTTGTCATATTTGCAAAACTGATTTTCATAGGAGCTATGGTGGGGTTAAACACCATTTATTGGGTGAGAATGAGCATGGGGTTAGAGTTTGTGGGTAAATAATATTGGAACAAGTTGATATGGCACAAATTTGGTTGGAGAGAATTGAGACAAAACCTAATACTAATAAATGTGCATCCACTCCATTGTAATCTATTGACAAGTATTCCAATATATCAACTAGAGGTAGTCGTGATTGAGGGCAAAGGAAGGCCACTTCAATTGCAAGTGGGAATAATACAATGGTGGGGGTGAGTTGTTGAATTTGCAAAAACATGAACAAGCCAATTATTTAGGGACCAAATATTTTTTATGCCCATGCCATGGCAAGGTCTCCTTATTTCAAAGAGATGTTGAACAATACAAGTGCAATAAGACCCTCTTATGCAGCCCCTAGAGAACAAAGATTGTGCACTTCTCTCAACATACAATATTCAAAGGAAAACATATTAATGGAGGCAATGGGACAATCATGGATTAGGAGTGGTTGTTCCATTGTCATAGATGGGCGAACTAATATTCGACATCAAGCACTCATTAATAATATCATTGCATGTCCTACTAGTTCTTAATTTCTAAGTTGTTGATTGATCTAAGAATTGTAAGGATGTCGATTACCAATTTGGCCTTTTGAAGAAGGCCATAGTGGAGATTTGTCCTTCTAATGTTCTTTAATTTATGATAACTATAGCTCATGTTTATAAGTTAGATAGTTTGATGGTTAAGAATGCTTATAAACACATTGCTTGGACTTCATGTTGTGTACATGCTTTTAACCTATGTTGCAAAGGATGCCCACGGGTCTCAAACCCATACCAGATTGGTACAAGTACCATCAATCCCACCCTATTGTGCCATGGAAACTCCCGAGTGCTCCTAGGCACTCACAAGTACACCCATAGCAACAATCACAATTTTTTTCTAAAGGCATCAAAACCTACTTTTTAAAGTATTTTTTAAACATTAGAATATTTTTTAAAAACCTGAAAAATGTCTAAAACCGTAAAACACACCCATACTAACTAAGGGTCGTTTCACAAAAACACATTCATTGTCAATTGTCTTCCCATTTTTGCATTTTGGAAGATCATTAGTATTGTTTTGGAGGACAACAAGGGGAGGAATCTTTCTTGCGCAATGGACATCTCTCAATCTAAGATAAGTAGTTTAACGAATTTTTTCAAGTTTTTTATTAATTTTTTCAATTTCTAGAGAAGAATTAAAACAAGTTTTAAAAATTTCAAAAAAAAATTGGTGTTTGTTTTGAAAGTTTATTACTTTTATTAGTTTATACATATTGTAGGGTTGCATTTTTTTATTTAAAATTTTGCAATTTCTTATAGCAGCAATCTATTTGGAATGGCTACTAGTTCTAGTTCAATGGGCCTTACAACAAATAAACAATTTAAATATGATCAAATATCCCCTCTATAGAAATATGTTACGATGCTTGAACAGTTTCCAAAAGGTGGAACTTTTATTTGGAATCATATTCAATGTAGGATCCACTATAAGAGCTCATGTAGTCAAATAAAAGCTCACTTATGTTCTATGAGCGGACGTGGAATTAGAATATGTGAAGGGCTAAACAAGAAGGGGTTGCCAAAAGAACAAATTATGGCATTCATTAGAGAACAAGTTGATGTTGTGGGTGAGACCAAAATTAAAATCTCATACTTTAGCAAAGAAAACACCATTGAAGCCACCTACAAATTTTGCTTCAATAATGGCCTCCCATCATCCTTTCTTGGAGACGTCTATCCAAGAAGATTTGTCTCCCTTTGCCCACAAAAGAGGTACATTGATTATGACATCTCAAATTAAGCAAGAAATATTGCAAATGAAAAAATTACATGTTGCGTTTACGCTAATGGTCATCCTTTCAACTTAGTGAGATCACCATATTTGCAGAAAATGTTGGTAGCAATCAATAACACACCCCCCTCTAGTTACACAAGTCCCAAGTGTGAAAAGGTGCAAACCACCTTATTGGCAAAAAAAGGTAGACATCATTTAAACCAATTAGGGATTCATTAATTGAAACAAGAGTGTATTGTTTTTCATGAATGAAAATATTGCAAAAACCAACCTTAATGTTATTGCATGAATGAAAATATTGCAAAAACCAACCTTAATGTTATTGCAATGTCCCCCAAAAGGGCAAACATTTTTTAAGGCAATTGATTATGAGGGGCAAGTGAAGGATGCAAAATTCATTTCCAAAATCCTCATTGAGTCCATAGAGAAAATGAGTGCTGATAATGTTGTCCAAGTCATTACAGACAATGCAAAAAATTACAAGGCAACAAGTGCTTTGGTTGACAAAAGGTACACCATATTTTTTGGACACTGTATACTATACACTCCCTTAATTTGGTGATACAAGCAATTGGCACTCAAATAAAGTGGGTGAAACTATGTACACTAAGTGTCAAAACATTTAAATGCTTGTGACAAACCATAATATGGCACAAGGCATCTCCTAGACTTTCTTGAATGTGGAGTTGTTAAAATTAAATTAAATTTATGCCATATTTATTTATATTTTAATGTGTTATTAACTTATTTTTTATACAACATAAGATTGTTGAGACTCAACACATCACGCACAATCATTTTGAGAATTGTGAATTGTGAAGGTGTAAGAGGCATTGGGCGCCATGGTCGTTAGCCACCACATGGAGTATTTAGAAGTAGTCAAATTTAGAGGGCCCAAAAAGTCATCATTGATCTTGGATAATGATTGATGGGCTCATGTGAACTATGTCTTGAGTTTCACAAAGCCTATCATAAGAATAATAAAGGTCATGATGGCACAAAAGGAGAATGACCATTAAAAAAAAAATCCAAAGTGTCGAAAGAATCATTTATGAGGGCTGAAACAAGATGAACACACCCTTGCCCCCAACTATTGCAACACAAAAAATACTTTTTTTGCCGGGGAGAACTGCACTATATAGAAATAGTGAAGTTGCTGATTGGTACAAGTTAACATTCCAAACAATCTTCTCAAATCCAGAAATGGTGGATAATGTTAGGAAAGAGTTTGGAAAGTTCATCTTAAGACGAGACCATAGTATTTGTGTTCTTTGAGACAAATACAAGGAAGATGCTCGTACATGGTCGTACCTCCACGTACAAGATTATTTGTTCCTCCAACCTCTTGCAATCAAAATTCTATCACAAGTAAACATTTTTTATATTTTAATATTCTTAGTATTTACCATTCTTTTGCATTTTTTATTTTTTATTTGAATTAACCTTCTCTCGAATTTTAACAAGTTGCAAGTTCTTCAACTAAATGGAATTGAAATACATACTCCTTTATCCACTTGACAAAGCATAACTGGTTAGTTGCAAAAATAGCAAAAGACTTGTTCTATACCCATTCCAACTTACATCTCCTCTCACATAAGAAAGTTGACTAAAAGAAAGGCACAACGAAGAATTGGGATATAACTCTTAAGTGTGCGAACAAAAATGCATCTATTGTAGCGCTTGCTAGAGTTAGTGCAAAATGATAGCAAGGCTCCTACACATGATGTACCTAGAGAGAGAGTTAGAGCTTGTGATTCAAATGATCTCGAACCAAGTGATGACTTCAATCTAAATGCTTTCAATGAAGATTTTTATTGAATTACTTTCAGATTTTGTAATTGTAATAATTTTCATTTGAATCTTAACTCTAGACTTATGGACGCATATGATGTATGACATAATATTGAAATTTTAAACTACCAATTGACAATTAATAGTATCTTTATCACTATCACTAATCAATGATGAAGTATCATACTATTGAAGATTCAAATGTCATTATTATTATATGATATATCAAATGTATTTTCAATTTTGAATATTTTTTGAATTATATATATAATTTTTATCACTATCATTGATCAATGATGAAGAATGGTAGAAGATGGGGCAGAGAATACTTGATGCTTGGTGGTGTATCATCAAGTGAGAACTTTTTATGTAATATGTTTGTACTTTCTTTGTATTTTATTTTAATTTTTTATTAAAATATAAATATGGTTAACATTTTTCATTTTTTAAAGGTTGCTTATAAATACATTTTTGCTCTATCATATCACCTATTGTGGGAGTAATTAGGGATGCAGATACAAACTCTATTAACCTTGAAAAAATTTATGAGACTTTTGATAGCATGCTTGATCACATAAGGCAAGACTTTCATGACAAATCCTAGATTACAACTCTATGAAAAGCATATCAAACCTATTGTCATGAAGAGGTGGAACACAATGAACACCCCTCTTCATATGGCTGTATATGCTTTCAATCCCAAGTGGTATGCAGCTAGACCTAGCAGAGCTACTCCAAATGATGATAAGGTAATGGAGAAATTTATGAAGGCCCTTTGTAGGATTATGCAACCATACTTTAGAAGCCATGGCTTCGATTTTTCAATCTTCAAAGTCCTACACTTAGCAAACCAAAGGCTAGGATGGATAAGGTAATTATTGCACCAAAAAACCCTAATGAAAGATAATAGCACGAAAAAAACACACTACAGCCAAAGCAACTTGCCATTCGCCTTCTCTCAAAGATTTTCCTATTCGGAACAAACTCCTTAATATTGACAAACTCCAACCACACGTTGGGATTTTGTCCTAAACATGTTAAGACATATTGATGTAAAATGTAGCCAAGATCGGTTGGTCTTCTGTTGAACAAGCCAGAGAGTGACCTAGATTAAAAGAGCTCTTTTTATTTTCATAGTCAAATGAGGCATAGTTGTACTAACAGTAGTACTATATATTATTATGCTGCTAGTGCTGTCTATTCAAAACTTTTGAGTGCGGAGTTTGAACAATGAAATTTTGAACTTTTGTCTTAATTATGTATTACCGCTATATTGCTGTCACTATCAATGATATAAACTTAGCTTAGCTATGAATCTGAATCATGATATATTTATTGCTGCTATACATGTCACTGCTGTTACTGTCTCGGTTTTTTAATATTATATTTATTGCTGTCACTGTCTTAATAATATATACTGCTGTCATGATATATTTATTGCTGATATTTTTTCAAGGTTGCTATACTACTCGCTGTCTTAATTTTGATATACTGTCACTGTCTTAATATTGTATACTGCTATTATTGCTGTATACTGCTGTCGTGATATATTTATTACTGATATTTTTATGGTTGTTATGCTGCTATACTTATATGTAGATAGATAGAAGGAGATGTGTGTATGTATATGTACGTGTATGTATTGTGTATGTATACATGTACATATACATATACATATACATGGATAGATAGATACATATATGTGTATATTATGTACACATAGACATATATGCATACGTATTGTATGCATATATATGTATTGTATATGTATGCATATATACATATATATGTACACATATACACACATATATGTATCTATCTATCCATGTACAAGTATAGCAGTATGCATATATACAAATATATTTACACATATACACACATTTATGTATCTATCTATCCATGTACAAGTATAGCAGTATACATATATACATCTCTCTATACGTATGCACATGTGTGTATATGTATCTATCTCTCCATGTATTTATAATTTTATATCCATATTTTTATAAAATACTTTACTGGTTGCAAATACTATTAAAAAATATGACAATTCATAAATTTTATTTTTTGTGCCAAATCTTTCAAATTTTAATCTAACAATAACAAACTATTTATTATATATTTATGAAGCATAAGGAAAAGAAAACAAAAACCTAATATTTTAGGATTCTTACCTCTGCAATAATTTCATTTGTATAGTTGTATCTATATTTGTATGTGTTATTTTTATCTATATTTGTATGTCAGCTATAGTTATTTTTTTATGAAAAGGTGGAGACCGCCTATATAATATATATTAATTAAAATATGTTGGCTATAGTTATAGTTTATGTTTTATGTAATTATGTTGGCTACTGTTTTTATTTTTTTAGTGTTAGCATTTTTTCTTTTTTATTTTAGTGTTAGCTTTTCCTTTCACAATCACGACATGGCGGTCCTTGCCTTGCTGCCACTGTATAACACCCCATGCTATAATAACAAAGGGAAAAAAATACAGAACGTAACTTCTCTAGTGGAGCATCCAATGACACATTCATAAGACATATGACATTATGAGGAAAAAGATACAAGTAAACAATATACCATCTTGAAGAGCAGCCATTACTTCTGGATCTTTGAAAGCGGCCATCATCTCTGGATCCTGTTTCAGATGAAAGAGTTATCTGTGTCCTAACTATTCCTAAATAAAGCAATTAAACCATTTTCCCTATTACATGCCCTTTTCTTAAAGGCGGGAAGTTTACATATATAATAATAGGAGCAAGTGAAGCACAATGTTCCTAGGTCAACCAAAGAAATCAACAATAAAACCTAAGCTTTGTATATTGATAAGGCATATCATCAACTGAGATTAACACAAATCATCCAATAAGTTAAATCATCCAAAATAACCAACCAGCCAGAACATCAGGAATTTCAGTAACTTACATTCAAGATCTTGCTCATATCAGGCATTCCACCCGGCATTCCACCGGGCATTCCACCCGGCATTCCACCAGGCATTCCACCGGGCATTCCACCCGGCATTCCACCAGGGAAAGGCATTCCACCTGGGAAACCACCAGGCATTCCACCCGGAAAGCCCCCAGGCATTCCACCCGGAAAGCCCCCAGGCATTCCACCTGGTTTCCTACTTGCTGAAGATTGTTCTTGTTTCTTGGCTTGTTCATAGGCAGCCTGTCTTGTAAATAAAATAAAATAAATTAAGGCTATTACTAGCTATATGCATTATGAAAGTTACAACAAAGGTTGACAGTGCAGAGTTCAATGCATATTACCTGAGCTTCAGCACGACGACGTTGCCTGTCACGTTCTTTCTTTCTATCATCCCTTTCCTTGCGTAGGCGCTCATATTTCCTGTGATGCTCTTCGATTTTATGAGCATTTGGCTCAACCTGTATACACATATCAAATGCTTATAACCTACCATCTCTCAGAGTTTGTGATTATGCATATAGATTGTTCATTACCTTCTTTAAAACAGTTGCAATTTCCTCATCATAATCAAGACTTGATGCCAGATGCAGATCCTTGGCAGCTTCTCCCCAGTTACCAAGCATTGCTCTTGCCATTCCTCGTGCTTTATAGCCTTTGGCAGAGTCTGGGTTAATCTGTACTTGATAATTCCAAATGATAATCATTTACAACTTAAAAAGCAATTCAAACTAGACTAAATTAGTATAACTAAAAGCAACTGAACCATACATTAAACATATAGAGCATGTAACCTAGACACACCAAAATCAAAAATGTATCATATTCTTATGAACAAACCACTCCTCTCTACTCTTATAAACATAGGATTCCATATCAAAGATTGCTAGAGAAATAGAGCACATTCCCCAAACTTTGATAAGGTTTGCAAAGGTAAAATCCAGTAAGAATAGCAAAGAGGATTAATGCCTTAATGAAGTAATAGAAATGAAAAATAAATTTCATAGGCCTTATTAAAAAGGCATACGAACATTAATAGCAGCATTAGCATCCCGAATGGCTGCATTGGGCTTCCTCATCTTAACAAATACGCTAGCTGCAAAATCATTAAGGTGTCTCATATCAGTAATTTGTTTCTAATATTATTTCTCAAGCAGTCCTAAGAATTATGACTTACAGAAGAATAAAAGAATCAGTAAGATTAACAACTATGCCTTCACCTCTGTTAGCATAGAGGATTGCCGATGTGGGATTGCACATAACGGCTTCTGTAAGATGGTTTATAGCCTCTTCCAAATCACCTGAGAATCTCTGAGATTAGAACAAGTGCATAAGGCAATCTATGTGATACTTTCAAGAAATAACATACTAACAACAGACATTCTAAGCATTCTATTAGTGAAGAGTTTGCACTTATTCTAATCTCTGAGATTAGAACAAGTGCAAAAGGCAATCTATGTGATACTTTCAAGAAATAATATACTAACAACAGCCATTCTAAGCATTCTATTAGTGAAGAGTTTATACCATCTGACATTGCCTCCATTGCTTTACTCTTAGCTATTTGGGCAGCATCTCGTTTCTCTTCAGTTACTTCAGCAGAGGGATCTCCCATCTGTGTCAGTAACTACAAATGTTAATAAAATAGTTATGGATTTTAACAACAGTAATCACATGGAAGCTCCAAAAGCAATACTAACTTCTACTCAGAATACATTAGGACATAAATATTTTAGTTTTCAATAGAAAATATAAAAAATCCAAGCCTTACTTTCTGTGGAGGCTCATTGTCTGGTTCAACAACTCCTTCATTGTCGAGTTCAATATCTGATTCAACCACCTCATCATCACTGACATTCTCATCTGACATTTTTGGTGCAGTGCTTGAAGTACCAAATTGTTCTTCCAGATCTATATCATCATCACTTTCATCCTCAAAAGTGCTTTTCTGGAGCACATTTTACAGGCATTCAATTTAAGAAACAAACTTACAAACATTTTAGATCCTCATGAAATTTGTCATTAAGATCAGTAGAAAACTCCATAGAAACTGATAAAATTAATTCCAGCACGTGCTTCCTTTGTTACATTTCCTGCCTATAACTTTTTCGAATGACAACATTAGTGTGTTCTTATGTGACAATAAAGTTAATTTTTAAATATAGCAACCAATTTCTTTAAAGAAAACCAACAAAAACAGTGCAAAATGAACAGAGGAACACAAATACCAACAAGGATGTTCGGAGTACATACAAACATATGACATCTTCAAACAAATGAAAATATTCTATAGATTGCAATTCTAATTGAACCATGCCTGCTAGAACCTAATATGCTATACATGTACGAGTGGCGTAATTCTAACTTTAGATGCCAATATTGTAATGTAAGCCCTTCAAAATTGATAAACATTTGTTATTCATAATTCTGCTGACAGCTTAGCAAAAGTGCTGCCTTTAAATAGCATTCAGAACTTGTGAGTAAAGGCTTTTCAGATGCTGAGTGAACAGGGGTTTTTGCTTAAAAAACAAATTCATCACTTTCGACACATTAAATTACAAATGTCATTTGCTTGCAATAAAACCAAATTTAAATCACCTGCGTACACTACATAAGAAGCCATTTCTATAAAACATAGATGCTACATTAACAGCTCACATGAGACATGTACATAAATCAAAGTATTGATTATGATTATAATAGGAGCGAGGCAGATAATCCTCATTCACCTGTGAGATGCACAACAATCGATTTCTGGTGGAATGTCAAAACATACTACAGTTTCAGCCAGTTTCATCCATTTCACAGCCATTGAGGCTAAATCATACAAGAATAGAACCCCAAATAAGTTGTATAACAGATAAATCAACTCAACCGCAAAACATGGATTGATTGACAAATGTTGGTTTTGAATTGGAGTGCTTTGGGATTCAACTGTGTAAGTTTGTTTGAATTGGATTGACAAATCTTGATTTTTATGATATACACATCTTGTAATAAAGTAACATCACACTAGATATGCACTTCTTAGCTTTGTCATTCAGCCACATGATGCCCTTGAGTTCAATCACTCCATGGAGATTGGCTAAGACGCTATTCAGCTCCATAAATAATAATTAATAGTCATGTCCACATGGATATGCCATGCTTCCTCACTCTGTAAGCAAATATAGCAAAATGGTTGAATGTTGGAAATGAGTGCCAATACACTTAAAATTTTGCTATGGCTAGGAATTTTGTATTCAATCACTCCATGGCACTTGGCTGAGATGCTGTTCAGCTCCATAGATGATAATTACTAGTCATGTCCACATGGATATGCCATGCATTCTCACTTCATAAGCAAATCTAGCAAAATGGTCCAATGTTGGAAATGAGTGCCAATACACTTAAATTTCACTAAGGCTAAGTGTGGCTCATGTCTAGGAACGGTTATGGGTAAAAGATAGCTAGTGCAAGCTGCGAAGGAGAAAAAATGCCACAGAATCAAGGCCATGACAAAAGAAAATATGGTGGTACATGCAATGGCAACTAAATGAAGAGATACTCTTTCTTGCAACCCCTGCTCCAAATAATTTCTCAAATGAATTCTAGAAAACAAGGTCCCAAATTTGATGTTATGCATTGGGCATAGAAATGATTGTGGTACAAAGATTTAATAAGGAGGTTTAGGGTTTTATCTTTTAAACCTTTTTTTTTTCCAGAAGTAAGAATTTTACCCAGAAGTCAAATCACTTCCCCATCTCTTACTTTGTTTAAACAAATTTTCCATTTCCTTATTACATTGTTTAGAAATGTTTTCTCCAATATTTAAATATGATCACAATATCCTCCCTTGTTATAAACTTATTTGCACTAAACTATATTACAGCATATTTTGATGTACTTTGTACCTGTTTTGGTGCATATGTACAATGCAATCAAAATGCAAATCAATATGCATTACCAATATATATGTAGAATCCAAGCAGTCACACGACATATCAAAGCATGACCATTAAAAACTTAAAACAAAACAAACACAACAACACCCCATAC
This sequence comes from Sequoiadendron giganteum, assembly GCA_007115665.2. Taxonomy (NCBI): domain Eukaryota; kingdom Viridiplantae; phylum Streptophyta; class Pinopsida; order Cupressales; family Cupressaceae; genus Sequoiadendron; species Sequoiadendron giganteum. The sequence continues at coordinate 839,863,199 of CM021101.1, read as the reverse complement.
AAATGAAGAAATATTTATTTTCAGGAGTCCCTAGAATCTTATTTTAGCCCCAAAGAACTCATCGAACATATTACCCACCACTCCTACTATAAACTCACACACACAAAGCAATCTATTTTGAATTTTTATGTCAAAATGAACTCCTATGGTGACATAGATACCAATGAAATTGAACCGTAGTATCAGTTTATACCGATCAACAAATAAAAATAACTCTCTGCAGAAAGTGAATCAAGCCACGGTCTAACAATAAGGATGATGATACTGTTGAGTGGGATGAGATTAATCGGTACATTAGGGCCTTTCAGAGGGGAGACCTGGGTTCAACTCCTAGAGAGATATGGTGTGCCCCAACAAACAAGGTTAGGTACAAGTCTACAGTGACATCATATGCTTATGTTGAGGCATCTAGGCCAAAAGTTTCTCCGGTACGGAAATTCACCCAGTACAAGTGCAAGTCGCTTGTGACAGTATACGCCTATGATCGTGTACATCTAAAGACAAGGATTTTACGCAAAGAGAAACCGAGGAGAATTCACCGAGTAGCCCCGTTCAGCATGTTTCCCGTGCTTAAGAAGTCAATGTTGAGTGACATATGGTGCAAGTCCTGAACAAATTCGGTGGAATAAAAACACTACAACATCACTTGTTTGCCAATCGGAAACAGAATTTGTATATTCCTGATTACAAGGGGTCACTGATATCCGAAAAGGAAATTACCACCCTTCAGGGGTTGGTTTATGAAAAATTCAAAAAGAAATAGGAGATTCTATAATCAATATGCTCTACCAGGAGTGAGTGGTGTCCATAAAGAAAATTACCACCTTCAGAGGAAGTTGATTTATGAAAAAGTAAAAATAAAAAGAGAGGTTTTATTTTCAATAAGGTCAAATATATTAGTTAAGCATTCAAACTAGCTGATTTAGTTCGCTCGGTCATAGCAGTAAAGGATATAACCTAGTTGATTTATGTTTAGGGTTACTATTAATCCGACGGTTAAGTTACTGCATCAAAACGTAAGCAACTTACTGTTAGGTTTTCTGTTAATAACAATGTTAGGATTAATATTACTAAGCGACATAAGAAGATTCAAATGAAATGTCAAGCAAATGAAACGAAAAAAAGTTTCAGGACAGCAAAAGACATACCGCCTCTGGCTTCTTTGCAGATTCGCCCTTCCCATATGCAGAAGAGGGCAAATTAGCGCCCAGCCTGTACAGACCGGATTAATAAAGATTTCGCTGGAATTAAAATAAGTGAGCAGAGTAAAAAACTTAGCGATTGGGTTCTTACGTTTCAAGGTAGTCCCTGAAGAACCTAAGAGATGGATCGCTCAGGAGACTGGGATTGGCCTCGCACTGCTGGATGAAGAGCTTCAATAACTTAACTTTCTCGGCGTCCATAGCGTATTCAGGATTCGAACCCCGTCTGGTTAATTAGTACCACGATCGACAAGAAACGCTACGAATAGGTTTCCTCGTACTTGTTATATAGTTAAGGCCCTCTTTGATGTTCTAGCACCTTCTAAAACATCTCTTCTCCGTTTCTCCGTTTCTCCGTTACCTATGCTGCTAGAAGGGAATGTTTTAAAATAAGTGCCACGGAGGGGGAGTATCTCTCTTTATAGTAGTGTAGTAATAGTATTGTAATAAGATTTATGGATTAAAATTTTACATCAACGTTTTCGATCATATTCTATGATCTATCATCACGGTGTAATGTAATGCAGATAGAGAGAAGAGTGAAAAAATGAAGAAACAGATTTGGGTAGATAAAAGATTAAGGGGTGAGGGAGAGATAGAAGGACTGAAATTCAAAAAATTACAATTCTAAAGATCAAAAAGAAAAAAAAGGGAAAAACAAGATTTGGAAGGCATAAATCAATCAAGACATTTAAAAGACAAGAAAAATAAGCTAAATTTGTGAAAAGAAGAGAATATTAATCTCTTAATAAATTAAACTAAGACATAATGCATGATACAAAATGAAAACTAAATATGCTTCAATATTAAGTTGAAATGAATTGGATTAAACTAAACTAATTATTTATCTGATTCAATAATTTATATAAATAATGTCTAGATATATTTTATTGAGCATATAGATTATTGTGAGCAGTGCAAAATCAAATACTAAAATTTATATTATGTTTATGTAAAATGATTTTATGTTTGCATAAATATTTCTATTTTTCTTATATGATTATCTAATTATTTAATTTGAAATAAATTTATTAAAATTTATATTATGTTATAATTATTAATTAAAAATTATGTTTCAAAATATATTAATTTAATAATTTAATTACAAATTCAAATAGCAAAATTTATAATAAATTGTCACATATTATTGATATAATGTTTATATAATTTTATCTATATTATATAATTTTATCTATATTATTAGGTAGGTATTTTTGTGTTAATCTCCTGTTTATGGGGTCCTTAAGTGGTATCTACCGAATGAAGGGTGGGTAAAGGTGAATTTTGATGGGATAGCTCAAGGCAACTCAGGGCCATCAAGTGCAAGATGTATTATAAGGGCTATGGAGGGAGCAAACTAAGTAAATGGAGGAGGCGAGAGCCGAAGCAGATGTGGTGGCTATGGAGGTAGCAAACTAAGTGAATGGGCCAGTGGCGATGAAAAGTATTGAATTATGACTTGTCTTTTTGTAGTTTTGTAATGTATTTTGGGTTAGACCCCTTTTAGTGCCTAATTTATATATCAAAAAAAAGTATTTTTGTGTAATTAATTTTTTTTGAACAATCAATAAATTAACTTATTTTGAATGTAAAACAATAATGAAAGATAATAATAATAAAAATCTAGAATATTTTATTGTTATAATATTAATATTTTATTATTACTATTATATTCTTATATTCTTATTCATATTATATTAATACTATTGTATTATATTGATATTATATAATGTTATTATATTATTGTTAACTATTTTAATTATTATTTTATTATATTTATTATACTATTACTAATATTATATTTAATTCCCATCCTCTATTCCCACTGGGGATTCCTTTGAGGCACCTCCCCCTCCTCCCACTGTCGACCCCCCACTTCTAGTTGTGGAGGATGACACTGTTTCTAATTCAAAGGGCTCTTATCCCTTTTTGGACAATTTGGAGGAGGATTTTGATGATTTCTTGGATCTCGAGGATGACTTTGTTCCTCTCAAAAACTGTTCTCTCACCCAAACTGCTAGTGCCATATCCAAACCAAACATTTCTACCAAAAAGAAAAGGGGCGTAAAACTAAAGCTAAGAAAGTTCGTATTGAGGGCAAAGATGATGTGGATGAGGGAACGCAATGGACAATGGAAGCCCTCCTCACTAGGAGCATGAGGAAGGGGAAAGCTAAAAAGGCCACTTGATTGTGGCAAGGAAGGCTAGCATGGCCACTTGAGATGAATCTGTGGGTTGTAGGTTTTTGTTTGGGTTTTGTTCTGTAGCAAATTTGTTTTCTGGTTCATTCAATTATCCCGAAGTGTTGGTCATTTTAGGATTGTTTCAGGTGTGATTTGTACCTTTGGCATTCTTTTGCTCCTCATTCGTGAGTCTGAAGCAGTCATGTTATTTTTGAATTTTTGGGTGTTGCCCCTTAGCAACGATTTATCTAGCAAAAAAATATATTATATTTAATTATTTTTATTAAATTAAAACTGTATTAGATTATTTAATAGAGATTGCTTATTTGAATTAAGCTAAATTAGACTATTTAATTGAATTAGATTGAATAATATTTATTTCAAATAGATTGAATTATGTTATGTCTATAGAATAAGATTATTTAATTGAACTAGATTGAATAATAGTATTTGATATAGAATATTTATTTGGAATAGGTTGAATTAGATTATGTATATAAAATTATCTATATATTAAATTAGAAAATTTTAGATTATAATTAAAGATAGCATCCATATTATAATTTATTATAAAAATAAAACTATTAAGGGAGAAATTTAATATTGAAAATACATTCCTAAAATTTGTCGATGTAAGTTAATCTTTATTCCATATTTGGATTTTGTCAATGCATAACAAAAAATATAAAACCATTAAGGACGAAAGTTAAATATTGAAAATATACTCCTAAAATATGTGAATGTAAGTTATAAGTATAAAATGATAAATTATTATTATTATTATTATTATATATTGATAAATGAATTTATTTGTTATTTTAAAAATTATGATACATGATTATATAATCTAATATTGTTAATAATGATTATTGAAAGAGTAAGTGATTTTTTATATGAAAATTATTTGCAAAAGTACAATTAAAGGTAGTAGATTAATTGTAAAATTTTAAACCACACATAAATGTTAAAATATGTTATTTATAATAACATTTTATGGAAAAGTCAATATGTCACAACTCAAAACTTTGTTTGATTAGTTAAAGAAGTGACCATAAAAAAATTATAAAAAAATTGATATTGTCCTTTTGTAAGAAATGTTCGAAGTTGGTGACCTCAATATTTTGCTAAAATCCAAATAAAAAAAATTCACTGTGATATTAAACTTCAAAACTTTTTTACAAGAAATGTTTACATGCTTTTTTTCTCAAATTATGAAAAACCTAAACTCTACCAATTGAATCTAATAAAACCTTTATTTTAGATGAATAATCAAATTCCTTTGTTTTCATGACTATGCATCTTATTCTTTGTTTAGCATTATAAGTCTCTTCTTTCACTTGACGTATAAATATGTGTTTCTTAAAAATTACTTTTTGTATAATGTCTCCAAACTTGACATCATCTTCATCTTCATGCTTCAATATGTTTAATTCCTTTTCTATAACACCCATAATTTCTTCTTCTACTTTTTCAAAAGCAATAACCCAAGATGAACCAGTATGATCTTGCACTTGCCATTGAAGTAGATATCTATAATCATAATTAAGGAAACTCTTATCACATCTTTAACAATACCAATTATCATTTTCATTATTGTGCATCTTATTTTTACATTTCTTATCTTCAATCTCCTAAGCGCAAGCAATATAATAGAAATTACCAAACTTTATGAAAGATGATGTAACTTTTACCAGAATCCACTCGATTTTATTACAGATACCAAGTCATTGATTCTTAATGTGTGCCACGACCCACGATTTTTAACATTATAGCTTGTCTAACAAATGAATTTTCCTTTGTAATAAAATGAGAAGTGAGATTCTTTCCTTTTGTAGTAAACCAAGATTTCAAGTGTTCTGACTCTAGAAGATTCAAATTTATTAGAAGTTGGGTTGTGGTGATTGTTCCTACAAATATTCCACCATAATGACTAATTCTTGCAACTTTTACAACAAGAATCAGAAAAGTTACTAAATAGCATAGTTGTTGAATTTGTTGGCCTTTGTTGTTGCATAAATCACCCCATATTGTCAATTCAATTTTGCAAGCTGACATGTCCTTAAGTTGAAGAGTTTATTTATGAGTTTGTGTAGCTTTGTTTCTTAATATTGTATTACATGGATTGATCGATAAAACAATACCAATGATATCAACCATTGAATTGTTTTCCATGTCCTTAAGTTCACTTATTGGTGTGAAATTGAAATGATGCTTTGGTGTCAATGTATCCTCCTCCAAACATAAATCAACTATGGAATTACTCTATAAGAGAATTTCCCCCTTATTTTTTAAATTGTTGAAAAAAAAATTACAGGTTTCAAGGTCCCATTGGAGATTATAAACACTTTTCCACTCTCTATACAATAATAGAATTGTTCTAAAATTGCATTAAAACATGATACTCTTATTTCACTCTCATTAGAGTTAAGCAAGTAAAAACTAAAAACTTTTGCTTCTCCTTTTACATTTTTAAAGTGATGAAGTTGTTGTTTCATAGTAACTCTAGCTTTAATTGTCCATCAAATCTAGTAAGGATTCAAGGCTATAATATGAATGATTCATTTAGGAGCTCCATTCGTTGTAGCAAGTCAGTAACCATATGGATTATTTGGAGGCTACATTCCTACCTAGTCATAATGAAGAAAAAATTGTAATCAACATATAACATAATTAAGGAATAAACTTTTTTTATTGCATTTCTTTTTAGTAGTAAACAAGAATAAATAAAGAATTAAAATTTCATAATCCACATTACTTGTAAGATTATAAAATAATATTACTGTTATTATATTTTACTACTAATATGAGAAAATAGTGTTGTATTTTATTAGTATAATATTTATTCATTTTGTTTCACAAAATTGAAATTATTTTTAATATAATATATAATAATATATATTAATTAAGTATGGAATTTATTTATTTATTTATATTGATATATCAAAATAGCACTAAGGGGGTCATACCCAAATATAACGATGTTAACAAAAATATTAATAGTTTGTACATAGCATAAAAGGCCACCAAAAAATTGAACTTATATTACGCCCATTTTTTACCACCACCCCTTCACTCATCCTCTCTAGCCACCATGATCCCCAAGCTCACCTCCTCCTCATCTTGTGTCACTACCAAAGCTAGGAGCATGTTTCCAGATAGCATGTGAAAGGCCCTGGTGATCTTCAATATTCCCACTAGGCCCATGACCACTTGTATTCTAGTTTCGATGTCCTCCCTTATGCTCCATATAATGAAAGGGATCTGAGGGCATTATAGCTCATGGTCAACTATGGCCACACTCTTGGAGGTGTCAAACCCTAACCAGATATTTCCCACACTAGGAATTTCTCCATCCGCACCCTCCATTTGGCCTACACCATGCATTGCATCAACCACTTCACCATAGGTGCCACCTCCCTTGCTTGCAATAGCCAAGCCATAAACATGGAGGATAAAACACTATCCACCCTATATCTATAGCTAGATGTTAGGAATCAAACTCTGAGAATTCCTTTAACCACCTCCATGGTTTCATTGTCACCAATGTTGAAGACCTTTCTCAAATGTTGGTCTGAGACCTTCCCTTTAAAGGCCATCTACCTATCTCTCACTTCTAGACAAATTATTGTCTCCATTCTTGTCACAGTCAAGGAGGGCCCTTGGTGTGCTCATAAATCCTTAGCATCATCAATCATTCTTTGCATCATGTCCTCTTCCAACTAAATTAATTTCAACTCCCTTCAAATTCACCACATGTTGTCCTTCATGCGTGTGTAATCAACGCCAAATCTCCTCTCATGTCTGCTTAATGGTGATCGCTTGTGTTGATAGCTCACTTAGATAGGCTATCAACCTCCATGTTTCCCTCTTGGTAAATATGGGAGAGATTAAAATCATCCAGGTGGTCGATGCTCTCCCAAATCCCCTGTATGAAGGTTTGAATTTTCTAATTAGGGGTCTCCTTCTAATGAATGGCATTTATAATAATCATTGAATTGCCTTCTAGGTGTAGCCTCTTGAAACCCAATCGTCTGCACATTTCTACAGTCAGCCATGTTGCCTATGCCTCAACTTTTTTATTTGTCCCTACTAGCAGTATCCTTGCTTTCTTCACTAGTATCTTCCTAATGTGGTCGCGAAGGATACACCACACCCCTGAGGTTCCTAGGTTGCCCTTGGAAGCCCCATCAAAGTTGGATTTCACCCAACCTTCATCTAGCAGATGCCACTTCACATCTCTCCTTGGGTTGACGAGGGGACCAACCCTCGATGCCCTATAAATGAGGGAGTATGTAATTAATATTATAATAATTAAATATTCTTATAAAAATTAAATTTTAATAATAATTAATAATAATATCTAATTATTAATGGTTGTTTCTGAGTTTGTAGGGCTTGTCGTAGGGCACAGATGGAATACCTTCCACACAATTACAGAGTTTGGGTGCCTATGTGTGAATGGGAACTACCGTTTTTAGAGTTAATTGGTGATGCACAACTTAGCCAAGTGTTCAAGACCCATTGCTACCAGTTCAAAAAAAGTGTGAAAAGGATCACTGGAGATGAAATAATGTACCCACAAGCAAGTAGGGTTATCTTCCCTTCGCAGTTGATTTCTATCTTCCTCTTTAATGCTTTTGATTTGTTGCAGTCGCTTCCACTGCTTCAAGTGATTGTTGAGAAGGTAGTTAGGGAAGTGTTTTTACAAGATAACAAGCTCCTCAAGGTGGCGCAAGCATATGATTTGTGGAAAGGGCAAGGTCAAATTGGAAGTTTATTCCCGCATCATTTCCTGTTGAATGGTAATGCATACATTTCAGTGTTTGATGCCATAAAAAACACATTGGAGATGCGGAGTTCTAGATACTTGCAACAAGCTCTAGAGAGGCACATTGTTGTGGTAGGTGTAGGCTTAGCAGAGAGTATAAGGAGGAAAGTAAATTCATTGTTGGATTTGCTTGCACATGTTCATAACGAGCCAGTTCATGTTGTTGTACCTAATCCAGTGCATCAAGATCCTCATGCTTTGGTGATTCAAGATGTTGTTGTGGTGGATGCTCATGATAATATCAACTCTTCCCTCCATTTGTTCCACGTTCATATTCCTAATCTCGACACTTCCTCGCCTACACATTCTATAGTGGGCGAATTTTAAGAGCAGCAAGGGGAGAATCAGATTCAAGCTGATGTAATGGAGTAAGGTGGTCATTGTTAAAGTTTATTTATCATATGATATTTTTTTAAAGGGGCTTATTTAGTAAATTTTGTATATGGTGTCTATGGTTGTATAGGGTTCTCAGATAGGGGATTAGGCAGTGAAAGAATAGTGGTCAAAGGCAAATGCATAGAATCTATGGTAATGGGATACCAATTTTTTTGTCACTTACAAACTTTCATGTTGACATATCTCACTAGCAAGAGCCATTACTCCTAAATTTTATAAAACTTTATTATTATATATTAATATATACAGGCTAAATGCCTTTCACCTAAAAAATATATATAATTATTAATAATTAAATAAAAGTATTATATTATAGATTAGTATATAAATAATTAATTAATTTAATAATATTACTAATTTAATAACTATTATATAAATATATTATTAATATTAACATATAATAATATACTACTATGTTAATAATATTACATTATCAAATAGAATCAAACATAGTACACTTGTAGTTTATGTATGTTTTTATAATATTTTATGAATTCAATTATATTTAAAAAATTAATATCCAATTATGAAGCTTTATATTTTGTTTATGTTACTTAAACAAAAAGAAAATATTAATAAATAAATTGAATTAAAATGTGTATAAAATAAATCTAAAAAAATTAAAAGACAAGTAATTGTAAAAATGTCTATTGAAGAATAAAACAATTATATTTAAGAATATAATTATTAGTAGTCAAAATAGAGAAGAGATGTAACTAATTAAACAACCTACAAATATATTGGATTATATTAATATGAAAAGAAAAAAATCATAAATACCACTGTAAAGTGTATGAAATGACAGTGTTTGTTTGTTGGTATGTTCTACATTTGTTAGCTGAAAGGGTAAAAGCACAAAGTTGTGTCACATTTTATAAAGGAAACAACCAACACTAATCCAACTTTTAAACTTGAATCACTAAAAAGTGGCATATATGTTTTGAATTCTGAAATGATGTAAACTAATAAAATGTGTATTTTTTAGTATATTTTATGTTTATATTTTTTTGAAAAAAATATAAAATTATTTGAATATAGTTTTTTTTAAATTTACACTACAATTTTATTGTTGATAAAATGCTGAAAAAATTAAGTTACATGAGACGTCAATCTTTATATAGTAAATTTTATTATTTTTCCTTCAAAAAATTTGTATGTATATATAACTTTAAACTTTAGTGCATGGATTTTTTTTTTCAATTTTGATAAATATGTATTTTTAAATAAATATTAAAATGTGTTGTTTCCATTCGACATCAACTTTTATATTGATTATCTATCTAAAATAGAAAACGAATTATACCATCTTGATATAGATTCTTTTATCTAGTGCATCATATTTTTTTCTATTTTTTTAATAAGTTTTAGTATTTTTCTTGACATGTTAATTAACCTAATTTTTTTGTGTTGATAACCAACTTTTAGTAAAAATAAAATATAAAATATAAATAATAGTTAAAATATTTAAATATATATATATATATTTGAAAACTGCACTTATGGATCTACAAAAGGGTATTTTTATATTTTTTTTAAATGTTATTTACATGATTAAGAGTTGTTGAAACATCAAGTTTTTCAAATAATTTAATTTTTTCGGTAAATTGGCTTCAAAAAGGAGCTACATATGCATTTATCTAACAATTTTAGTTGGAAAAGTTATGGACATATATAACTTAGCTAGAATGAATTTTACTAGATCATATGTTTGACCAAAATTGATTTTTAGTTAGAAATACTTAAATTCAGTTGTACTGATAAGTTGGCCGAAAGTGTGACACAACTTTGTACTTTTACCTGAAAATAAATGTTCAAATTGAAGAAATTAAATGTCTATGAGAAAAATAGAAATAAAATTGTTGTAGATAATTTGTTCCATTAGTTATAAATGATAAATCCTACATTTAGATAATCATAATAAATTTATCAAAGAAAAAAATTAAGTTATACCTAGTATTAATCCTTATTTGTTTGTTCACATAGAGGCATGTTGAATTGTAAAATGAATTTTACTTTTATTTGTTGATTTTAATTTTTTTTATTTTCTTTACTCTTGAAGTTATTTTTGTGAAAATTATCCTACAATTAATCTTATAAGTGGATTAAAATTTTCCACTTCTAATTAAGTGTTAAAGGATTGAATAAAATCCAATTGTTGCTACTCGAAGGAGATGAAATAACTTTTCAAAGACATAGACGACAAAGATTTTTCCAAGATGTGACAACAAGAATCAAGTATTAAATTCTAAGATAAATGTCCTACTAATAATCCATCACCTTTTAGCTTTTACGATAAGCATGACACTTGAAGAAATTATTTTCTTTTTATGAAGTGAAATTTCCACATAAAGCATGTTTTTTTTTTTCTTTCAACAACAATTATAGGTTTGTTATATAATTCATACAATTGGCAATTGCTAATCTGTCTTAAATAAAAATAACCATAACTCTAGGCATGAATTTCAACGAATTAATAAATTATTGGCAGTAGAGCAAGACAAACATTATTACAAATGAGATATGCTTAAGAAAGGTAATTGCATCATGCAAATACAAATTTTAAAAGAATGTAAAGTGAGCACAATAGGGATTTTAAATATTGCTATTCATTAATCTCTTTACTTTTGACTTGAAAGAATATATTATTTTTTGCCCTGAGACTAAACAGGGTCTAAAACTATGGAAGAAAATAGTTCAATTTGTGTTTTGTTTAGATGTAGGGAATGCTATAATTTTCTAATTCGTTGACTAGAAGAGTGTGTTGTGTATAATGTTGATATGTGGCAATTGATCATGCAAATACTATACACTCGTAACGTATCCTGTTGGGGTTCAGGGTCGAGTCGGGCCCCAAGTGGTGGTTCGAGGGTGGAAACCCTCAATAGCGAGGGTTCAGGGGTGACAACCCCCGATAGTGGGGGTTTGGGGGCAATAGCCCCCAATAGCAGGAGTTTGGGGGCACAACCCCCAATTTTTTTTCCACATCACGGTTTTCTCGCTGACATGTCAAATGAAAAATGACCTTGTAAAACCCTAATTCTAGAAGGTTCCAAAAAGCTTGTTATAAGCGGTTGGGATGTATGTTGTGGTAGTGTGTGTTCATGAGATTATAATTTGTTTTGCATTGAATAATAAAATCATTGGGTGGTTGATTTTCTATGGATGTAGCCTATATTGGGTGAAGCACACTAAATTTTTGTGTTGATCTCTTTTGTGTTATTCTTCATTGTCATTTCTAGGTTATTTAATATGAATATTGTAGACACCCAAAATTGTCCATGTCATAATATTACCTAGTCGATACATGACCTTGTAAGACATTTTGTAATATTTTATCCTAGGTCATTACATTATCCCACTTATCCCATTTACTCCACTTAATCACCTTCCCAATTAATTAAATAAATCTCATTTATTTAATTAATCCCCCCTTCACATGTCTCAAAATAATTCAAATTAAATATTTGAATTAATCCCTCACTTATTGTCACATTGCAACATGTGTCACATGACTACAACTCTTCACATGCATAAATAATTTAAATAATTTTATTGTTTAAATTATGAGATCCTCACTCACATCCTATTTTTACCCCCATTCATTGTGCATCATAAGCATCTTTTCTTCCAAAATAAATAGAAGAATCTCACTTATTTCCTCACATCCTAATTTTGGCCTCATATCATAACTCACTTAATGTGCGGCATAGACACTAAAATAAACTTTTAATCCTAGCCATACATATCACAAATTTGACTTCTAATCTTGACCATTGAATCAAATCAGTCCTCTCCTATAAATCAAGCCTTTCATAGGCCATTTGGGGAGTCTTCTTCTAGCATCCTTACTCTGCCAAAATTCCTCTCAATCTTCTCATCTATCTATCTATTTTTTCTTCTATCATATTCATCTTATTGTTATGCTGCGAAAATGAGCAATCAACATATCAACAATCAAACCTTCAAAATCTTGCATTCTCATGTAGGTGGAGAAGAGCAATGGAGATAAATCAAATCTAGCTTGGAGATCGGTTTGCTTTGCTTTCTTGTTTTCATTTCATGCTAGTTTGTGCTTCTATTGTGCTAGTTAGGGTTTGATATCTTGTTGTTTTAGTTTTATATCTGATTTTCCCTAATTACATTGGTGAACCTGACGTGAATCCTTTGATCTAGCTTTCTTTTTTGCAGGTTTCATTAACTTTTTGTTGCAGATCTGTCATTTTTTGGACAAAACCTTAGGTTTTACAAATTTCATCATATCTTCAAAATGGCTATGCATTTCACTACAGTATTTTTACAGAAGCTTACACATCATATCAAGAGGCTACAGTAATACAATTGATGGTTAATCACCATTTTTGTAGGTGTTATCATTATTTTATGTTTTTTCATAAAATTAACTTTTTGAACGCAACTCAACGAATGTTACAAAAAAATTTACATTTTTGGAAAAATATTTAAATTATAATGGGGGTCTGCTTTTTATAGATTTGATTTTGAGGTCATATAAGGTGCTAAATGATTCAATCTTTGTTTTTTGTAGGTTTTTCATAAATCTGCATTTTTGGGCGCAAAACAGGGAATTTTTCTAACTTCTTTACATTTTTGGAAAGCTCTCAAAAAATAAGTAGGGGTTACTTCTTTGATTGTTTATTTTTCAGATCAATAACATCTTCAAATAATCAAATCTAATTCGGCTATGTTAAAAACATGTATTTGAAATTGCAATTTTTTAATGAACTTATTTGTTTTTTATGGTTGCACTATAATATTTTTTATTTTGATTTTGGAGGTGATCATAAGGAGCTTTATTAGCAGCAATATCATTCATACACATCAGATTGGAAAGCGAAAACTTTCAGGTGCACTCATTCTATTATCTTTATCTCTCATTTGATCAATCAATCATATTTGCAAAACACTTGAATTTGAGGCTTTAAAATGAACATATTGTTTGCAATCACATTTTGAAATTGGACTTAAAAAGAACCATTGTCTTCCATCACACATTTTGACTTTGGGTTAGAAATAACAAGTGTTTGAATTTTTTTACACATATTTCAAATTTTCTAAAGGGAAATTAACAATTGTAAGCGTGAATCAAGTGCGTGTGTGATCAAAAACACATCACTTGGTTCACTTTTATCATACCCTTCATAGGAGGCCTACTAGGGGATTTCATAACCCCTAGGGATGACCTCAATCAAAGTGTGAATCAAAAGACACACTTCTTTGATAGTTAAAATCTTGTCACTCTTGGCTAAGCCCCAAAGAACTTTATACCTTTGGGAAGTGAAGGTGAAGGGTGGGTTACCCCATTCTCCCGACTGTGTGGCAAGATTTTTCTTTCAAATTATCCCTAGTCACCTCGTGCATCCTAGCTTAAGACCTAATTGACCATACCCACTTGACTAGTTCTAGGACTTGATGTGTCTTTTTCAAGTGTGTTCTTAACCATCACATTCATAATTTCAAATTCAAACTTGTTTATATGTCTTGCATGTGTGATTCATGTGCGTACATGTGTAATCATTTGTTTGCAAATTACCATATCAAGCTATAAACACCAACACATAAACACATCATTCTAATTATCCTAATCATCCTTTTTCTAATCATATTCAAATCAATTTCATCCTAAGCAATCCAAGTCATCCAGTCTAATCATTTTACATCATCATCATCACCCTAATCCTAGTCAAGAACTTGCTAAAATGGTCTTAGTCCTTAAAAATTCTAGTCACAAGCCCAAGGTCATACTTCGAGGATCCCCTTCGCCTAATCATGAAGATAATCTAAAACCATATATCGTCCAAGGTGGGTCAAACTTTGCTCCTAGTGATGATGAGAACTTTGCAGATCTTAGTGATGATGAAAACTTTGTAGAAATCTTAGGTCACCTTAATGATACTTTTGACAAGGGAAATACCACCATAACTTTGAAATCATACACCATTCCATCTACTAGTCCTCAATCACCATCTAATAAAATGTCCATCTCAAAGCATACTAGTCCTACACCAGCACCATTATCCAACTTCTCAAGCTCTAATCTGTCAACCAAAGAATCCTTTAATGATTTTCTCCAAAGACTACTAGCACAGAATAGACCATCCCCACGTCAAAGACCCATTAACGAGCTTACCAATGAACCTTTAAATGCCATACCTATTCTTCCAACTCCATCATGTGGTCCACAACCTATTGATCTTATATGTCTAAGTCAAATTCCATCATGCCCTCATGTTGTTGATCATAAAGAGCATACCAAGCCTCTTTTAGAGCCTTCCACTTCCATTTCCACTCAAATCCAAGAGTTATGTCAAGAGCATTATCCTAAGCATGAGGAAAAATTAACCTCACATTCTAATAAAGATTTAGGCCCTTCTAATGATCGCGCTCATAACATACTTGATCTTATTTATGATGAAGCTTCCCTCTATGATCTAGATCCTACCTATGATCAAGAAGGCCATGATGATCCTCTTAGCCAACTCTATGCATTCCATAGTCAAGAGCCTATCACTTCACCTATCCATGAGCAAGAAACCTCCATTGCTCCTATACATCCCCTACCTAGTCCTATCCATGATCCCTCATTATCCACTTGTCATGCTAAGACACATGCCTCCCAAGTAAATGTAGAAGATCAAACCAATAGTGTGGATCTAAATGAGCATAATCAAGTTCCTAATGATCCTTCCACATCCACTATCAACCCCATTTCAAATCCACCAAGATTTCCTATTGGTCTATCCATCTTTATTCATGAATGTTCCTCTTTAAGACAACAACAACCTTTATCCACTTCACCTTCTTCATCTAATAATGAACTCAAGTCTAGTGTCCAAAGCACACCTAGTCCCATTGTCCATCACATGCTTCAAAACATGAACTACCAAGGTAAAGGTTTAGGCCTTCATGAACAAGGTATTTTGGAGTCAATCCATGTCAAGGTCCCTCCATGCTCTTATGGCCTTGGATATACACCCCAAGGACACCAATCTAAAGATTTTGGTACTTCCTCCACCCATCATAAGTCCTCTTTCCACCATAAATCCTATCATACACCTAAAACATATGTTGCCATCCCTCATCCATCATCCTACAAATGTCAAAAGCATGTGACCGTACACCTTCCACCATCAACTTTGCCACCATTGCTTCCAACTCCTAATATCCATCCATCTAATCTACCTCCACTACTCCCAACACCTAATATCCCCATTATCCAATCCTCTTATCCACCTATCCATAAATCCTCTAAAAATCCTAATCATGACCAATCAATGCACACATTGTCTAAACATGAAGCTTCCACTCATTCCATCATACCCATGGGATTCAAAAGCAAAAAATTTGATGCCTCTATCTATAAAGCAAAAAATATGAAGGGTCCCCATGCCCTAGAACACAAAAGCAAAGAATCAAATAAAAATCCATCCAAAAAGCAATATAAGCCCATACTTTCAAAAGAAAATTCTAAAAACAAAATGGTTTGGGTACCTAAAAAAAAGGAAAACAAGTCAAATGAGGCATCTACATCTCAAAAATCTCAACCATCCACTTCCACCTCACATTCCCACTCTATTCAAAAATCTCATATTCCATCCCACAAGCAAAATAAAAGTCATACAAATACTAAGTCTATGTGGGTACCTAAAGCACTTTTCATCACCCGTCTTGTAAGAAAACATTTCCATTGCTTCCTACACCCCCTCCACATCAAAATATTCAACGTTTATCATAGCATGTGCAATCATTGGTCATGGTTCCCTTCCATTTCACAACAATTCCACATACCTCCATCTCCTCACCCTTCACTCATTATCCTACATATCTCCCCCATCACCTTCCTATGGTCCATGCTTTTGTCTAAGCCTCTCATTCATCTCCCCAACATAATCCACCAATCCCTCCATAATCCACATCATAATCCATCATCTACCTAATCCATCTCACACTCATGCAATTCCTTACCAACATCTATGAGCACATTTGACATGGTCCATGTGATGACATCCATCTCTAAAGGGACTATCACCTTTCATGGAACTAGACACTTGAGTCCCCCCTATCCATATCCCTCTTCTCTTATCCAAAAATAAAAAAAAGTCAAAAAATAAATTAAAAAAGTCAAAAAAATTGAAAAAAAAAAAAAAAAAAAGTAAAGAGAAATTCCTTCGTCCAACAGTGAAAACCTGGTGAACAGGCGCCCTAGATAAGTACCATGATGAAAACCTGGCAAACAAGCGTCATGTGTAGGTTGATCTTCTATGTCACTTATACTTGGGGGCACTTTGTCTCATCCGCACTATTTATCCTATCATGTCACTTCTTATCATATCATTTCCATCCTACCTACCATATTTAGCCATTATACATACCTATCATATTGAGTCCACTCATCCATCGTTCTCCTTTTGATCTTGATGAAGACATAGGGGGAAAATGTTGAAACATGTTTTTTGGGTATCTCTTGACATACCTCATATTTTCTAATGCCATCTTATCACCATCCTATTGGAAGCATTATCATAAAAATCTCGTATTGTACCTAGAATGGGGCATGTTATTCCTATGTGACGTAGTCTTTGGAGATCACATCCTTGCTCTTCTATGATGTATACATCTATTCCATCACTATGACCTATCCTTTCTATCGATCCATCTATCATGAGCCTTTTATCCCTTATCCTATCACCCACCCTTTCATCCATCAATCTTGAGCCTTTTATCCCTTATCCTATCACCCACCCTTTCATCCATCAATTCCCTCTATCTCCTTGCACCTAGACTTGTTTTTCCCTTGTCATTGGTATCTAGCATAAAGGGTACCCAAATTTTCATTCATTGACATCTCAAAACATTTTTTAAAAGTCCTGAAAAAAAATGCAAAAAAATTGAAAAAAGTCTTGAAAAAAATCAAAAAATTAAAAAAATCCAAAAAATCAAAACATTTAAAAATCTAAAAATCCAAAAAATCCAAAAAAAAAATCAAAGATTTAAAAATCCAAAAAGAATCAAAACATTTCAAAAATCTAAAAAAAATCAAAACATTAAACAAATCCAAAAAAAGTAAAACATTTCAAAAATCCAAAAAATCAAAACATTTCAAAAATTCAAGCAATAAAATCAAACTAGATCACTTCTTCCAATCAATTCAATGCATCAATTCAACTTCTTCAAATTAATTTCTTCATCAAATTATTTAATCACATCACTTTTTTTAATCAAATACATTCTTCTAATCAATCACATCACTTCTTCTAATCAAACCCATTCTTCTAATCAATCTAATCATTATCATCAAATCAAATCATTTATGTTGATGGTGAAAATGACACAAACAATGTTTAAACAAAATATTTCTACTCAATTTCTCCTGAAAAAGAAAGACAACAATAGTAGCCTAACTCCCAAGGTCCTGGTAGTTGGTTCTCAACTGTTTGGTGTCACTCAATCGGTCCATGCAACTGTAATATTCAAGGGGCCTGTGCTGGTAACAAGGAATACAAGCAATGACTTATTCATCGAGCTATTCTTAATAAAGAAAGGGTTTTTTAAATAAAAGAAAAAGATAGATCTGAGGGTAAATCAGTAAACATGAATAAAACTTATTTAGCATCCGGACATATATCTTCAACAATGAATGTTTTTCCAACAGATCAAGATAACCAAAGCATGAAACAATTTATAGAATAATCCATACTATTGCATGCATCTAAGGTGCTTATTTTAACATCACAATTCACATATCACAATTATTTCAAAGATTCCAAAAAGAACACACATTCATTCATCGCTAAGATCATAGATCAATAGACTTTTATAAATTCAATTCACCGATAATCTAACGAGATAATCCTTAAATCTAGTTTCTTCTAATGACTTTCATCACATAAGAAACACTCATGCTTCAACACAATCACTGGCATACAGATAGATTATAAATCATCAACCTTATCAAGTAAAACTTAATTCTAACACCATATTGTGTAAAAAAAAAAAACCTATAATTATATTCAATTGTAAATGAAGTAACAATGTATCTCTGTAACAACTATGAAAAATTCTATCTCCTAATATCAGGTGGCCAATTCTATTCTCTATTAGCCGACCCTTACAATATGATACCCCAAGGGTATTTATAGAAATACAAAATTTGAAGTCCTCTTCTATTTTAAGTCAACCCACCCTTTTAGGGATTACAGTTATCTTGGAAACTCAATTAAACTGGAAGAAAAGAAGATAGGAGAGAAGAGAAAACCATGTGCATCAAACACTTCCAGTCCTGCATGCAACATGCAAAGAAGAGAAGAAATCCATGCATGCATGAGATTTATGCATGCGAAGTTTGTTCTGCAATGTACTCGTCAAAACTGGAGAAGACTTGTTATAGTATGTCCAATTCTGGCCCATCAACCCAGTTGTCCTCAAATTTACTTTCCAACTCCACTGCAGCAAACCCTCTCATATCCTTCAGCTTCATCAACTCCCTCTTAGCTGCCCTTATCTCTTCTTTAATGTCCATTAATCGATCTATCAACAGATCTTCACCATCATCTCCTCTTTGCATAACCTCTTTAAACCTTTCATCCCACTTCTCCTTTATTTGGCTTAAAGGTAGGCCTTCCTTTACTGGTACATCAACGTTTACCATAACAACAATAATGGCTTCCAACTCCTCAAATTGTTCATTCAGATCCTTAGCAGAATCTTGAACTTCATTTCTATGTTTATATAAAAAATCTGATCTAAACCGAAGTATGCAAGAAGTCTTTTCCAATAAATCTTTATTATCTTCTTCAAGTATCGATTGTTCTAGAAGAGTAGTTT
Source organism: Sequoiadendron giganteum (assembly GCA_007115665.2). NCBI lineage: Eukaryota > Viridiplantae > Streptophyta > Pinopsida > Cupressales > Cupressaceae > Sequoiadendron > Sequoiadendron giganteum. Next base: position 839,843,751 of record CM021101.1, on the reverse strand, counting down.
TAGGCAATTTGTTAACTTCTTTCAATTTCTGGTTGTATCCTTTGTACTCCTCCTCTTGTTCTTCCAATGTTTTAACATATTGATTCATTTCTTCTATCAGTTCCTCAGTCATTTTGTAAACCCCAAAACTGTCTTCTAGTACTTCACTTATTTCTTGATTCAATTTATCAACCCACCGATCCAACATTTTCACCTTACCCCTTACTTGTACCAAATCATCTACTTCTTTCTTACTCAGCAAAATTGGGGTCTCAATAGTGGTAACCTGTTGTGTCCTCAGAGCAGAAACACTTTTCAAGAAAACATGCAACTGATCTAACTGAGCCTTAAGCTCATCTTTTCTTTGTTTATCCTTTAGCATTCTTGACTTGGTTGACGATGCTACTACATCAATTAAATTCATTTGTTGATCTCTGGTAGGTCTCCCCAAATTAACAGTGCCCAACTTATAATCTGTCAATTGCATGTCTCTTGCATCCTTGTCTATCATGGGTATAGCACATTCCACCACAATTTCTCCTTTGTCGGTTAGCCTAGTAGAATGTAGGATCTTGGCCTTCTTTTTAGGCCTTTCTTTCTCAATTTCCTTCATCAAATCCTCCTAATTAAGAGGTTGTGAAGGTGTTGATGATCTCTTCTGAAGATCCAATTTCAACCAAGTGGGAGCACCTGGAGTAACAGTCATCATAGTTGAAGAAGAAGAGGCAGTAGTAGAGGATGGTTGCACATTTACTTGAGGTTGAGAATCAACCCCTTGTTTCTCTTGCTGCCCTTGTCCCACACTTGTCTATGCAAGCTTTTCAGCTTCCTCCTTGTCCTTTTGTTCTTGTATTCTCTTATCTTCTTCTTCCTTCTTCAACCTTTCTTCTTCTAATCTTCTTTTCTCCAATTCTTGGTTTCTTTCTTCCTCTAATGCCTTAAGCTTTCTGCATCTTCCTTTTCCTTTGCTGCTTCTTGATCAGTTCTTCAACATCTTTCTCCTTTTGCACTCGCTCTGCTTCCTCTTTCTCTTTATGAGCCTCCTCAGCAAGCTTCAACTTAGCCACAAGAACCTCTCTTTCTCTTCGATGTCTTCCCTTTTCTTCCTCAAGGTCATGAATTTTCTGTATCAACTCTAATTTATCATTCTCTTCCTTGAACTTGAGCTCATGCTCTTTTTACCTCTGTTGCTTCTCTATTTCATCAGCTTTTAACTTAGCTTCTATGTGTTGCTGCTGAAATAAGGCATCGACTTGTATTTTGACATCAATTGCCTTTTGTTTCTCCATTGCTACAGCGTATGCTTGATCATCAGCAGCCTTCTTGGCCTCTTCAAATAACACCCACTGATCCTCCTCTGTCAACACCTGTTCAGTATCCTCCTCTAGAGGCATATTTTCCTGTGCACCCTTCTCTGACAGAGTCTCTTCAGAATCTGTTCCAATGTCATGAATCTCTATCTCTACTCCTTTTCCCTTCATGGATTCCACAATATCATGAAGAGTCCCTTTTTGCACTTCTTCACTTTGTTGCTTTGTAAGTTGGACTTGAGTAGAGGATTCACCTAATGCAGGTGTTGAAGCAATAGGTCCTATTTGGGCATCTCTCTCTTGTGTCTCTGGTTCATCTTGAGCCATTGCTTCAAGCTCAATCTCTTCAATGTCTGGAGGGAAGAATTCCAAGGGCTCCTTGGAAGGCAAATTCCTTTTAATTATTTTGTATCCCTTCCCCTTCTTAGGAGCTAGTTTTTTAGGAGTTTTGGTTCTTAGGACCAACCAATGAATACTTCTATCCAAAACTATCCTCCCTATTTTTTTTATGTCAATTGTCTCCTCACTATCCCAGTCCACCAGATCCAAGCTCTTAGTGCCAATGTTTAATGCCTCATATGATGGATCTAATACCACTCCATCATCTACTAATGCATCAGGGATATCATCTTTGATCCCAAGCTCTACCATGAGTGAGATGGGTAACCTCTCATAATTCTTCTTCCTGAGGTCATACTCATCCTGCCAGTCACTCCAAAAATCTTCCAACAAATTGAAATGTTCATCAAGAACAAAAGGCAACAAGGCATTCATCTTCTTCTTTGGGTCAAAGTACTTCCGAGCTATATACAAACCTAGTTTTAGATGTATTAGCTCACTGCACACTACCTTAGCTCCCACCAGATGCTGACAGCTATATTCACCCAACTACATGGGGAACTTATGACATCCTATTTTGTGCTTCAATCCAAACCAGGCATTAACCCCCAGAGCTTGATAAACAAATTTCATCAACACTATCCTATTACTACAACATCTTGGCAGCAAATGTGGATGACCTTCAAATCCAGCTAGCCTGAAGTATGTGAAATTGGGGTATTGAATGTACCAACATCCCCATTCCGTGATAAATGCCATAGCTTCTTGGCTTAGTCTATACCCTACATCTCCATTAAGTTGGTTAATGATTACATATAGAAATGCATCATTAACCCTTCTAAGTTGTGTTTCAGATACTTGTAGAGATAACTGATCATAATGGTCCCACACTTTCCTTTGTCCAACTGCCTCTCCCAATATCCCCACTCTCCTTAAACCTAGAAATATACCTCCTCTAGCTACTGCATAAACAACATAAGAAGTCATAAAGAAGCATTTGGTTTCTCTTATCCTTGTCAACTGGTCATGTATAGCATCAGACACCACCATTGGCCAATCAAACTATTGTTTTCCATTCAAGATGGTCTGAATGAAGGGAAACATCCACTCCTTGAAGTGAAATGCATCCCTCTTCCCAAAGACTCTAGACAACATCATGATTAAGTCTGATACTTCTTTGTAAAATTCTGTCCTCTTTGGTTGATCATGGAGTTTAGTCAAAGATTTCTTTTTTGTTCTCAACCATTTCTTGTTCAAGTGAGCCTTGTTGGATGCCTTGTATTTTCTATATTTCTCCAAAGCTTCAGCCTCCTTTAACTGTACCAAGTTCTTTGGATTCAGGACACTAAACATAGTTTGAAACATTTGAGGAGTGAGATCAATAATAACATTGTCCTATGAATCCATACACTGCCTAGTGGCTAGATTGTAGGCCCCTGCTACTATCATAATCAACTTTGGGCACTGGACAGATAGAGGGAATAAGGTGATATGAGCCAAACCAAACTCAACAATTCTTTTTGTTCTCCCTGTTATATCTTCAGCAAACGTTTCTGAATATAGCTCCTCAAAATTGTATGAGCCCAAATTGGTGTCAGTTATATCTGACCAATCCAATTCCACCTTGCTTGCAGTAACAACAGGACCCCTATGATTATACCTTAAAGTATAAGGTAGCTGCTTAGGCTTTATCTTCTTGGGCTTTGTTGCTACCTTTGATGTCTTTGTAGGACGATTCCTTTGGGAGGCTTCTCCTGATGCTCCTGACATCCTTTAGCTTTCTTGCACAAAAACCCACAATTAGATCCTTCAATAAATATCACAAAATATGCCTTAAAACCTTACCCTTCATATATATATATATATATCAGAGGCAGAACCAAACATAAAAACATTCTAAACAGTCTTCTTTAAAACACTATCGAGCTCGAAGCCAAAACTGATACTGATATTACAATAATAACAAGAGGGCTCAGAGATGAAACTGTCATGGTGATCAGAATCAGAACCGGAATGGAAACTGATTCGGTTTCTTTCAGATTTTCTAATCTCATATTTCGTTTCGGTTCTGCTTCCGCCTAGGTTATTGTTATTTTGAAAGAAGGCTTCTCACTATAAGCGGAGTTGAAGACGGGATAAACATGGAATCGATACCTTTTGGAAAACATGATTTAAAGTTCTAGATTGATTCCGATCCCGCTTGCCTAAAAAGATTATGACATCATAAATGTTTTTTAACAGTTTAATGCATAACTTCATGATTAAGGACTAGGTCATATTAAAAATGAAAAGGGGCTAAAATAGAACATGATAAGACCATCCCCATATGACCGAGGGGTGAGTGTACTTTCTAGGGCATCATATTTAAATTAAAACGTGAATAAAAAAATGCACCAAAACCCTAATCTAATGAAACTCGATATAAAAACTAGGGCACGGATTTAACCTTTCTAATTTAACCAGATTGAATGCGCAACAAAATTTCCTAAGTAAAAACAAGATTTAACAAACCCTAACTCATTGTAAAAAATTGAATTTAACCTATGCATTTAAAAATTAGGGCACCATGACTCGGTCATGGCTAAAACGTGAAAATGACCGTGTTTGAAAACAATAGACAAGAAACAACCAGAACAGTTAAATGAAAACAAGAAATCAAAACAAACAAAGAATTAAAAATAAAAATAAAATGCAAACTTACTGAGAATCACGAACCTGCCCAAAGCAAAACAATCTAACACGAACAAAAATGGAAAACGTGAAAGTAAAAAGAAGAACAAGAATAGAAAACCCTACCTCAAACACAAATAAATAGGCTAACCTCCCAAAGCAATCTGCACGCAACAGTCTCTCTATCAATCAATTCACTCGCACAAAAGCTTCACTGCAACTCTGGTTCGCTCTTCAATCTCTTAAGAATAGTGATAATAACTATACGTTAATCCCTAATTAAGGAAAAAATCGGAGTTTCACACACGCATGACAACTGTCATTAATGCATTAAATGTAGTAGAGCGGAGTCGGAACTGTTGAAGGAATGAGCACATCACTACAGTGCTACTTCAGTAAAAAGTCAACAACAAAAAACCGGCGGGAGCAGAATCGGAATGAAAAACTGTTTTGAAAACTTAAGTAATTTCCCAACTTGGTTCCCGTTCCGGGTCTGGTTCTGCTAACAAAGCATAAAACAAAACCAAACACAAAAATAAAACAAAAATACCGAAATAAGAAAACTTAACATACAAAACCTAGTCTAAAACGAAAGACCAAAAAGCGGAGGCAGAAGCGGAACGATATTTGATTTTGAAATTTTGAATAAATACCGAATTAACTTCCACCTCAGCTCCGGATCTGACAAAGACAAAACAAACAGTTCAAAAGAGAGACTGTCGGGATGGGGATCAAAATGATTTTTGAAAGAAGTTTCAAAACCCAATTCAGTTCCGGTTCCAGTTCCGACAGAATAAACCAAAGAAAAACAAAGTGTTGGAAACAAAAGACTCCAAACTTTTTTTGAAAAACAACCAAGGATAAAAACATAAAGGGGGACCCATTTTGACCAAGGCAAAAGATGGGGTGGTTATGCAAGGCATAACAATTTCTTCATCAATCCAATCAATCAAAATCATTCCAAGTAAATCATTCCTCAATTTAATTCATCAATCATCATCCAAATATTCAAATCCAACATCTTCAATCATTCCAAAAAATAATCCAAATGCAAGTCAATCCTTAATCCATACCAACCAAGCTAACCAATCAAGTCAAATTATCCAATCACATTTCGGTCTTGATCCTAATCTTGTTGTAAACCCAATCAATCAATCATCCTTGTGTTGATCTAGGGATATATCGTTCCCTGCAATGACAACACAATCGTCATCATCAATCAATCAATCAATCATCCTTGTGTTGATCTAGGGATATATCGTTCCCCACAATGACAACACTATCATCATCATCAATCAATCAATTAATCATCGGTTTACAGCTTGACTGGGGCAAATACCTTGTTTGTTTTTGTATCATTTGTGCATGCTTGCTTGCTTGTGTTATCATTTCAATTTTCATTTGCATCAAATCTGAATCACTCCTAGCTAATATGTGTAGACACCTAAAAATGACCTAGGCCTGCGAACACTATTTTACCACTTTCCATCCTAGCATAATTGTAACATTTGAATTATGTCCCTAACCCACATTCAACTATTAATTAAATAATTCATGATTATTTAATTAATTCATAAACTTTCATTCTTCATGATTATTAAATAAATAAATCTTATTTATTTTATTTAATATGTCACTAATTGTCAAAGTCTTCTAATAATTAAATAAAGTCATCCATTTATTTAATTAATCTTCATCATTAATGTCCTCCTGATTATTAAATTAATATATTTTAATATATCTATTTAATATGTCACTAATTCCTAAATCCTCTCTTAATTAAATAAATTCATTTATTTATTTAATTAATTAACTACTTCTTCTAAATTAAATAATTATTTTAATTATTTAATTATGGCATGTGACACTTTTATATTTTTAAATAAAACAAATCATTTAAAAATATTTCACATACTTAACTGATTCTTCATTTAGTAATTAATTTCAAAAATCAATTACTAATTACCTCACAAAATCTTCTATTTTGAATTAATTTAATTCAAAAGGGAAATATTCTTCTACAAATCAAGTAATTTTCAAAATTATTGATTTTCTAAAATCCCATCCTCTTGTCTTCTGATTTTTACTAATTTCATCTCCACTGTCACATTCAGTCTAGATTTAATTCATTTAATTAAATCTTATTTACACCTATGGGTATTTTGCCCTAGCCCTAATTGAGGTTGCCTTATTGAATCTTGACCTTTGATTCTAGGGTATTCCTCAATCTCTCATCTTGTCCGTCCATTCAAGATTGCATTTTCTATAAAATGACAATCTTGATCTCATTTTCGGATCCATGTTCATTTGCTTGAGATACTTTTACTATAGGCATTTAATATCATATCTTAGGCTTATTTTATTATTGCTTGCATATTAGGATTGAGTTTCTAGTTGCATAGTTTAACAATTTAAAATCCTTCAAAGGCATTGTTAAGGCTAGGCATTAGAAAAGTTTGCTCACACACAATCTGAGGGCAATCTATCATTGCAGCAAAGCTTGAGAAGGTACAATGAAAATCAGTCATGGAGTCAAAGGATAGGTGAGATCTTTCCAATTTCTTGCATTACTTTGTGTTTTTAACTTCTTTGCATTTCATTGTTGATGTTTAACTAACTTGCAGGTACAACTAATAAGTGTTTCAATCTTGTAGGATATTTTAGGTCATTACATTGGTGAACTCGACATTCCAACATGTCCTTTTTTGGAGGTGTTGTACGTTTTTTTTGCAGGTTCAGGGTACGAAAAGCCGCATTTGACATATAGTGCGACGCAAATGCTCTGTTGCACCGCATTCGCATTCATGTGCGACGCAATCATTATTCTGCGCCGCATTCGCTACTCGGAGAGCCGCATCTGTCGCGATGCATTTGACGAGCTGCATTCGAAACTTCGCACTGCAAACGACTGGTAAAACGTAATTTTTAAATTTTTTTTTCTCGTTTATTGTAAACTGGATCCGATGCGACCGCGACCAGTATTGCCTTTTTTATTATTAGTTTTTTTTCTTTAAGGGTAAAATGAACCAATCCTAGGATAGACACACTTAAAGATTGAATTTATCAACCCTAGGGTAGGCATTTTTTAAATTTGGAATTTATCAATCTGGGATAGTCACCACACAAAATTTTGTTGAATTAAAATGAACACCATGTCTGTGTGAAGCAACATCTTCACTTAGATTAGAAAATCTTTTTATTGTGGGTTTAAAATTGAACACTTGCTTTGTGTGTTCTGGATAATAGGCATATGCTCTCCCCTTTACTGGGTGATCAAAAATCCAGACCTATCCTTTCTTTCATACTTATGAATTTATTATTTTCATACAACCTTTAGAAGGCCTTCCGTAGTGGGAAAAAGTACTCACCCTACGGGAACAACCTAAGTGGGAACACCTAAAGCCAAGGTTTCCAACCCACTATAATCAAAAGCAAGTTGTTGATGAAAATCCAACTTGACAGTAGTTGACAAGATAACCATCCCCAAAGCCTTTGTTCTAAAGGTTGGGAGGTCTCTCGAGGGAGTATATCCATTGTCACACTGAACAGAAAGACTTACTAAGAACTTAGTGTAGTAGCCAGCCGTGTCAGTAACCAGACATCCTTTCAATCACGGTGCAAGGGGAGGGAAGAATCTCCCCCCAAGACACTCACCATATAATCACCACAGATTGTTTGCTCAGAAGATTCAGTATCCACTTCCGTCACCTTAAGTACGCACCTGGAAAAGATAAAAACACGGGCGCCCTCTAGGGGGTGACAAGGTTGTGTGAGTCAACGTGATTTTAAGATGTGGACTGTGATTGCGAGGATGACCCACTTGAATTTTAAGAGTGAGTCTATTTGAACAAGCATTTCATATTTTTGATTTCTGTGTTTGTCAAGAATTCTTAAAAATCTTCAAACAAATTACAAAATCATAAATTGGAATCACAAAAACTAGTCGAAAACTACAAACTATGTTCGGGTTTTTCCCTAAAACTACATATTGTGACGCAAGCGCTCTGCTGCACCGCATTTGACATCTGGAAAACCGCATTCGATCTGATGAGCCGCATCTGAGCCATCAGGAGCCGCATTCGCTCTGTCAAGATGCAATCGACTATTACAGAGCCGCATTTACAACCAGCGAACCGCATTCGGTTAACTGAGCCACATTTTCCAGACACAAACCCGCATTCACAACACTATGTCGCATTCGACACTTATTGAACCGCATTCGATTCAGTGAGCCACATTTGCTCTGTTGCATCGCATTTGCTAAAAACTGCAAACATTTCTTTACTATCAAAATCAGAAAGTTCACAACCTGTCTCCAAGTCAATTAGATCTTTCTTCACTATTATAGTCCAAACCAAACTCTGACTTGCTCAACTTTCCCTCAAAACAATTGCATATTTAGATACCATTTTAGGCTCATAATAGGTCACTTTCACTAGATTGCATTGGTAGCTTCACCACCTCCTTAGACACTCACTTTGGCAGATTTTAGGAGTTGACTCTTACCATTCATTGTCCAAACTTTGCATTCATTAGTAGGTTATCATTGGACCCAATTACCTTTTTCATTTTTTCAATCATTTTGTGAAGCATTTCCCACTCAATAGTCTAGTGTGGAGATTTCACTTTGTCCCATTTATAGTCCTTCTACGGTCCATTGATCCTCCAAAACTGAATCATTGCAAAAACATTGTTTGTCCAAGTTTGTCCTCTTTAGATCTCTCACTAGTAAATACATCTTAGGATCACTTATTGCATATCATTTTAGCATCTCCATCTAGTGTCACACCACTTGCATCCACAAGTCTTTTTCATAGCATCATTTTGAAAATCCAAAAAAAAAAAAAACCAAGAACATAGTCTCATATTTAGATCATTTCTTTCCATCATCCCAGGTTGAGCAAAACTTTGTATGGTTGAAACTAGACTATAGAAAAAGAGAAGACTCATGGATTGCTTTGGACAAGACAACAACTTTCTTGAGTTCACAACTAGCATGGACTCATTTCCCAACACCATGAATAATCCTTGTTTTGACATGGAAAATTCCACAATCAATCCTTTTAGTGAGATGAACATACTGTCATCTCCCTCACATATTTTTGAACCATTTATCCGATGGGATCAAAATAGGAATGTCTTTGAAGAAGACATATTAGCTGTCTTTCAACATCCAGAAGTTGCTGCTTTTATAGAAGAAGTAGTCTTAAATGACTCTTCTAGATTCCTAGCTATGCTCCTTGACCAAGGGGCTAAGTTACCAAAGGGATTTGACCTTAACACTCTTAGAGCAACTTCTCCCACTCCAACATCATACAATTCCTCCATGGGAGCTTCTTCACAGAATGTCATCAACACACTCAATTCTACCTCCCTTGGTCATATCACTACCACAACCAATACAACATCTATTGGGGGATCATCTTCCCAAACCAACACCACATCACAATCCATCCCCCAACAAACATCCACCATTCCTTCACAAACAATGGGGGCAACTACATCAAACCTCTTTGGAACTACATCTAGTTCCATGAGTACATCAACAAACCTACTATTAGGTTCTTCAAGTGCCATTGCAACCAACTCATCTAACCCATTTGGAAGAAATAAACGAAGAGTTTTCATCCAAGGCACCCAATCCACTTCATCACAAGTCAATACCAGCATTCCTATGACCCAAAACACCAACATTCCTCAAAGTCATAATCTTTTATTTGGGCAAGGCAATCAAGGCACGCAATCATATACTCCATTTGGGCATCAACAAGCTCAAAATCAACAAGGCACTCCATTCTTCACTCCATTTGGCAATCAACAAGGTCAAAACCAACAAGGTCCTCAAATCCAGTCCAATATGGTAGGATATCATATTCCCACTTATGCTTCTCATGTCCATACGCAACAACACATCCCTCATCAAAATGTTCATTTTCAACAACCGCCTAATCACAACACTCACTTTGCCCACAGGCAACCCACTCAAAATCAGCACATCTCATCTCAACAGTTGGGGACTCAAGCAACCCCTATCACCAACATAGGTGATGCTACCAACCATCCAATGGTGGAAGCACTCACTCACCAAATCGCTGCTCTTCAAACACAAGTGGAGACCTTGCAACAATCCAATAAAAAGTCATACATGTCACATGACTTGTGTCCATATCCGTTTGACACAACCTTGTATATGCCACCATTTCTTCATGGATATGTAGTCCCTCATTTTTCCAAGTATAAAGGCAAAACAAACCCTCTTGAACACATAAGGGAATTCACTACTAGTTGTATCGACATTGCTTATGAGCAAACTTATCTCATGAGACTCTTCTCTAGAAGTCTTGGAGGTCATGCACTAGAATGGTTCTCACTTTTTCCTAAGGGAATAAAAACATGGGATGAATTGGCAAACAAGTTTGTCGAAAACTATGCTTACAATATTGACACATACATTGACATCGCCTCCTTATGCAAACTTACCCAAGAGGATGCAGGAGAGACTTTCATTCCATTCTTTCAAAGATGGAGAACCTTAGCAAGTAGATGTCTGGTAGAAATACCTGAAAAGGAGAAAGTAACCATGTTTGTACAAACTCTCCTTGGACCACTAAGGTATGGATTACAAGTACATTGTTGCACCACTTTTGTTGACCTTGTTGAAAAGGGGGTTCAACTGGAAAAATCCTTGATTGCCAAAGGTGAACTGAAATATGGTGGCAAAACCATCAACACAACCACCAATAATAACCCAAGTAGCTCAAATGACAAAAACAAATACTGGGTTAAGAACAAACACATCACAAGTGATGGTGTAGTTGATGCAAAAACCGTAAATGCAACAGGTCATGTATTCACAATCAAAGGAGTACACAATCAAAACGCACCTATAACTACACTGACACCAACTGCCAACGCTCTTCAAAACAATCACACACAATCTAATCAAAGGTAGTTGCGTTAACCACGACAGTTCCAAAAGCGTACATTCACCCCGTTGGGTGAACCCATCGAAACTATCTTAAAGAAACTTCTTCAAAATGACATCACCACGTTGGAAGAGCCAAAACCGTATGACCTTGGTCAATTCAAGCCGTCATGGTGGGATGACAATTCATTCTATGATTACCACTGTGCCAAAGGGCACAAAACCTCCTCTTGTCGCCAATTGTGAAATCTGGTGCAAGATCTTATAGAGAACCACACCATTGAGTTGGGTGGTCAATCTTTTACATCCAATGCAGATTATACCATACACAAGAACCCACTACAGGATCATGGTAAGGCTTCCTCATCTGGCACCAAGCATACAAACAACCAAGCCAACCACATTCGTCCGGCTTATAATACTACTCATCCTGCATACAGTTATCTCGATGGTACTATTATTAACAATCTTCGCACTGCTAATGAAGATGAATCTGTTAATACCATCAACATCAAAAGAGCTCCATAATGCAATGTGACTACGCGTAAAGGCAAGGTCACTATCCCGGGTCCTTCTGCCCGTCAACCAAAGATCACCATACCTAGTCCATCTGCTAGACAATCCACCCCAAAACCGGAGTTCAACATTGTTGAGCAGTTAAATAAAACACCTACCCAAATATCCATTCTTGAACTACTCTGTATTTCACCCACACATAAGGCCATCCTCGATAAAGTACTACAAGAGTCAACCGTCCCAACCAACATCGATGTTAACCATTTTGAGACCATGGTCGGATACCTGAATTCGCCTCACCATATCACCTTTTCAGACAATGACTATTCCTCACCCAAGCCATCACATAACGATGCCCTCCACATTGAAGTCTTTGTCCACAAGCATAAGGTTCGACGAGTCCTAGTAGATGGCGGAGCAGGATTGAATATCTGCTCTCTGAAATTGGTCAAAGCTCTTGGTTTTTCTGAGGCATGTGTAGATGCTAGCAAAAGCATCATCATCAAAGCATATGATGATGAAGAACGTGCTTCTAAAGGCATTATTACAATTCCACTCCGAGTGGGATCGGTCATCATAGATACCACATGCTAGGTCTTGGATCGTGATATCCACTATAATATATTACTTGGTTGCCCTTGGATTCATGCTTTAAAGACAATTCCATCCACGTACCACCAATGCCTCAAATTCCCTTTTGATGGAATTGAGATCACCATCCCAGGCGATCCTGATCCATTCCAATACTGCACCAACCTACGAGCTACTACTGAGCACCATGTACCCATCAATCAGGAGGCCTCATCTTCCACCGCATCCAAATACATTGACCCAACGACACTCACGAAATCATCCATTCCATCATCTTCTACCACACCATCTCCATCGACTTCCATCCCAAGTAAAGATATTCAGATCCAGGACCTTGGTTGTGGGGAATTCAAATTAAATACGGCTTATTGTATAACTACAGTACCAAAGCCACCTAAAGTCTATGGCAGACCATGTTTTGCAATTGAGCCCAAAGTAACTTTCAATGTTCCACCAAAAAGTGTTTTTACATGGTGGGGCGATATGGGTGATGAAGACATCATTGACATGGATAACTGGATCTACAAAGACCCAACAAAGTTATCTCCACTACCATTGCATCTTTATGGCAAAGGATATGATATATGCAAAGCTCAAGGTTTTGATGGGACAAGTGGCCTTGGAAAGAATAGCAATGGAAGAAGGGAACCTATTATTATAATGGCAAGACCAAGATACATAGGGCTAGGGTTCAACCAACTCGGAACTGACGATCAATGTATCTATGAATTTTCAAGTAAGGACGTAACGACAACAGAAAGTGTCGAGACAAGCAAAGAATCCCTAACCGAAACATACTCTAATGAATGGGAATGGGGATCTGACAAAACCGTCAGTGACTATGGCATTGATGAACTATTCTTAGAACCTGGCCAACCTTCCTTTGAAGAACGATTCCACCAACAATATAACATTGACCCTATTGATCGACATTCTAAAGACAAGAAATGGGTAAGCATTCCTTGGAACCTAGAAGAACATAAAGTGTCGTCAGCAATACCTGAATCATTCCACCCCATTCCTGAGCCCACCCATGAGCCTGACCTATATGAGCCCATTATCCATGCTTCTGAAATGCCTACTACTAGTCACGATGCTGATAATTTCATCCCATATTATGATTTTGAATTTGATTCATCTGACTCAGAATATGGACCATCCATTGCATCGGACACAGAAGTGGAAATTGATAACTTTTCCTTTACACTTGAGGCATCAATTTGCACACTTTCCGCATCCTCCCCATCCTTCACCAACACTGACAATGGAATCCCCCTTGTGTACCCACAACTAATTGACTGGGACCAACAAGATCCACCGGTGATGGACATATTTCAGAATGACGAGGCAATTACATAATTCATGGGACTAAGAGAAGGTGTTCCATGGGGGGATCACAAAATAGGGTTCTCCATTGATCTCGATTGTGCAACTTACTTCAAGGAGACTGTGCAATCCTCTAGTCGCAAAAATGCAAAAAAGAAAAAAGAAAAAGAAATGCCTTTTGGTGAAAACCGTAAGGCACCTTCTGGTAGTAAAATAGTAAAAACAAAGGACGCATCCGAAGGTGAAAACCTCTCTGAGGCACCTAAGGATGGAGGATTGGACTTTCTCCCTGTAACACAGGAAAAATCAGCCATGCTCATTGAGGATACAACATAAGTTAACATAGCTAGACCAAAGAATCCCAAAATGATTCTCTTGGCTGCATCATTATCAGATGAAGAAAAACCTAAATTTAAACAATTCTTCACAGAGAGAAAAGTTAACTTCACATGGTCATATGCTGACATGCCAGGACTAGATCCCGAATTGGTTCTACATCATCTGCCTTTAATCCCAAGAATCAAGCCGGTTAAACAAAAACTGCGCAAGATGCATCCACAGATTGCATTACTTGTCAAGGCAGAATTAAAAAAGTTATTGGATGCTGAATTCATAAGGTCAATTGATTATGCGGATTGGATATCAAACATTGTTCCTGTTACCAAGCCAAATGGACAAATCCGTATCTGCACGGATTTTAGAGATTTGAATAAGGCTTGCCCAAAGGATGATTTCCCTCTACCAAACATAGATATGATTGTTGACCTCACGGCAGGATATGAGATGCTATCTCTCATGGATGGTTTTTTAGGCTATAATCAAATCAAATTGCAACAGAGGATCAACATAAAACAACATTCACTTGTCTTTGGGCAACATATTGTTGGAATGTCATGCCTTTTGGCCTAAAGAATGTAGGCACTACATATCAGAGGGCTATGACAACAATCTTCCATGACATGATGCACATTCTAATGGAAGATTATGTGGATGACTTATTAGCAAAATCTTTGACAAGAAAAGATCATCTCAAAGTCCTAGAAAAAATCTTTAGACGACTTGAGGATTACAAGGTTAGATTGAACCCAAAGAAGTGTGTCTTTGGAGTCACTTCAGGCAAGCTGCTAGGATACATTGTTTCAAGATGAGGCATTGAGGTTGATCCCGCAAAAGTAAAAGCAATTTTGGACATGCCTCCACCAAAGGGAATCAGTGAGTTGCACACACTTCAAGGCAGATTGCAATCTATTCGCCATTTCATTGCACAGTTGGCAGACAAGTGTCAACCATTCCAATATCTACTACGCAAAAGTAATCCTTTTGTATGGACAGATAAGTGCAACATAGCCTTTGACCAAATAAAATAATATCTATTGACACCACCCATGTTAATGTCGCCTATTGAGGGCAAACCATTAATCCTGTATGTCTCCGCAACGACAAATACATTGGGGGCATTATTGGTGCAAAATGACCATGAAGAGAAAGAAAGAGCCATATATTATATCAGTCACACACTAATTGGATATGAGCTCAATTACACAACTATTGAAAGAGCATGCCTTACAGTTGTTTTCGCAGCACAAAAACTAAGACATGATATGCTAAGTCATCAAACACATTTGATAGCAAAGATTGACTCATTAAAATATCTCCTGAGTCAAGCAGCATTGACAGGACGCTTGGCAAAATGGGTCATGATTTTAAGCGAATATGACATACAATATGTAGAGCGCAAGGCTATAAAAGGACAGGTAATAGCAGATCAATTGGCAGATGCACCAATTCAAGCCACTCATCCGTTGATCATTGATTTTCTTGATAAGTCGATCTTTCATGTAGAACCAGCTCTACCATGGAAATTATACTTTGATGGATCCCACATTGGGCACGACTCAGGAGCAGGCATATTATTTATCACACCACAAGGGGATTCAATTCCTAAATCATTTCGAATTGCTTTCCCTTGTACAAATAATATTGCAGAATACAAGGCATTGGTCACAAGCCTCAAAATAGCAATCAAATGGAAAATTCAAACATTGCTCGTATTCAGAGATTCTCAATTAGTCATCAATCAAGTGAATGATGACTATGACACAAAAGATGAGAAGTTGCTTCCCTACAAAAGAATGGTGGATAGTTTCTTGATGTATTTCAAAATGATTGCATTTGAAAAAATCCTGAGAACACAGAATAAAGCAGCCGATGCAATGGCTACCATTGGATCTCTCCTAGACATCCCTAAGAATGTGTCACAATTTGAATTCTTAGTGGAACAGCTACTGATGCCTGCATACGATATTCCAGAGTCCGAAATGGTGTGCAAGATTGTTGGTCCCGGTTCGCCTTGGTATCAAGACATATACAACTATCTTAAAACCCAGACCCTCCCACCCAACCTGTCTAACAACCAAAGAAAATCCTTTATCTGAAAAGCGGCTAGACATACCATCATCAGTGACACCTTATACCGTCGTGGCTTTGACAACACCCTTCTTCGCTGTCTCGACACTGATGAAGCCCAAACGACCTTACAGGAAGTACATGAGGGTATATGTGGATCTCATTTGAGTGGTCCAACCTTAGCTAGGAAAGTCACCAGACTGGGATACTACTGGCCAAAATTGGAAAAAGATGCTCTTCAGTTTGTCAGAACATGTCAGAAATGCCAGGTGCACAGTGATCTGATTCACGCACTTGCACAAGAATTGAGACCTATCACTTCTCCATGGCCTTTTGCACAATGGGGACTCGACCTCGTGGGTAAGATCCATCCATCCTCTTCAAATGGCCACAAATTCATAATAACCGCCACTGAGTATTTCACTAAGTGGATTGAAGCCGTCCCTCTCACTTACATCACCGGTAAACAAATATCCAAGTTTATTCTGAATTACATCATTTGCCGGTATGGTGTCCCACAATCCATCATCACAAATAATGGCAGTCCATTCAAAAATCAGGACGTCCGTGAACTCTGTGAGCGATTCCACATCCAACACCATTTTTCCACTCCATACTACCCACAAGGTAACGGCCAAGTTGAGGCATCCAACAAAACAATTCTTCGCATTCTAAAGAAGACCGTCAACGACGCTGGCCAAGATTGGCACCTACAACTCAATCCTACTTTATGGGCCTATCGTACCAGCATCCGTACCCCTACTGGAGCCACTCAATTTTCTTTGGTCTATGGATCTGAGGCCATATTACCCATCGAGGTCGAAATCCCTTCTCTCCGGGTCTCTTTGAAAGGAATGATTGATGATGAAGAGTATAGACATACTCATCTCCATGAGCTAGAAATGTTACAGGAAAGACAAAAAAATGCCTTAAAAAATCATCTACAAGCATATCAAAATTGTCTCTGCCGAAGTTATAACAAAAGAGTCATGGTGAGAAAGTTCGAAATCGGTGACTTAGTTCTCATGCAGAATCCCAGAAATCAAGCAGACCGTGAAAAGCCTGGCAAGTTTGAGGCTAATTGGCTTGGTCCTTATATCATTACTGTTGCATTTGGTTTCAGAGCTTATTAGTTGGCCACACCTGATGGAGAACAACTGACAGAACCCATCAACAACTTACACCTGAGAAAATTCTACACATAGCACTAAAGAGCTTGGTTGAAAACCTACAAAATACAAAAAATAGAAAAATAGAAAAAAATCATCCCTTGATGAAAACCTGGCAAACAGGCGTCTTGGTGACACAAAAAAATAAAAAAAAATGGCAAAAAAAAATAGTAAAAAGAAATGAATTCATCCAATAGTGAAAACCTGGCAAACAGGCGCTTTGGATAAGTACCATGGTGAAAACCTGACAAACAGGCACCATGTGTAGTCGATCATTGCTTCACCATCTACTGTTACTCAAATTGACCTTTACCCATTTGTCGTAATCACAAAGGCCTGACACATTCATGGCATCCGTCCTAAGTCCTGTCAATTCCAACCATGGTTAACATTTGGTTGACATTATTCCTCGCATATCTTTGCCTTTACCTGGTGTCTACCTATCTCCATATCATTGAACTTTGGTATTCCCCAACTTGTCTAGGGGCAAGAACTTTATCATGTAACTGCAGTGGGTACCGCACATGATCCTGCATTCTCAAAAGATCCTGAAAAAATCCTAAAAATCGGAAAAAGTCCTAAAAAAAAAAATCCTCAAAATCTGAAAAAATCCTAAAAAAAGACCTAAAAATCAGAAAGCGTCCTGAAAAAAATACAAAAACATCCAAATCAATGTCAAAATCCAAAATCAAAGTCAATCTGATCATTTCAATCGATCGCGTCAATCAATCTTGTGTCCACGTTCGAACTACGTTGTCTTTGCGCTTTTGCTACGTAGGCAAGATTCATCTTGGAATCCCCGAGACATTAGGTCAGTCCTTCTAGGTTTGTCAAAATAAAATCATGATTCAAACTTTTGTCCTTTGGACAATGTCATTGGTCGTGTCAAACTACGAGGTCTCTGAGTGGACGATGTAGGCAAGGCCATCAATCGATGGACCCCCGAGGCCGCACTAGGTCAGTCCATTAGGGTTCATGGCATAATATTTTCACACACGTCAAGCTATCTTCGAACCAAGTGAATCTTCGAATCAAATAAGTCTTATGTCAATCTTGAATTATCAATCTATCGGCGATCTGTTCCACCAACACTCTCAGTCAATTCAACATGTCAGCAACGACATGTAGTCAAAATCCTATCAAAACAATTTATCATGGCAAAGCTTTGGCTCCTTCTTCAGATGTGTCCTTCGCAAGAGCAACTCTCATCAACTTCTTTATGCTTTTGGATGTGTCCTTCCTAAGCATCGTCATCATCTGGCATTTTGATGGATTCTCCTAACTCTGAGAATCGATCTCCTAGATATCAACGTCATTCAAGATGTGTCCTTCCTGAATTTGATATCGCCCGACACTTAAAACAACACCTAACATTAAAACACTTGGCAAACTTCTTTTTTCTGTCTTTTGATAATAATCATGATATTAGTTCCTTATGTCCTAGGAACCATGACATATCATGATGATTATCCTTGTCTGATTATCACTCTGCTATTAGTTTCTCCATGATGTCTTGACTTCAGGATTTAGAGAAGCAACGACATAGTATGATGATTTTACTGTCTATTTTTACTATCATGTGGCTAGTTTCTCAAGGATGTCCTATTATCAAGATTTAGAGAAGCAACAACGTCTCATGATGGGGTTGGTTTTTCTGGTGGTTGGTTATGATAAAGTGACTAGGGGCAACTGTGTTCCTTGCATGAGTCATGATCATCCTTGTCTACGACCGTTGATCTACGTGATGGTTCGACTTTGCACACTATTGATCTGTGTCATATCATAGTGTTTGTCGACCATCATGACATTTTCGCCCAATGATGATTAAAGAGCAACAACTAGAATAGCACTATAGCAAAGCTTTTGAAGGATTTTTATTTTTTGCACTAACATGCATATCTTTCTTTGCACTAACATCCATCTTCATCTTCTCTTCTAGAGTTCTCTGACGATATCCTGTGACATACAAAAACAAAGCTGCATACATAATGGCATGATCATTTCATATTCACATCTGCATTTATCAGATACCATAATTCACATTACATAAACATTAACATTTGCATCCATTCATAAAACCATCATTGGCATCAACATATAAGCATCATAAATAAAACATTTACATCAGCATATAGGAATCACATCCTCACAACATTACATAATGCATACATACATCCATAATTGCATTCGTAAACATAAGCATAAATACATCTCATAGCATCATCAAAGCATCACATAAGCATCTCATAAAAACATAGAATACCATAACACATTACATCATATAGGCCACATCAAAACTACATCACATATATAATCTCAAAAAAAAAATGTTATGTCACAGGATAGAGTCAAATGATATCCCAAAAATAGAGCTCGCAGGCTCAAATATCAAAATATATACGTGTCTAAAGCAAGTCCTAAGATGGCCCTCCTCCATCTCGTGGAGGTGAACGACGAGGTAACTGTGACTGATCCATCAGATGAACAGTGAACTGAATGGGTGCCCTCTCCTGCGTCCGACTCTGTGATCCTGAGGGATCGATAATGGGAGGCTGGCTCTGCTCTGTCTGCTGCCCTGAGGACATTGACCTGTGACTGTGTTCTGACTGGTGACCATGATCTAATCTGTGGCTATGCCCTGATGAATGCCTGTGTGAGCTATGTGATCTATGGCCCGATGACTGCCCTGATGGAGTGGACCCCCCAGCACTGGTATGACTATTGCTGTGAGATCGGCTGCTGTGAGTCCGACTGCCACTACCTGTCCTACTGTAGGATCGGGACAACCCTGGGTCCTGTCTATCTGGCGGAATGACCTGCTCATACAATGCCCTATATCGGCCCCTGCTCTCTGCCATTCTGGCTAGCTCCCGAGCCATATCCCCTGTCGGTCCCGTGCATAACCCGACAAACTCTGTAACCCACCACTCTGACTCCTATCACCGAATGATGGCCTGATCCCTCTCAACTCGAGTGACCTCCAACTCCGCTGCCAAGGCCTTGTTCTGAGACAAGGCCGCATCTAGTCTGCTCTGTAGATCAGTAATCCTCTGGTCAACCATTGCATCCGCGGGCAAAATGGGTAATCTATCACCCTCATCATCCCCAAAGATCATGCGCTCCCGCAGTCGCTAAGCTGCCTCGTCCTCCTCCTCATCCTCCTCATCTCTCTCCCCCTCGACCCAGACCTCCTCCACATCTATGTCGAGAGGGTGTCCCCCAACAAGTGGATCCACTTCCACTGTCTCCTCTGCCGCCACCTCTACCTCTGCTCTCTCCTTCGCCACCACCTCCACCTCCTCCTCAAACACCACCTCCACCTCCTCCTCTAGCCTCCTCAGCTCTCGCCTCCGGCTCTCTCTCCTCCCCCTCCTCCCGAATAGGTGACAGTGGTACTCTACCTACTCTCTGTCTAACTCTCCTGGGCTGCCTCTGCCCTTTGCCATCCCTCCTCCTCCTTACACCCCTCCCATCTCCTCCACCCCCCCATCTCCCCCACCTCCTCCGTCTCCCCCATCTTGGCCTCCGCCATCCCTACCTCCATCTCTACCCCTGGCACCTCTGCCATCTCTCCCTCCATCTCAGCCACCCCGACCTCTCCTCGATACTCGCGGGATAACTGATCTTCGATCAATGGGTGGTGGACCATCTGGATCTGTCAAAGGAATGGTCCTGTGAACTTGCCACCAGGTGTCAAACTCAGCCAATGTACCTGCATCTGCTGGACCCCCTCTCCATACCCACTGAACGACCACTAAGCTGTCAACCTGTTGCTCTACCATGGTCACTGATATGGGCGGCCCCCACATGGTCTCTCTGGAAGACCGAGCATACTGTGTTGTGCCTATTGGCACAATATGTTGCTCCCCAAACTGTCGTAGTACCTGCTGAGGTAGGTACATCTCAATAATCCACTGTGTTTGAATGGTGCGACCAATGAGATATCAAAACTGTCTACAAAAGGACAAGTGGCCATCCTCATCTGCCCACTGGGCACAATCTCTGTATGGCCTCCACACAAAACTGATCATTGTGTCTATCTGATGACGCCAGTACCTGGTATCTCCAACACGAGTCTGGCTAACCGATCCTGCATATAGATAAACATAGGGCATCCCATCACCCAACTGCTGCATCTGTACTAGTGGTCGAAAAATGGGAATGCGCTCCCATACCCAAATCATAAGCAAGGTGGTCCCGCAGCTGATACTGTGCCCCTGGAGGTAGACTACCTCGTGCAACTGATGGTATAACATGGCCAACAAGTATGGTCCCCAAGCAAAAACAGTCCTCTGTGATCTCATACGAACAAGGACATCCCCCCATCCAATGGGAAATCTGTGACCACGACGATTCGAGATCAGCAATTCGGCGATCAGGGTCATAAGTATGACATCAAATCTAGGAAATCGGTCAGCCACAACATCCCAGTCGATCTCGTAACCGTCCAAAGCCAACTGAGCACCATTGGTACCCTCGTATCTCTCTATCAAGACCTGTCACCCTCAGTGTGGATCATAAACCACCCTCTCTCCGCTGATCGAAATGCAGAGAATGCGATAAACATCCTCCAAAGTCACAGTAGCCTCTCCAGTAGGTAGGTGAAACGAGCAGGTCTCAGAATGTCACCTCTCACAAAGATCAGTAAGCAAACCTCTGTTTGCCCAAATAACGGGCATGTAAGTAACATGGTATAGGCCTAGGGCCATCAACCGCTGCCTCTGTCTATCATTGAGACGATCTCGAAAAGCATAAGTAGCTGGTCGAAACTCTCATGTATAAATAGGCATAAGCCGACTCTACACAGGGAAAGGGCCAAGGATTGGAACATATTGAGAAGCATTATGGAAAGTTTTGTACTACTGACAAGTCAAGGGTAAAGAAAAGTTAAGCTCGACACAAGTCAACAAAAGTCAACTCTGGATAACTTCAATTGCATCGCATTGACGACAAATGCGTCACAATAATTCAATTGCGACTCGGGACACGACAAATGCGTTGCAATATATCAAATGCGTCATTCTAAAGGGAAAATGTGTAATCAAACATCGAATGCGTCATTTAATCTATCAAATGTGTGATCTAACAATGAATGCGTCGTTAGGCTTATCAAATGCGTTGCAAAGTTATCGATTGCGTCACAAATTTAGCAAATGCGTCGCAAATTTATCATTTGTGTCGCAAATTGGTGAATGCGTCACTCACCCTCGCGAATGCGCCACTCACCCTCGTGAATGCACAATCGCACAAAATAGACCTGGTCTACCCATCGCACTTGTGTCGCGACGCAAGCAAACGCGACAGACGTGAAGGCGATTGCGGCTCTCGCGATATCATTTGCGTTGCACCGCATTTGATTCCCACCCTTTTGACCCTCATAAATGGAAGAAATTTAAAATTTGACAAGTTGGATAGGGTACTTACCGGTGCACCTGCGCCCTCAGGTCGTCGGAATGAACGCACGCGATATCCACGGTGTGTAGTCGTTGGAATCACCATCCTCGCTTAGAGCTCCGATTTCTAAAAATTTCTATATAACAGATGAGAAAATGACATTTGGTTTAACCTTTTCAACCTATTTATAGGCTGAAAATTAGGGTTTTGACCTAATCGGCTGTACTAGAGGTTCATTTGACCACCTTTAATTGGCATTTTGGCTGACTTGGCGTCCTTTGTTTTCGAAATCGTTCGTGCCCTTATTTATCTGGTAATTATTCAAGCTAATCGAGATATTTTCCAAATTTTTTTGACCCCGGGTCAAAATTTGAAAATTTTCCCGAGGGGGCATAGGCATTCATACCTCCGCTGGGGTATATTCTGGACTTGTTTTCTTTGCCACAATGCGACAAGCTGCATTATGACAAAGAGGGGCAAATGTAGACACCTAAAAATGACCTAGGCCTGCGAACACTATTTTACCACTTTCCATCCTAGCATAATTGTAACATTTGAATTATGTCCCTAACCCACATTCAACTATTAATTAAATAATTCATGATTATTTAATTAATTCATAAACTTTCATTCTTCATGATTATTAAATAAATAAATCTTATTTATTTTATTTAATATGTCACTAATTGTCAAAGTCTTCTAATAATTAAATAAAGTCATCCATTTATTTAATTAATCTTCATCATTAATGTCCTCCCGATTATTAAATTAATATATTTTAATATATCTATTTAATATGTCACTAATTCCTAAATCCTCTCTTAATTAAATAAGTTCATTTATTTATTTAATTAATTAACTACTTCTTCTAAATTAAATAATTATTTTAATTATTTAATTATGGCATGTGACACTTTTATATTTTTAAATAAAACAAATCATTTAAAAATATCTCACATACTTAACTGATTCTTCATTTAGTAATTAATTTCAAAAATCAATTACTAATTACCTCACAAAATCTTCTATTTTGAATTAATTTAATTCAAAAGGGAAATATTCTTCTACAAATCAAGTAATTTCCAAAATTATTGATTTTCTAAAATCCCATCCTCTTGTCTTATGATTTTTACTAATTTCATCTCCACTGTCACATTCAGTCTGGATTTAATTCATTTAATTAAATCTTATTTACACCTATGGGTATTTTGCCCTAGCCCTAATTGAAGTTGCCTTATTGAATCTTGACCTTTGATTCTAGGGTATTCCTCAATCTCTCATCTTGTCTGTCCATTCAAGATTGCATTTTCTATAAAATGACAATCTTGATCTCATTTTCGGATCCATGTTCATTTGCTTGAGATACTTTTACTATAGGCATTTAATATCATATCTTAGGCTTATTTTATTATTGCTTGCATATTAGGATTGAGTTTCTAGTTGCATAGTTTAACAATTTAAAATCCTTCAAAGGCATTGTTAAGGCTAGGCATTAGAAAAGTTTGCTCACACACAATCTGAGGGCAATCTATCATTGCAGCAAAGCTTGAGAAGGTACAATAAAAATCAATCATGGAGTCAAATGGATAGGTGAGATCTTTCCAATTTCTTGCATCACTTTGTGTTTTTAACTTCTTTGCATTTCATTGTTGATGTTTAACTAACTTGCAGGTACAACTAATAAGTGTTTCAATATTGCAGGATATTTTAGGTCATTACAATATGCATATCTTGTATCTAGACAAGGTTGTATTATGCTGGGGCACGAGACACATCGTCACCTTGGTCCTTATACCTTTGTGCATAACTTCTAGTGCTATATCAAACATATGATTGCTCACTTTATTGCAGCATAGAGTGTCATTTTTCTTTTTCATCTATTTCTTATCTTGTATTATTCATTTTATCCCTCCTTTATCGTCTCATTAATTTCAAGAGCATATATGTGTTTTTCCAACCCACCTATCCTCTCGAGGGGGCAGCATCATCATTATCGTATCCTATATCATCATCCCATTTCTTCATATCTTTTGCATCATCATATTATTCTATCATCCCTTTCCTTCATTCACCTTACTCCTCACTTCTTCAAGTGGTTGGGGCATCATCTTTTTTTTCATCTATCCATACCTAGCTTCTTTGAAATGATTTTACTCGACATAAATCTCACCATCTCGAACATCATCTCAAAGAGGGGCAAAATGTAGACACCCAAAATTGTCCATGTCATAATATTACCTAGTCGATACATGACCTTGTAAGACATTTTGTAATATTTTATCCTAGGTCATTACATTATCCCACTTATCCCATTTATTCCACTTAATCACCTTCCCAATTAATTAAATAAATCTCATTTATTTAATTAATTCCCCCTTCACATATCTCAAAATAATTCAAATTAAATATTTGAATTAATCCCTCACTTATTGTCACATTGCAACATGTGTCACATGACTACAACTCTTCACATGCATAAATAATTTAAATAATTTTACTATTTAAATTATGAGATTCTCACTCACATCCTATTTTTACCCCCATTCATTGTGCGTCATAAGCATCTTTTCTTCCAAAATAAATAGAAGAATCCCACTTATTTCCTCACATCCTAATTTTAGCCTCATGTCATAACCCACTTAATGTTCGTCATAAACACTAAAATAAAATTTTAATCCTAGCCATACATATCACAAATTTGACTTTTAATCTTGACCATAGAATCAAATAAGTCTTCTCCTATAAATCAAGCCTTTCATAGGCCATTTGGGAAGTCTTCTTCTAGCATCCTTACTCTGCCAAAATTCCTCTCAATCTTCTCATCTATCTATCTATTTTTTCTTCTATCATATTCATCTTATTGTTATGCTGCGAAAATGAGCAATCAACATATCAACAATCAAACCTTCAAAATCTTGCATTCTCATGCAGGTGGAAAAGAGCAATGGAGATAAATCAAATCTAGCTTGGAGATCGGTTTGCTTTGCTTTCTTGTTTTCATTTCATGCTAGTTTGTGCTTCTATTGTGCTAGTTAGGGTTTGATATCTTGTTGTTTTAGTTTTATATCTGATTTTCCCTAATTACACATATAATTGTTAATGTTTATTGCTCCAATCTACCTGAACCCTAACACATAAGTTGAGAAGAGTGAATTAATGGAGGGTAGTTGTTGATTAAGTCAAATTTATGTAGCATTATTGTTAGCTAATATAGAGGATTGACATGAGCTAAGATGAATTCATTTTTGCATCTATTCATAATCGACTTTAAAAAGGTGGGGATGATGCAGGAGTATCTAGGGAAAACAAGCTATCCAACATCAACTAAAAATAGGTTTTTAATTTATTTATTGTCTTTTTTTTGCTTTTTCATGTTGGTGAATAAATTAAAAATACAAGCCAACATTTAATAAATAATTTGGTTACAACTTGTTTGCAAGTTGGTTATGCAAATTTATATTTGATTTTTTGTCTTTTCAAAGAACATTCCAAAAAAATCCTTCTTAGGTGTTTGAATTGGAGGTTGGAGAGAATAAAAAACATTATTTTTTTCATTTTCTTATCAAATTCTTTTCTTCCAAGCCTGGGCGTTGGGAATTGAGAAGTCACTAGTAATTTTTTTGGGTGAATGTGGAAGCTCGAAGGTAGGGTTTGGGATTTTAGGAGTGGTCTCCCATCCATGGTTTATGAATTCCAAAGGTATTGTTGTAGCTGGAAGTGTTTATGTATGTTGAATGAAGAATTGGAGAGGGGTCTTCGGCAGAGTGGAGTTTTGCAAGCAAGATTGTTGTAGAGAAGACCAATGATGTGGTGATTGGTTTGCTAGGATTTTACTTGTTGTAGCTTACCGATTTAAATATGATATAAACCAAATATGTTGTGGTTTTGATTATCCATAAGGCTATATAGCTTTGTAGTTCTAGATTTCTTTATAATTTTCCAATAGCTGGAGGATTTTGTAATAAAATTCGAAGACTAGTTTTATTGAATTTCCAACAACTCAATCTTTTTGTTTGAAATTAATTTGTTTGTTGAGAGATTGAAATAAAGGATTTGTTGGTCTCTTTGAAATAAGGAATAATGTGTAGCTGGTGATAAAACAAAGGAAGGTTGTAGATACAAATTGAATTGTAATGGAGTAATTTTGTTTCAATTTGTTGATGTAATGAATCCAGTTGAATAAAATAAGAACCTTGTTGCAATCTATGTTTGGATATGTTTAATTTTGTGGGTAGAGATTTGACTATGTGACTTGTGTGTGTGGAAATGGATGTGTTTGGGTAAGAGGGAGTACTTTCTTGCATCAAATCCTGGGGTTCTTAGTGCATAAGCAAATCACCAAACACGAGGCAACTTATGCTAGGAACTATAGGTAGAGAAGACTGCAAAGGTGGTAGAGGAAAAGCTTGTGTGAAGGTTATTGCAAGTAGGAGGAGTCCTGAGTAGCAAGAGAGCTGAGAAGCCATTAAGTGATGTGAGTTGTGGAAGATTGTAGTAGGCGATATGGGTACATTATTGAGGAAGAATTTTGTGATATGGTATGGATGGAAGTAGTATGAAAAGAATAAATTTTTGAAGATGATAACGGATATAAATATGAGATTGGATAGATTGGAAGCTATGCAACATGGAGAGGTTGTGAGAGATGATTTCATAATGAAGGAATGTCATGAGAAAGCCATAGAGAAAGGAGAAGAAAAGAATGGTCAAGAGGAAGCAAGTGCAATAATAGTGGTTGAAGATGGAAAATATGAAGAAGATTTGTTATTGAAGATGTTGGTGATAGGGGAGGAGTGGATGGAAAAGCTTACAATTGCAGCGAGGAGTGAAGAAAGAAAAGTTGCAATTGATGATCTAGTGTTGAATGTCACAACAAAGGATGAAGTTGTAGCCATGGAGAAGGACAAGGTAAATGTAAAGTTTGGTTTGTTTATAAATATGAAAGTAGAAAATATAATTGTAGATTGTGCATGGATAATGCATATTTGCATATAGAAGTTGTAGAGAATGGTGAGGGATTTTGGTGGAGGCGGTCGATCTACGATGGGTTGAATCCCATAAATGCAAAGAGGAGAATAGGAATTATTTGGTGGAGGAGGATAGACTATGGTGGGCATGAGTCCACAAGGGGAAGGAAGAATAGGGTGCAACGTTATTGGAGGAAGGAGGCACACGTTCTGATAAGATGCTAAAAAAAGAGGAAGAAGAAAAAAAATCAGTGAACCTTGGACAACGATGGAGTTCACGCAAACAAGCTATCCAACATCAACCAAAAAAATAATTTTATTTATTTTTTGTCTTTTGTTTACTTTTTCATGTTGGTGAATAAATTAAAAATACAAGCCAACCCTACAAGAGGTTGGAAAATGGCAGAGCGAAAATGGCTTCCCAACGGTCATTTTTCAAGAAAAGACAAGAATCTATCTTGTTCTGCAAACAATGGCTACAGGAATCAGGATTATTCTGCACAGGGTCCCACAAGCTACACAAAAAATTATCACGCAAGACACATGGAACCTATGATCAGGCATAGATTCTCTAGACCTAACTGGGTGTTGTTTTGTTATAGCTGACATTTAAACAAGCAAAAGTAGGTTGTTTTTGACCTATATGAAAATGATAGACCACCCTTACTCTTAGAAGAGTTTCAAGGGAAACAAAGAGAGGAAAATCCAAGGTTTCTTAATCGATTGTATAGAGAAAGTGAAGTTGACTATAGAATCAATCAAAGAAAGGAAGCAAAAGGGGATAGGGTTTCAATAGAGAATCATACTCAAGGGAAAAAGTGCATGCATGCAACCAATGTTTCAAATCATATAGAATATCCCTTCAATCCAAGAGATAAGGCATATGCAGATCGGGGTAATAAAGAGAATTCATCAGCTCAGGCACAACATGCAAGCACAGATGCAAGAACAAATTTTTGTGGGAAAGAAGAGCAATAACCATAGTTACAGAGTGAAAAATCAGACGATTCTAATCCTAAAGTCCCTTCAAAATTGAATTTTCAATATACAAAAGTAGGCAATAATGGTCCTACGACACAAATCGCCCATATCAAGAAGAAGAAAATGATCTGAAAGATTTGGGTCAAAAAGCAACAATCGAATAAGTAGATAGGGGAAACTAAAACCAACAAGAAAAAGAAAAAGGTGAATAAGAAAAAGAATAAGAAGAAGGGAATATGGAACATGGAAAATGGAAACATGCAAAAAGGCATCCAAGCTTCATCTACCAAAAGACTGAATACAACAAAGCAAAAGGTTGTTGTCAAGGTTACATTTTCAGAGGACTTATTACAAGATCAAATTAAGGACCTTTGTCACCGAGCCTTAATATGTAAGTTCCGGGACCTTATTCTTTATATACATACTCTGAAAGATTTGTTATTTGATGAATGGGAAAGGGGTATCAAAAGTCTTTTATTTGGATCAAAAAGAGGGGATTTTTATTGTACTTTTTCATTCAAAAGAAGAAAGGGATGTTGTTTATAAAGTGAAATCCTAGATATATGAAGGATCTGGTTTATGCATGAATCCTTGGATTCCTAATTTTAGATCATACCATTTTATTTCAAAATTTGTGCCAACACGGATTCAATTAAAATCTTTATCTTTAGAGTATAGGGAGTGTAAGTTAATAGAAATTTTGGCAAATCATATTGGTATCTTCCTTCAGCATGATAGAGATTTTTATGATAATCCCACACAACCTATTAGGGTTTGTGTATTGCTTGATACTACAAAACCATTCCCTGGTGAAGTGCATATAAACTCTAAGTTTGGCACATGGATTCAAAAAATTATAGTAGAAAGTAATCAAAATACATGTTCTTTATGTCATTCCATGGAACATTTGAAAGCAGAATGCCCTAATATGGCTAGCTATCAAAAGAAAGAGAGCTTTGTACAATCCCCTCATAGTAAATCTTTATCCTCAATGTATATAAAGAGATCAGAAGTGATTGTGCCAACATATTTGACTAATGGGAGCATTTAGAAAAGAGATAGTTTAGCTTCACCTTATCAAGCTAGTTTAGAAATGGAAAACTTAAACATGGCCAAATCAAAAGATTCTAGCACTCCCTTGCTGACTAATGCTCCGGTTAGGCCAGTATATCAGTACTACAAGGTTGGTACTGGGAGGGGTTTGTATTCTAAAGTAACATTCTCAGTTGATCAGGTGCTTGCACTAGCTCACCAACCAGTTTCATTTTAATGGTTTTCCAATTCAAATTTCATGCGCTTCATTGGAAAATAAGTTACCCATTTAGATCACATATAATTTTTTGAGAAAGAGGCATGATATTTCTTAGAAGGAAGGTCTCCTAGTTCTTAATCAAGATCAAAGATCTCTTTAGTTGGAGACTCAGATTTCATCTCAGTTGAAGGATCAAAGATCCCTTCATTTGGAGAATCAAAGCTCATCTCAGTGGGAAGATCACGACTACCTGTAGTTAGTGGGTCAAATCCCTCCTCAGTTGGAGGATCCAACTTCCCTCCAATTAGAGACTCTTGCACAAAAATTATTCTCATCAATAGGCTTAGAATTATTTGATGAGATTGTAGAAGAAATTCAAAATGAATCAGGTTTGGAGGTAGAGGAAAGGTTGAATCCTTTCGAAGATGTCATCGACCCAATAATCTCAAAGGAAGATTTGCTGACTGAGGGTTGCATGGAAGATAAAATGGAATTGGATATAGTTTTGGAGCCTGAGTTTGACTATTCTCAAACCTTATCCTTAGCACAAATGAGTGTCCACCAACCGTCAATTAAGAAATCTCCAGGTAAAAGAGGCAGAAAGTCAAAAGCAAAAAAACTGAGGAAATTGAGTTAGGGATGCTAGCTACACTAGATGGAAGATGCACAGTTAATAAAAGGAAAAGGAGAGCATGCTACTCCCTTCATCTTCAATGAAAATATTATTGTGGAATGTCAAGGGCATCAATTCCCTTGACAAGAGAGCCCACATCAAACGCTAGATTGGTTCTTCAGAGGCAGATGTGGTAGTTTTGCAAGAAACAAAATTATCAACAAGGACTATGAAACCACTATAATGAAATGGGGTAAATTGAAATCTCTGCATATCCCAGAAGAAGGAGCATCAGGAGGATCGATTGCCTTATGGAACCTGAAATCAGTGTCAGTAGAAGCTATGGGAGGAAATAGTAACTGGCAATTAATGAAAGTTGAGTCTTTTGATTTATGCTTCACACTCATTAATGTCTATGGTCCAATAATGACTTAGGATAAGAAAAGGTTGTGGGACAATTTAACAAACATTATTCAAAGTTCAGGGACTGAAAAAGTGGCAGTGGTAGGGGATTTTAATGCTATAGTATCTCTCAAGGAGAAACATGGAGGTATTTGTCCACCCCAGAAAACTATGGAAGATTTTGAGAATTTTATGGTGGATAATTCTTTAAGGGATGTGCTACTAGAAACAGGTAATTTCACTTGGACGAATAGGAGAGGAGATTTTCACAAACAGTTGTTCAATTAGATAGATTCTTGATTTTACCAAATTGGGTTCTCGAACCTTTTCTCCTATCCTCACAAATTTTGCCATTTGTATGTTCTAATCACTACACTATCTCCTTATTGATAAAGAATAGGAATATGCCCTCTCAGCACAAGCCTTCCTTCAAATTCGAGAAAATGTGACTTAGGCATCCACTGTTCTTCCTCTTGCTCAGACAACGGTGGGTGAGTGCACCACATTATAGGGGCACCAAAATGTTTCAGTTATTTAAGAAATTACAATTCATCAAGGGGCAGATTAAAACTTGGAATGTGCAAGTCTTTAAAAACATTTTTGAACAAAAAGAGATAGTAGCAAAACAACTGGAAGAAGTCCATGAACATATTATTCAAATGGAATGGATTCCAATACATACGTAAAATAGAAAAACCTGTAATTAATTTGGGAGGAACTAGGGAAAAGAGAGGAGATTTATTGGCATCAGAATTCAAGAAAATTATGGTTGAGAGAAGGAGATCGTAATACAAAAAAAATTCATGCATCTTCACAACAAAAAAGATCAACACAAACCATCTTCTCAATTTAGGAAATAGAAATAGGTAAACAATTGACTAGTACAAATGAGATCCAGGAAGAAGGTGTAAAGTTTTTTAAGAATGATGCAGGAGCATCCAGTGGTGTAAGGACAATCCTACATCACCCAAAAATATATTCTTTTATTTAGCTTTTTGTAGATGTTGTTACATTTCTGGATACCCTTTTCGTCGAATAAGAATTCCCAACTTTCAAAACCGCTTTTCTGCTTTTTCTACTCAACTTCTATTTTTAGCAGGTGTGAATTTGAAGGCGTGAGGAGACAAAAATTTAAGGGAAGCTTCAAGACATTAAAATAAACACTTTGGTGAAAGAATCAAGTCAAGATCATTCCCGGTTCAAAAGTTATTCAAGTTTTAGTTTTTGCTTTTTGCCCTATAAAATCTTCAAAGCTAATTTTGAGGTACTTAAAGGCTTCGGATGGGCCCAAAAATTGGCAGAAAACGAAAGTGGTTAGCCTTTAGGCCCCACTTTTTGGCACTTGATTTTCGCAAGAGCTTTTCAAAAAGGTATTATGATTGAAGATCCAACGGTCAGATCTTATATTAGGGCTTCCAGAAGTTGGTGCATAATTAGAATGTTGTTTTTCGCTCCAAATAGAGAAAGGGGCTATTTATGGGCTAGTTTCTGATTTGTTTGGTAGCTTTTGGGGAAAGAAGATCGCATATTGCGAAAAGGGGATTTTTTGTAACTTTCTGTAATTTGCATGTATTGCAGAACTCGAGGATTTGAGATCCTCTGCATGTAAGAATTTGGTATTTTGAAAATAATAATATTCTCTGGTTTTCTGTGTGATTTTTCTGTGTCTTAGGTTGCACCCTCATCAAAGAATTTGCTCGCTCCAATTAAACTTGATTCTACACAATGAAGACAAGATGACCAGGAGTTGTTGGCAACAATATTGACCCTTATCTCCTGAGCAGACAATGTTGAACTAATGAAGCCTTTTTCATTGGATGAATTGAGAAAGGTGGTTTTTTCTCTTGCTCCAGACAAGGCCCCAGGCCCTGATGGTTTCACCACTTTGTTTTTCCCAAAAAAATTGGATGTTGTGGGTTTTGACTTGCTTCTAGCCTTGGAGGAATCAAGGAAGTCGGGCAAGATCCTCAAGCACTTTAATGTTACAAATATTGCTCTATTGCCAAAGATAAAAGAGCCTAAAACTTTTGTTGAATTCAAGTTGATTTCTCTGTGCAATGTGGTTTATAAAATTTTCACCAAGGCAATTTACCAAAGGCTACAGTATTTAATTTTGAAAATGATTTCGCAAGAGCAAGGTGGATTTGTGTCGGGTGGAGAAGTAGTAGAAGGGGCTTTGCTAGCACATGAGGTTCTTCACTCTATTAAAACTAATCATCTTCCATCATTTATTATAAAGTTAGATATGATGAAAGCATATGATAGGGTTTATTGGAATTTTCTTTTGAAAGTTTTGAGAAAGTTTGGGTTTTCAGACAAGTGGTGTAAATGGATTTTATCTTGCTTATCAGGAGCGTTCTTTTCTATATTAATTAATGGTTCCCCTTCAAGGTTTTTTAGAGCCACACAAGGCGTAAGACAAGGTGATCCTCTTTCCCCTTTTCTTTTTATAATTATGGTAGAAGCTCTGAGTAGGACTATAAAAGAGAAGCACAACCAAGGTTCCTTTCCATAAGTATCTTGACAATCAGGAACCTTCAAGAATTATCACAGTCTCTAACCCACCTACAAGATCTACTACATGGAACTTTATGTTTTCCTGCAGAAAAGTAATCACAGACTATGTTTCTTGGGAAGTCAATAATGGGGAAGCAGTGAATTTTTGGGATGACTCTTGGAATGGCCATCGACCTTTGAGAAATTGTCAAGACTTTCAAGCAGTCATTCCAATCCTATCTTCTTTATGGGGTTCCAAATTAATTGATTATGTGTGTGCAGTAGAGATCTCTTCAGGAAAAGTAATATGGAAATATTTTTCAAACTCTCAGTTATCTAATGAACAAAAGAGTTGTCTTCATCAGGTTTTGGCAGCAAGAACATTCATCTTATCAGCAAAAGTGGATCGTATTATTTGGGCTCCTTCAAAAGATGGCAATTACTCAGTCAAACACGGTTACAAGGTGGCCCTTAACAAGGATAACCATTTGTAGTCTCAAAGAGCATATTCGTTTTGTTGGAGTAATATGATGTTACCAAAGGCAGGGAGTTTTGCATGGCTTGTGCTGAGGAAAAGAGCACTCACAAGTGATCATTTGGTAAAATTGGGTATATCAGACCCATTTAATTATGCTTTGTGTGGTAAGTATTTGGAAAATCCTGATCACATGTTTCTGTAATGTTCATTCACCCAAAGTTGTTGGGAATTTATCATGCAAAAGATGATTTTTCATGCTCCATTGCCAAACTTAGTATGGGATCTCTTTTCTTCATGGCCAGTGCTATATAAGACCTCATTTTTTGCATGTATTTGGCATCTAATTCCAACTATTGTCATATGGTCCATTTGGTGGGAATGAAATAAACACATATTTAGAAAATTTTTAGCACCGGATCACTCTATCCATGCAACAATTGAAAAATTAGTTGCAGAAGCGGTCAATGCATATGTACAAGGTCAGAAGAATGTTAGTTCTTAATTTACCTCATGGGATCAAAGCATACTTAAGGGTTGGAAAGTTATTATTCTGCCTTTTAAAGGGAGTATGAAACTGACTTCCAAATTGAAAGTGAATAGAAGCCTAATCAAATGGCACCTGCCACCAATAGGTTTTTTCAAGCTTAATTTTGATGGTGCATCTAGAAGGAATCTAGGTTCTTCAGGGGTAGGTTTTTGAATTAGAGTTTCTTGGGGTAAATTGAAAGCAGCTAGATCAATTCATATTCCTCCAAGTACGAATAATATGGCAGAGTCACTGGCCATTATTTATGGTTTGCAACTAGCAAGGCAATTTTGAATCAATAAGATTCACATTGAAGGAGATTATCTTGTAATTGTAAACACGTGTAAGGAAAGGAAATGTCATAACTGGAATCTAAATTAGATCTTAGAAAAGGTGTGGGAGTTAATGGACAAGTTTGAACTATTCCAAATCTCACATACATATCGTGAGGGGAACAAGCTTGCAGAGTATTTAGCAAATATGGGGTGTCAGAAAATAGAGGTGACAATAACATAAAACAATGATGATCTAAAAGCTTTTCCTGATTTGCAAGAAATTATAGATCAAGAAAGCTTAAAAAATATACTTTGAGATTGGAAAGTATAAGCATGATATCGAGCGACTCCTTTGGCGGCTACTTCAGATCTTTGTTATGTGGAGTATCAGGCTTTTGGTTGTTGGCATATCACATGGGGTTTATTACTGTCAAAGTCAGTTTGATGCCTATCAATGTTGTTGTCTTAGTTGTATTACTATTGTCTCAGTTGGATTGTCAATTGTAGTGTTATAGGTTGTGGTTGTTTCTCTTTGGAGTTTCAGTTACATGTTAGAGTAGCAATGATAAAGAATGGACTCACACTTGAAATCTGAGTGCAAAATTGGAATGGGTTTTTCAAGAGCCTTCCATCCATATATGGCATGTGGGTTTATGTTGTCAAATGCTCCAGATATTGATTTAATTCGCTCTCTGATTGATAAGGGTTTTTACCATGAATATATTAAATATTTAATAAATTCACTTTATGCCTTTACCCTTTTCTATTTATTGGCATATCGGCTTGATTGAAGTTTTGGGACAAGTCTGGTGAATATGAAAAGTGACTCTAGTTGAGTCGTTCATGTGATGAATTGACCTTGTTATTTATTTTCGACTAAGCTTAATGCCTTGTGTTATCGACGAATTTGAGTGTCGGAGATGTTGCATTATTGGTGGAAAAGTTTGAGTTGTTTGTAATGTTAAAATGGGAATCGTTCCCCAATCCTCGTTCTCCGATAGTGGTCAATGAATAGTGGATAATGTTTAGTGGTTGCATTGGTCACAAAGAGTTTGGTTGTAGTGGTATATTGGAAGATCTTGATCATGCATCAAAAGTTGACTATAGAGGATGTGTTTAGTGTTATATCAACATATTGATGATATAAGAGCGACAACATTGGAGGTTGGTCGCAGCTTAGTGGAGTATTGGAGATCAGGGTTATCGACATCTTGCTTAGTGTTGTATCAGAGGAAAAGCTCTTGATCGCCTAATGATGCTTAGTGTTGGATCGACCGATTGGGGTGATCGACTGTTTTGGAGCCAGAATTCAAAAGCTATAATTTTTTTTTGATCTCCTAATCTCTTGATTTTATGATAATGTATGGTATTGGTGATCAGAGATTGAAGGTCGGGGCCAAAAATCAAAATAAAAAATAAGTGTGCTCATTTTCTCGCCCGATGGCCTGATCTCTCGATCTGCGTTTGTGGTATTGGTGATCGGTGATGTCGGGGGCTTTGGTAAAAGTATGATGTTTAGAAAAGTTTTCCTGATCTCCTGATCTAGCGTGTAGATGGCTCATTGACGCTAGTTATCTATGAGTCTATTATGTAGTGATATGTATATAATCTAGCTATTCATGAGCCACACTTTAAATTGTAATTGAAATGTTTGTTATCCGACTAGAAAAGAGACCTAAAAAAAAAATCATATATATTGTCTAACTCTTTATTAAATATATATATATGGGCCTTGTGCTCTTTGCCTAAGAAAAAAATGCAAGCCAACATTTAATAAATAATTTGGTTATAGCTTGTTGGCAAGTTGGTTATGCAAATTAATATATGATTTTTGGCCTTTTCAAAGAACATTCCAGTAGAAGCCTTATTGGGCATTGGAATTGGAGGTTGGAGAGAGAATAAAAAATGATTAAATTTTTCATTCTCTTGTCAAATTCTTTTCTTCCAAGCCTAGGCATTGGGAATTTAGAAATCACTGGTAACTGTTTTTGGTGAATGTGGAATCTAGAAGGTGGAGTGTGGGATTTTGGGAGTGGTCTCCCATCCATGGTTTGTGAATTCTAGAGGTATTGTTGCATTTGGAAGTGTTTATGTATGTTGAATGAAGAATTGGAGAGGGCTTTTCAACAGAGTGGAGTTTTGTAGGCAAGATTGTTGTAGAGAAGACTAGTGATGTGGTGATTGGTTTGCTAAGATTTCACTTGTTGTAGCTTGATGATTTAAATCTGATATAAATCATATCTATTGTGGTTTTCATCAACCATAAGGTTGTATAGCTTTCTAGTTCCAGATTTCTTTGTAATTTTCCAATAGTTGAAGGATTTTGTAATAAAATTTGAAGACTAGTTTTATTGAATTTCTAGCAACTCAATATTTGTGTTTGAAATATTTTTTTTTATAGAGAGTTTGAAATAAATGATTTGTTGGTCTCTTTGAAATAAGGAATAATGTACAACTGGTGATAAAACAAAGGAAGGTTGTAGATACAACTTAAATTGTAATGGTGTAATTTTGTTTCAGTTTGTTGATGTAATGAATTCAGTTGAATAAAATAAGAGCATTGTTGCAATCGTTGTTTGGATGATGTTTAATTTTGTGGGAAGAGAGTTGCCTATGTGATTTTTGTTTGGAAGTGGATGTGTTTGGGAAAAATGGAGTACCTTCTTGCATCAAGGGAAAAAGGTAAATGTTTTCTGGAAGGGAGTGCTCTTTACATTTTATATTAGCATAGTTGGTGAAGGCAAGCTCTTGTCGTGTTTGCAAAGGTAATACTTTTGAGATTATATCATTGCAAGGCTAGGTTAATTCCTCATGTAATTGAGTATATCACAAATAAGTAGCATTGCGTGCCTTCGAGCCGACTGTTGCATACTCTTACTAAAGAAATTTTTCATAGCAGAGATTTTAACTCAAGCATGTGTTAGCATATGAATCCTATGCCTAACCAAAAACTCAAAATCAAAATCATATATAAAATTTTCACATCCTAGAGAGTGGTTATCATGTGCATAAAATTAAAATTTCTTTAGTTTTTCTCGTCTTCTTTAAACTTGATAATTTTTTCTATGTTGGGTATGGAGGCATTACTCTTAGGCATCATATACTATTTACTAGGGTGAATACAAATTCCAGGTCAATGAAAGTTGATCTTGCTTCAAATAAGAATAGTATAATACTTCAAAAATTTACCATTTGACTAAATGTGTACTTCCTAAAGTTACCAAGCTAATTAAAAAAATTAAATCAAGGTTCCTTTAAATTCCATGGGTCCATACACTTATGTGTTTCAACAATACGAAGACTGTCGTAACATATGAGACTACCCCATGCACCTAACTACACTTGGAATAACTATGGGGTACATAAAGCATACCCTCATCTGGATTCAAATCTTTCCCTCCCCAACTAAAACTCAAGATCTCCACCATTAGCCCACTTAGAAGTGCTAGGGAAACACAACTTTCATGCCATTGTCAATTTTAGAGACTAGCTAAATCCTTGACAATCGTGTGCAACTTGATACTAGCCTCCGAGATTAGAAATATATTAACAAACTTTGATAGTGAGGAACAAAGTTTTGGAGATTTAAGTAGAGAAAAAGAGGTAGTAATGGACACAAACTTCCAGGCCTAAGTAGTACATTTTAATTCCTTGATAATTTTGTAAAATTGTGCAAATGCATGGTGAGGAGAAATAAAGTGAAAACCATAAGAGGCAAGAATAGAATTTAGGTCGACATAAACAAAAAAATAAGAGGCCTAGAACAACACACATGCTTTTGGACTTGGGTAGGGCATTTTTTCAGCCCTACATACAAATATAAATGGTCAAGTGCCTAAATGGATGAAACTTACGAAAATGGCCTAGAATATGAACGATGTGCATATTAGTCAATTTGGATTTATTTTTTGTTTAACACAACACTTCAACCAATATCATCATTGTGAAAATGAAAGAGCTAAGGAAATATGAACTATACAAAAACACCCATATGGTGAAAATAAGAGATGGGAAAATCTAAATGTTTTAGTGAAGAGATTTTGAACTTCGTGACAGTACCCACATGGTGAAAATGAGAGCTAACCAAATAAGAGGTAGAATATCCACATCACAAATAACATAATTGAATGTATGAAATGAAATGGAATTCAAAATGAGTATAAGTTACTAAGAGGGGAAATGGTGATTTTTGTTTATAGATTTCAATCTATTGCATGTTGAAGTGGCCTAGGAAGTAGATATTAAGTGAAATGTGACAAAACAAAGCTTTAAAAAAATTTATTTTCTATTCTTTTATAGTTTTAAAGTGGAAATAATTTTGTTAGAGGTATCATAGAGTAGGGAGAAGAAATGAGCATGGAGGAAAAGAAGCCAAAAATGGAAGGTAACAAGAATGGTATGGGAGAAGAGATGGATTTTTAAGCAATGAAGAATAGAATAGAAGAATTATTTGAAAATGAAAACATAAAATACATACTTGATGAGTGAAGTTTATTTGCCTCTACTAAAAGATGGATAGATGAAACAAGTGAGTTATGGGAGAATGAAAAACTAAGTGGCACAAAATTTTGACAATAGTTAGCTGAATACAAATTTGCACGTTCAAAATAATTGATAAAAACAATTGTGCTAGTGACAAGCTATATTCCTACAATAATACACCTAAAAATGCCAGTTCTTCCACATGGATAAAATCATTAATGACCATTCCACTCCCATCATTATTGAGTGTGATATATTCCAAGGAACAATCATCATTATTTAACATCTTCACATTTTTAGTGATTTATAGTTGATTATCAATGATTCATGGTTGATTATAAGTGAAGTCATTGGATCTTATCAAGTGGATAAAGATAAGTTATCTCAATATCACTATTTGGCCCTATCATTCTTGAAACAATTCTCTTCTTTCACTATTGACACTATTCCATAGAAAGACAAGATTGACATGCAGATGTAATGACGAGTGTTGCCATTATATCTCTTAATGATTCATATGTTGATTTCCAATTCATCATTCATAATCATTATAATGGACGAGTTGATAAAGCTACACGAATTGAGGCAACTCACAATAGCCTCATTAGAGGAGCACTAGAAACAAACCAAACAATATTTTAATAATAAGGTTAGAGATCACACCTTTAAATAAGGTGACTTGGTATTGAAGTGGGATGCTACCAAATTCAAACCTAGAGGAAATACAAAATTTGATGTTATTTAGAGTGGTCCTTATATCATCACTAGTTGCAAGGAGCTAATGCTTTTAATATTTTTAAGCTAGATGGTGAAGCTCTTATAATCCCAGTCAATTAAATTCACCTCAAACCTTGTTTTTGAGGTTTATTGTAACAAATAATCTACATATTAGTTTAGTTGTTTTTTTTCCAAGAAGTGCTATTGCACATTCTATATTTTTATTAGGAGAATGCATGATTAATATTTCCCTTATTTTCCTCCAAGTACTTCCTACACATGTCTATTTTTTTTGTGTTTTGAGGCATGACAATTTAAATTATTGTTATATGTATTTATGAATTTACACCAAATGGAATATTTAGTCTTCTAGATTCTCATGTGTAGTAGACAAACATCTTGCAAAAGTCACCAAAATCTTGAAACTTTGTGCCACTTGTTGAGATTCACAAATTTCCTATGGTTTTAGGGCATTTCCTAAAAGGATTAACTCACTCAAGATAAAACTCTAAGTCTTTATTGTATAGTGTGCACTTTATTTTCTAGTGCCTTGATGAATTGAACAACTTGTTGCATGTTTCTAATTTATTTTTTCATACCATTGGTATTTTTTTTTATATTGACTCCTTTATCCTAGTTATTAGTTGAGCCAATTAATCATGTGATTTTAAAATAACTTAAGTATTTATTTGGTGCACTTGTGTGGTGGTCCTTATCATTGTTGGCTTGGCATCCATGTGGGTAAATAAAATTTGAACACATGTTTCCTTTAGAGCATGTCTTCAAAATATGTGAGCCCTAGAAAGTTACCCTCTTGCGTTATGCTAGTAGTTGGATCTAGTTATTTTCTAGAATTCCCTATCATGTTATGCTTGTGGGACCTATAAAATTTTGAGGTGTCAACATCCTATTGATAGTGCACAAGTTCTTTATAGTACAAGTTACAAATGTTTGAGATCATTCAAGTTGTTCTCATGCATTATGTTACCATGTGTCACTCCCAATGACCTATGCTTTCCTCACAGATAAAGGTCATATCATTCACAAATTTTAATCTTGTATTGGTAGTGCATTCATTTATTTTAGTACTACTTTTCAAATAAAGCAAGAGTATAATATAGAAAAAGGGATCCTAGGTCCTAAATGCAAAGAACCTAGGATGCAAGGGGCCTTTTTCCAAATTACATTAAGATGTAGATCAACAAGGTGAATAGATTGACTTTCAACCAAGAAGGTGAACCAATTAGACCTGGTTATAAATCAAATTGAAGATGGGAATGGATTGGAAATGATTTTAAGTTATTAGCCTAATTGAACTATATGACCTAATTTGAAAAATGCAAGATCTCGACAACTGATAAATAGAAACAACCAATTTATGGCAAATTTGGAAAGTGCAGAGGATAGTAAAATTGCTCTAAAAAATTGGATGTGCCTAAGAGGACATATATTACCAAGGGCATCTAGGTCTTCTTAGGGGTGTCCTGATCAAATTTTGGGGTCATTTGGTGTTGTATCTATGCTTCTGTTTTTCGTCTACAAAATTGTCAAAATATTGTCAGATGAATCTATGAGTTTCTATGGCTTGACAAGATGTATGACAACAAATGAAATAATGGAAAAAATTTATTCAATCCTCTTCAACCTAAGATCTGCAAATTCAAAAAGAGGAAATGTTGGGCCATTTTAGTGGCTTGCCTTAGTCAAACCCCGTGCAAGTGTTTCCACTTCCATAATGACAATATTGATGATAAATGGATAATTGAAAGGAAGGAATGATGAATTCATAAAGTGCTAAAACTCACCACCCTTTAATGGCTTCCTTGAAGGATTGAAGTCATGCACATCACCTCAAGGATTTGGATCTTTCTTTTTTGAATGCTTTAATGCTTTAGATACCTACAAAAAATGGTTAGCCTTCACAAAACAATGATGATAAAACAACATGAACTCACATACACTTTGGCATGATGCTTAGATCTTGAATTGCTACAATAAAGCTCTAGAATGCTGCTCTTGACTTGATCTTCATGTTCACCTCTAGCGTTTTAATGTTAAAATGATGCAATAACTAGGTGTTTATATGCAATTGTTCTAATTTCTTAGAAATTAGATCCTGAAAGCCGACACTTGAAATGTGATTTCTATATGTTAAAATGCTCCCAAAATGTCCAAAAATAGGTCTTGGCTAATAAGGGGGACTTGATGAGGTATAAATAACCTCATGAAAATAATAAGCCAAATACCCTTCCTTATTTCTCTCAATCACTTTTACCTTGACAATTGTTTATCTTTAGGATTAATAATTGCTTACTTTTTGTAAAAAAATGTATAATATTTATTTCTTGAAATCGATTTAAATAAGCTGACCAACGTTAACATAATGGTATAGCTTTTAGTTTTGTGCAGTTCATTATGCACGACTGAGTAGACTTAATGCAAATTTCAAATAGTTGAAGATAAAGCTTTGAAAGTATAGGTACCAGAATTTTAGGAGTGCATAGTGGAACGAGTCTTTTAAATGCTTTATGTTTAAAAAATTTATGGCTCACTCTGAGCCTTCAATGTGTTTATGTTATGGACCTCAGTTCGTTAGTTAGTTGAATTTTGTTAGAACACTTTTTCAGTGGTGATCTTTCACCACCTGAAATATAGGATTTTGTTAGAAAGTTTTATATATATATGTAACTGCTAGACACAATATATATAGAATATCGTCATGCTATCATATTGTGCTTTTGAACTATGTCTCTATGTTACACTTTCTTTTGATATGAATAAAATAAGCTTTTCCAATCTTATTTTGAGTTACTAGTTTTGTGCAATGGAATTATCTTGGATGGATTAATTTTGAAGAATACAAAAGTTCATGTGATATGAGTTGAAGCGTAGACATACCCAAGAGTTGGCCACTTGAGGGGAATTTCGTAGGATAGATAAGTATCTTTGTTTTCAATTCTGCTATTTTTATTCTATACATGATAAATGTGAATGAATGTGATTTGTATGTGTTGAGCTTTGTTAAGTTATTCCTGTAGGTTGTAGTTTGAGTTTATAATCTTTAGTTCTATTTATTTGAAATTCTGGAGCTCCCACTCTGGTTATCAGTTGTAGGTTGTTAAGTTTGTTTTTTGTTAACAGTTAGATGTTAATTGATAGTTGTCATTTAAACTTTATAGTTTCATTGCAAGCATTCCTTCTAGATAATTTATATGTTTTCTAGTTTAATAATTTCATGCTTTCTAACTTAGACAACTTTACAATTTCTAGTTTAATGGCCTTTTAGTTTAAGTTTTGTTTACAACTATTCCAAGCATTCAAAAAAGCTAAGAGAGTTAGTCAATATGTTTCCTATTGCATACAACCTTTGAACACTACCTGGTCGATATATTTGATGCATTTTCAACTAAAGCAACAGGACTTAATGACATCTTGTCAGGACCCATACACCCAAGAGTGTAGGGTCCTGGCCAAATTTTCTATGACATTGAATGTCGAGAACAATATACAAGTTGGATGCATTTATTCAATCCTTGCAGTTTATTGAAAAATGGTACCAATGGGCTCCAAAATACGTATTTTTGGACATTGGAGGGTTTAATTAGCTCCATTAATTAGGAGGCCAAAACAAAGTGTGCAATTGTCAAGGGTGACAATTTTTTATGCTAAATTTAGCCCCCACTTTAGTGAGAGTATGAACCTACACTTCGACTCACACTAAAGTAGAGAAATATGTCAAGAGAGGTTTGATTGTCCAAATGTTGAAGATATAGGATGACTAAGGATCAAGGGGGTTGTGCAAGCCCCC
This sequence comes from Sequoiadendron giganteum, assembly GCA_007115665.2. Lineage (NCBI taxonomy): Eukaryota > Viridiplantae > Streptophyta > Pinopsida > Cupressales > Cupressaceae > Sequoiadendron > Sequoiadendron giganteum. Next base: position 839,800,129 of record CM021101.1, on the reverse strand, counting down.
AAGATCTAATATCCCATGATAAACCAACATGAGCATAGAGGAAAACACACACACGCATGTTATGTAGCAAGACAACATACACAAACATACATGTCAGAAAACACGAAGCATGCACGATGAAAAAACACATGACATGATGGAACATAAAGATGACAATGAAATGAAAAAAACATGATATAAACACAAAGAGGACACATGAAAAGCACATAACAATAATCAAAACACAAGGTTAGTACTAAAAGATTCGAGTTAGTAAGGCAAAGAGACCTCAGTCTTAAATTATCTCAAATACCAAATGTCATCTATCAAATAAATGTTAGCTCACATGAGGACCAACAAGTTGTGTTATGCCACATCACTCATGAAACACATGATTCCACTGGAAAAAAAGTTATCTTATACTAGGTGGCCATGTTAAAAGGGCGTTCATGACTCACACCATAACAAAGTTTGATATTTGCTAGGTGAATCATAAACCAGAAGGCACATGGGCTAGTGAAGTTTGATATTCACTAGGTGAGCCCCCAAGACAAGGATGAGAAGCACACTAGGTCTGCTAGGTATACCCATAATAAGGTGGAAAAATGAGAAACACACACTAGGTCTACAAGGTGTGTCTGTAACATGCCTATTGTTCTACTCCAAGAATTTTCAATGTTTTAACCACAAGTGAAATAATTCACGATGCCATCACATAGAAATAAAATTTCTCTTTAAAACTAAGATATCATGCACATTTTAAATCAACACAATTCCAAACTTCTATTGCATTACTTTGTGATATAGTAATAATTCATCTTTCTCATTTCATTCAAGCATCACCGAAACATTCCAAAGTCAAACAAAGCATAAGGGAGTAAGATACAACATGCCTATAAGTATAAGCTCTAATTGATGTAACTGGTTTCCAATCATAGCCTCCTCAATCAGCTTGCAACTTCACACAAATCACTTCCACTCTTCCCAAATACCCTCACAAATTCTCTCAATAAATCTCTTGTAAACCACTCTCCAACTCTCTCACAAACTTAGATGAAAAACATAGCAACTCTGAGAAAATAATAGCAGAGTGCATATATGCATCCATTTGAGGTAAAGAATGCCTCTATATATACATAAGAATCAACATATACATGCTAGAAACAAGGTAGATGGATTGAAACTTCTTAGCTTGCATGATTTGACTCAGCTTGGTAAACAAAAGGTGGTAGAATTCAAACTTAATACTTTGAAAAATAGAACAGGTCACTTCATTGAAAGACAAAAGGAATGCATTTCAGATATGAAAGGTAAATGATCAAACATATTGACTCTTTCTATGCCAACTTCTACTTGACTTATTCTCCCATTTAAACTTGGCTTCCAACGTTGGACAAAGCTCACAAAATAGACTTCTAATGCAATACAGATATTCATAATTTGGCACCACATAAACCTCTTACGTGATTTTGGTGTGTGCAAATTTATGATTGAGTCAAAGCTTTTAAATGTATTACAAATAACTTTCAATACTATTGACCAAGTCTCATATCTTTTCCATGTACCTTCCACTATATTGTGTTCCATTTGCAAGCATGGTAAATCATAATAAATGTCAATAGTGCTATCTTAATGCAAACTTCAATGTTGCGCCATTCACTATATGAAATCTGCATTGTATACTATGGTCTACATAGTATGTGCTTGGATTTTAATAATATCAGCACCTTATATATATAAACAAAGCTTATTCAAACATTAGATTATATCAATAATATATATATATATACTCCATTATACATATATGTATATATATATATATATAAATATATATGTATATATATATGTATAAATATATGTATAAATATATACATATTGTAGACATGGAAAATTGATCGACACACTTGATCCTGATTACTAATATCCTTTCATCTTGAATCATACTCTGAACTTATCATCACTTTTCATCCTTTAATTAAATAAATCATTATTTATTTAATTAGGTCTTTCTCCTCTGTTGATTAAATTAATCAAATTAATTTAATTAACCCTATATCTTTGTTCATTTCAATAATTTATTTTATTTAAATTAAAATTCTATAGTCCTTTTATTAAATTGAATAAATTAAACCTTATTTGATTTAACCTAACATTACTCCCTTTAGTTAAATAAATCAAAATATTTATTTAATTAAACCCTTCCTCTCAATTTGATTTAAATCAATGCATAAATTCAAGTCAAAGTTGTCACATCTCCTAATTCCTCATTAAATTAATCAACCCATGATTGATTTAATCTTAATTTATGTCACATTCTCTAGAGAATGCAACTTGCACAATAAATCAATTACTTTGATTTATTAAATCTCCTATTTTCCCTCACATGACATAAAAGGGGAATATTCTTTCAAATTTGAATTTAAATTCAAGTGGGCTTGGTCCTTCCAACAAGGCCTTTATTTCACCTTACAAGTCCTTTTGCCTTGAGCCAAGTGGCCATAACTCTGTTTTCTTCCCTCTCTAACAAGTCATTTCACTATTTTGAAATTCCACCTAATGTCATTTATTGGAACTTTGATCAAAACTTGCACAACCATCGACCATTCACATCTTGATAAGTGGCACTTGGCCATTGGATGTTGAATGATTCCACATTGCTCAATTTCACTCATTCTTCCAACTTGGAAATCTATAAATGAGAGTCTCTTCCTCTCATTCTATCATCCATAATCCAAGCAAGTCTACTATACTTCATTTCATCCATAACTTATCCAATTCATATCAAGTGTTCATCATTTTCATGGTTTCATAGCAAGGTTATGCCAAAATTTCATCAAGGAGCTTCAACCATCTACAAATTTTCATCAAAGCTTGCATAGGAGTTGGGAAAAAGCCAATTTCTACACATAATTGACACCAACTCCCCCATGGCATCAAAAATTTTCATCTTAGAATAGGATTTCATTGCTTTTTTTGTTCATTTCTTCATTTTCTTTCCTATTTGAGCATTGCAAATAGATTTCATAGGGAATTCTTGTTCTTACTTACATATTGATCTAATATTGTGCTTGTTTTCCATGTTTGTGCAGGTCTAAGATTGGGGTTCACACATATATATACATATATATATATATATATATGTATATGTATGTATACATATATATATATATGTATACATATATATACATATATATATATATATATATGTATACATATATGTATATATATATATGTATACATATATGTATACATATATATACATATATATATATATATATGTATACATATATATACATATATATACATTTATGTATATATGCATTGCTTATATTCCATTATACATATATGCATATATATATATGTATATATGCATTGCTTATATTCCATTATACATATATGTATACATATTGTAATTGGGGTATTTTTCCTACAAGATAGGTTAGCAAATCACATGCAAACACATAAAACCCACAATACGTAATGAAGTGCAAAGGAAATAAAATAAAGAACAAAATGAGAGATCTCACCCAAGTTCTTCATCCTCCATGACTGATCTCCATTACACCTTCTAGCTTGCTAAAATATGAAAGGTTGCCCTCAGTTTTTGATGAGCAATTTAAACTATAGACTAGTCCTAAGCAAGTGTTGAAGGATTTAAGAATCTATGCAGGAGAATATTAACTCCTACATGCAATGACTAAATGACAAGATAAATGCTAAGTTCACAAGAATGCAAGAAGTTCAAAATATTAAGAGATTAAGAGATGACAAAATGAGGACAAAATTCACATTTTATAGAAGATGCAATTTTGGATGGACGGATGAGATTAAAGATTGAGAAGTGCCTTAGAATTTATGGTCAAGATTCAAAATAACCACCTCTTAATTAGGGTTAGGGCAACTTTAGGGTGAAATTCAAATTGAGTGGACAAGATTTAATTTAAGAAATTAAGTCAAAGAAAGAGAATAGTTGTGACAGTGAGATGAAAATTAGTAAGTGGAAAAAAGATGAGTTAGAAAATCAAGTTATTTTAGAAATAACTTAATTTGTGGAGGGACATGCTATTTTGAATATAATATTTTAATTTAATTCAAAATGGTGAAGTCATGTGATAGTAAATAATAATTTAATTAAATTATTTACTTGAGTAGAGAGAAATTTAAATAAGTGATTTTTATTTAAATTTAGAAATGAATTATGAGATACAATTAAATAATTAATTTAAATTATTTAATTGTGGAAGAAGTGGATTAATAATTAAATAAATTATGGGGGATTTATTTAATTATGAGAAGACTTTAATGTTAGAGACACATTTAAATAAAATTAATTTATTTAAATAATCAAGAGAGAATAGTGGATCAAATAAATTTAATAATTTATTTAATTTAAAGAGGACTTTAGACATTAGTGACGTATTTAAATAAATGTGATTTATTTAAATAGTCAAGAAGAATAAGAGAGATGAATTAATTAAATAATTAGTCATTATTTAATTAATAGTTGAATTTAGTTAGAGTAACATAATTAAATTATGTTTAGGGGAATTGATAAGAAAATTGAGTTCGTAGGCCTAGGTCAATTTTAAGTGTCTACATTTTGCCCCTCTTTGTCATAATGCAGTTTATCGCATTATGGCAAAGAAAAAAAGTCCAAGATATGCCCCAGTGAAGGTACAAAGTGTCTATGCCCCCTCGGGAAATTTTTTGAATTTTGGCTCGGGGTCAGAAAAATTTGGAAAGTGTCCCGATAAACTAAATGAATGCCTAAAAAACCAACGGTGCGATTGGTTTTGAAAATGAAGGACGTTAAGCCAACAAAACTGCCAGCCAAAGGTGGTCAAATGATCCTCCAGTACAAACCCACCAGGTCAAACCTTAATTTTCAACCTATAAATAAGTTGAAAAAGCCAAACCAAGTGTCATTTTCACAATTGCTATTTAGAAATTTGGAGAGCAGAGCGCGAGGAGAAGATGGTGATCCCCATGATAGAGCACCGTGGCTATCGTGTGAGGACCTTCCGATGACCCGAGGGTGCAAATGCACCGGTGAGTACCCCATCCTATTTTTATTTTTTTCGATTTCCACACATTTATTAGGGTTTAGTGCTCAACAACACTTGCATTGCGATGTAAATGTCATCGTGTAAACCGCAAATGCCTTCGCATTCAACGCATTTGATTGTGTCATGATGCAAGTGCAACGGGTGGGCCGGTTTAGGTTTAGAAGCATGCAAATGATAGGGCAAACAATGCAAGTGTTAATACTCAACGCAAGTGTGGTAATGGGTGACACAAGTACAATATTATGACACAACCGCCATGCCAAATGACACAACTGTTATAAAATGACGCAATTGCCATATAAAAAGATGCAATCGTGGTAAAGGTTTGCAATTGCTAGATGAAATGACGCAACCGCTATAGTGCGACGCAACTATGAAATACAGAGCCACATATGACCTAGTGCGACACAATTGTAGTCAATGCGACACAATTACAGTTGACTAGGGTTGACCAGAGTTGACTTAGTGTAGACTCTTTTTTCAGATGCATTTTTGGTTTCTCAGATAGCAATAATGTGTTTAAATGCTAATCCATGTGTGCTAACCTTTGTTTCTACGTGTGCAAAAATGATTAATGCTTATTTACATGCGCAAGTTCAAATCTGCGACATATACTTTTAGAGATCGGCTGAGCGATCGATAGTGGCAGTGCTTGATGAGATTAGGCCTATACTATGTCACCTACATGCCCATTATTTGGGTAAACAAGGGATTACTGATGGCACTCTATGAGAGGTGGCACTCTGAGACATGCTCCTTCCACCTACCCACAAGAGAGGCCATTGTTACCCTAAAGGATGTGTACCATATTCTGTGCATCCCGATCAGTGGGGAGAGAGTAGTGTATGATCCACACAGAGGGCAATAGGCCCTGGGAGAGATGTATGAGGATGCAAATGGTACCGGTCTAGGTATCCATGGATATGAGATCGGGTGGGAGTTTGTGGCTGACCATTATCCATGATGGGATGCCATGCTTATGACATTGATTGATGGGGTCCTGATCCCAGATCGTCGTGGGCATGGATTTCCCATAGGATGGGGGGATTTATTGGTCTGCATGCGTAGTCAAAGGACAGTGTTTGCTTGGGGGCCTTGCTTATTGGGTATGCTTTATCACCAGTTACATGAGGTTGCTTACTAGGAGGGACAAAGCATCAGTTGTGGTACTACCTTACTTATGATCTGGGTATGGGAGCATATTCTCATTTTTTGGCCACCAGTACAGATTCAATAGCTGGGCAAGGGTATGACCTATGTTTACTTATATGCTGGTTCAATTAATCAGACCTGTGTAGGAGATTCAAAGTACTGGTGACATAGGATCAACACACTGATGAGCTTCATTTGAAGGCCCTTCAGAGATTATGCCCAGTGGCCGGATGAGGATGGCCATCTTTCTTTATGCAGACAGTTTAGATACTTGATTGGCCACACAGTTGAGAGTCAGCAGATCATAGAGATGTACCTACCCCAATAGGTATTATGATAGTTTGGTGAGCAGTAGGGTGTACCTGTGGGGGTGACTAAGTATGCATGGTTGTCCAAAGAGACCATATGGGGGCCATTGATAGCAGTGGTAGTGGAAGAGCAGCAGATTGACAGCTTGGTCACACAATAACGAGGTTGGAGGGGAGGTCCAACAAATGCAGGGACATCGACTGAGTATGATGCTTGGTGGTAGGTTCACATGCCCATTCCTTTGACAAATCCAGATGGTCCCACTTTGTTTGATCGTAGATCAGTCATTCCATGGGTGTAGAGGGGAGGTTGGGGAGGGAGGGATGGTGGGAGAGATGGTGGTCGGGGGAGAGATGGAGGGAGAGGTGGGGGAGATGACGAAGGTGGTGGGGGTGGAGATGATGGTGGTGATGACAAGGGTGGGAGGAGGAGGGGCGATGGAGGGCAGAGGTAGCCCCAAAGAGTCAAACAATGGGTGGGTGGTACACCATTTTCACCCATCAAGGAGGAGGGTGAGGAGGGAGAGCAACTAGAGAGGCAGGAGGTGGAGGCCCGATGAGAGGAGGAGGTAGAGGCTAGAGGAGAGGGAGAGCAGCCAGGAGAGGAGGATATCTTTGCCGAGCACCATCCTCTTGATATCAATGTGGAGGAGGTATGAGGAGAGGAGTAGAGGGAGGAGGAGGAGGAGGGGGAGGATGAGGCTGAGAGGAGGCTTTAGGAGCCGATGATAGAGGGCGAGGAGGAGGGGGATATACCACCTAATTTGTCGGTGGATGCCACCATGGAATAGAGGGTTACAGACTTACAAAGTAGATTAGATGTGGCCTTGTCTCAAAATGAGGTCCTGACAATGGAGTTGGAGATTGTGAGGGTGGAGAGAGATTAGGATGTTGTCAAGTAGTAGGAGGCTGAGACTCAGATACAGGAGTTCACATAGTTATGTACAGGATTGATAGGGGACATGGCCAGAGAGTTGGATAGGATGAGTGAGAGCAGGGGCCGGTACTGATTATTATATGAGCAGGTCATGCCATTAGAGAGGCGAGATCCAAGTTTATCCAAATCTTATAGTAGGATAGGAAGTGGTACCCAGACCCATAGCAACAATAGATCATAGAGCAGTAGCCATACTAGTGCTGGCGGGTCCATCTCCTTTGGTCATTCATTAGGGCACAGGTCACACAGTTCACATAGACATTCATCCGGCCACAACCACAGGTCAGGGCATAGTCATAGATCAATGTCATCATGACACCAAATAGAGCAGAGTCAACCTCCCACCCCTAACCCTTCAGGATCTTAGAGTCAAGCTCCAACCACCATGCCTATTCAGGTTACTTTTCATCTGATGAGTCGCCAGTAGCCACCCCATGGGTCACCTCCACGAGATGGAGAGGGCATGGCATAGGATTTGTACCTTTTTATTTCTATGAGATATTATATATTTTGACATTCGATCCTATGAGCTCCATTTTTGGGATATCCTATGACTTTATCCTGTGACATGATATTCTTTTTGAGGTATATATATGAGATGATTTTGTATGCGGACTATATGTTTTGATTTATGATGCCATGTGTTATGATGTTGTATGTTTTATATGATGCAATGTGATGTGATGCATTGATGATGATGGTTTGAATTTTATATGCAATGATGGTCCTACTTTATATGCTGATGATAATGATATTCTATATGATGAGATGGATGTCTTTATGAGATGTATGGATATTGTTCTTTATGATTATGGATGTAACTATGTTTTTTTTTCATGTATGAATGCATTATGTGATGTATTATGATATGTTTCCTATATGGTAATGAAAATGATGAATATGATGTCTATATGTTAATGCAAATGATGAGTTTATGTATGCAAGATGGATGTATGTAAATGATAATGTCACGCAATGTGAACTATGGTATTTGATTTATGAAAATATGAAATGTGATAATGAAATGCTTGCATGATCATGTATGCAACTATGTTTTTGTATGTCACAGGATATCCTCAAAGGACGAGAGAAGAGAAGACGAAGATGGATGTTAGTGCAGAGAAAGATATGCATGTTATTATAGAAACAAGAATCCTTCAACAAATTCCATAGTACTATAATAGTTGTTGCTCTTAATCATTATTGGGGGAAGTGTTGTAATGGCCGACAAACACTATGATATGACGTAGATCAATAGTGTGCAAGGTCGAATCATCATGTAGATCAACTAGTCGCAGACAAGGATGATCATGACTCATACAAGGAACGTAATTGCCCATAGTCATTTTGTCATAACCAACCACAAACAGACAAGACTAGTCATGAGACGTCGTTGTGTCTCTAAATCTTGATGTCAGAACATCCTCGAGAAACTAGCCACATGATAATCAATAACAGATAGGAAAATCATCGTACTACATCATTGCTCCTCTAAATCTTGAAGTCAGGACATCCTCGAGAAACTAGCAGCAAGATGATCAAAAGGACAAGGATGATCATTATGGTATGTCGTAGCTCCTCGGACGTAAAGAGCTAATATCATGATAATCATCAAAAAGAGATAATGTTTGCCAAGTGTTTGCCAAGTGAATAGAATGTCAAGTGTTCAAAATGCTGAGTGTTTTGATGTTGAAATACCAAGGTTGATAGGGTTTAGGTTGCCAAATGTTGAATGATGTCATATTCAGGAAGGACACATCCTGAATGATTTTGATGTCGAGAGGATTGATTCTCGAAGTCAGAAGAATCCATCAAAATGCCAGATAATGATGATGATGCTTAGGAAGGACACATCCAAAAGCATAAAGAAATGACAAGGGTTGCTTCTCAGAAGGACACATTTGAAGAAGAACCCAAATTTTTGATAGGTTGACTTGCCTTGATAGAATTTGACTAGATGATAGATTTGACCACATGCCATTGCTAACATGCAGGTTTGATTGAAATGTCGATTGAAAAGATTGCTTAAAGTTTGCCAAAAGATTGCCTATTTTAGAATTGATGAATGATTTGCTTGATTTGAAGATACTTTGATGTGTGTGAAATTGTAGTGTTATGAGCCCTAATGGACTGACCTAGTGTGGCCTCGAGGGCTCATCAATTGATGGCCTTGCCTACGTCGTGCACTCAGAGACCTCGTAGTTCGACAGGACCAATGAATTTATCTAAAGGACAAAAAGATTGAGTCATGATTTTACTTTGACAAACCTAATGTCTCAGGGATTCAAAGATGAATCTTGCCTACATAGCAAATGCGCAAAGACAACGTAGTTTGGACTAGGATGAAGATTGACTGATGTGATTGACTTGAAATGACGAGACATGCATTGACTTTGTTTTGAGATTTTCGACGCTTTTCAAATGTTTTTGTATTTTCTTCAAGACATTTTTCAATTTTTAGGTCTTTTTTCAAGACTTTTTCTAATTTTTATGACTTTTTTTTTCAGGACTTTTTCCAATTTTTATGAATTTTTTCAGGACTTTTTCCAAATTTTTATGAATTTTTTCGTGGCTTTTTATGAATGTTCGGACCATGTGTGATACCCACTGCAGTCGAACGACAAAGGTCTTGCCCCCAGGCAGGTCGGGGATTACCTAAGATATGGGAAAGGGCGTATGTGGGATAAAAGGCAAGGATATGCAAGGCGTGATATCAACCATTGCTAGCCATGGACGAAAATTTTAGGATTGATGAGAAATGTCATGAGTGTCAAGATGTTATGGTTATGCGAAGTGGATAAAGGCCGATTAGAGTAATAGTAGATGGCAGAGCAATGATCGACTATGCATGGCACCTATCTTCCAGGTTTTCACCATGGTACTTATCCAAAGTGCCTGTTTGCCAGGTTTTCACTTTTGGATGAATTTATTTCTTTTTACTATTTTTTCCATTTTTGATTTTTTTTTTTGGTGTCACACGCCTGTTTGCTAGGTTTTCATCAAGGTAATGATTTTTTTGATTTTTGATTTTTTTTGTATTTTCAAGGTTTCAGCCAAGCTCTCTGATGCTATATGTAGAACTTTCACAGATGTAGGCTATTGATGGGTTCTGTCAACTATTCTCCATCAGGTGTGGCTAGCTAATAAGCTCCAGAACCGAATGCTATAGTAATGATATAAGGATCGAACCAATTAGGCTCAAAATTTCCAAGCTTCTCATGGTCAGCCTGATTTCTTGGGTTCTGCATGAGGACCAAGTCACCAATTTCAAAATTTCTGATAATCACTCTTTTGTTATAGCTCCTGCAGAGACGATTTTGATATGCCTGTAAATGGTTCAAGGCATTTTGTCTTCTTTCTTGTAGCATTTGTAGCTCATGTAGGCGAGACTATCTGTATTCTTCGTCATTGATCATTCCCTTCAAGGAGACTCAGAGAGAAGGAATTTCAACCTTGATGGGCAATATGGCCTCAGATCTGTAGACTAAGGAAAATGGAGTGGCTCTAGTAGGTGTATGAATGGTGGTTCGGTAGGCCCACAAGGTGAGATTGAGTTGCAAATTCCAATCATGACCAACGTCATTGATGGTCTTCTTAAGAATGCGAAGAATTATTTTATTTGATGCCTCAGCTTGACCGTTGCCTTGTGGATAATATGGTGTGGAGAAATGGTGTTGAATGTGGAATCGCTCATAGAGTTCACAAACATCCTAATTTTTGAATGGACGACCGTTATTAGTGATGATGGACTATGAAACACCATATCGGTAAATAATGTAATTAAGGATAAACTTTGATATTTTCTTACCGGTGATGTAAGTGAGAGGGATGACTTCAATCGACTTAGTAAAGTACTCAGTGGCTGTGATGATGAACTGATGGCTGTTGGAGGAGGATGGATGGATTTTGCCCACGAGGTCGAGTCCCCATTGTGAGAAGGGCCATGGAGAAGTGATTGGTCTCAGGTCCTGTGTAGGTGCATGGATTAGGTCACTATGTACTTGGCATTTGCAACATGTTTTGACAAACTAAAGTGCATCTTTCTCTATTGTCGGCCAATAATACTCCATTCTGGTGACTTTTCTGGCTAGAGTTGGGCCACTCGAATGAGGTCTGCATATACCCTCATGTACCTCTCGTAAGGCTTTTCATGCTTCATCAGTGTCGAGACAACAAAGAAGGGTATTGCCAAAGCTACGATAGTAAAGGGTGTCACTGACGATGGTGTATCAGGTGACTTTTTGTATAAAGGACTTTCTCTGGTTATTGGAGAGGTTGGGTGGTAGGGTTTGGGACTTAAGATAATCATAGATGTCCTAGTACCAAGGTGAACTAGGACCAACAATCTCACAAACCATTTTTGACTCTGGGATGTCATATGAAGGCATCAATAGTTGTTCCACTAAGAATTCAAATTGTGACACATTATTCAGGATGTCTAAAAGAGATCCAGTAGTTGCCATTGCATTGGCTACCTTATTTTGTGTCTTGGGGATCTGTTTGAAAGCAATCAAATTGAAAGATGTTATGAAACTATCAACCATTCTCTTGTAAGGTAGCAATTTTTCATCCTTTGTCTCGTAGTCATCATTTACTTGGTTGATAACCAACTGAGAGTCTCCAAAGACCAATAGTGTCTAAATTTTCCATTTAATGGCCATCCCGAGTCCTGTGACGAGGGCTTCATATTCTACAATGTTATTTGTACAAGGAAAGGTGATCTAGAATGCCTTAGGAATAGAGTCCCCTTGTGGCGTAATGAATAGGATACTTGCTCCTAAGCCATGTCCAGTATTAGACCCGTCAAAATACAACTTCCATGGTGATGAAGGTTTTGCATGGAAGATAGACTCATCAAGAAAGTCAGCTAGCAAAGGATGAGTGCCTTGTAGTGGTGCATCTGCAAGTTGATCAACTATTACCTGTCCTTTTATTGCTTTGCATTCAACATACTGTATGTCATATTCACTCAAAATCATCACCCACTTTGCTAACCGACCTGTCAATGCTGCCCGACTCAATAGATACTTCAAAGGGTTAATCTTTGCTATCAAGTGTGTTTGGTGGTTAAGCATGTAATGTCTTAGCTTTTGTGCTGCAAAGATGACTACAAGACATGCACTCTCAATGGATGTATAGTTCAGCTCGTATCCAACCAATGTGTGGCTTATATAGTATATGACCCTTTCCTTTTCTTCATAGTCGTTTTGCGCTAATAATGCCCCTAGTGCACTAGTGGTTGCAGAGACATACAAAATCAAAGGTTTTCCTTCAATGGGAGACATTAAGACAGGTGGTGTCGATAAATATTCTTTGATTTGTTGGAAGGCTACTTAGATTTTATCTGTGCACACAAAGGGGATACTTTTACGTAACATGTACTGAAATGGTTGACACTTGCCTGCCAGCTGTGCGATGAAGCCTTGAATAGAATACAGTCTACCCTAAAGTGTTCTCAACTCGCTGATTCCCCTTGGGGGAGGCATGTCTAGGATTTCTTTCACTTTAGTAGGATCAAAATCTATGCCTCTCTGTGACACTATATAACCCAATAGCTTGCCTGAAGTAACTCCAAAGACACATTTTTTTTGGTTCAATCGAACCTTGTACTCTTCTAGCCACCTAATTTTTTTTTCCATGACCCTTAGATGATCCTTCCGTGTCAATGATTTGGCCAAGAGGTCATCCACATAATCTTCCATCAGTGTATGCATGAGATCGTGGAATATTGTTGTCATTGCTCTTTGGTATGTGGCACTTGCATTCTTTAGACCAAAAGGCATGACATTCCAGCAGTATGTCCCCGAAGGATAGGTAAAATCTTTTTTGTGTTGATCTTCAGTGGCAATGTAGATTTGATTATAGCCCGAGAAACCATCGATAAGGGAAAGCATCTCATATCCTGCTGTGAGATCGACCATGTCGATATTCGGTAATGGGAAGTCATCCTTTGTACAGGCCTTGTTCAAATCATGAAAATCTGTACAAATGTGGATTTTTCCATTGGGTTTAGTGACCGGTACAATGTTGGATAACTAGTTCGCATAGTCTATTGATCTTATAAATCCTGCATCCAATAACTTCTTGAGTTCAACTTTCACCAGCAATGCGATTTGTGGATGCATTTTTCTTAACTTCTGTTTGACCGGTTTGATGCCTGGAATTAAAGGAAGATGATGCAATACTAATTCTTGATCTAGGCCTGGCATATCAACATATGACCATGTGAAGTTAACCTTTCTCTCTGAGAAGAATTGTTGGAATTCCAACTTTTATTCTTTTGTTAATGATGTGACAAGGAGAACCATTTTGGGGGCCTCTGGTGTAGCTATCTTAACTTCCATGGTGTCTTCAATAAGCATTGCTGATTTTTCTTGTGTTATAAGAAGAAATTCCAATCCTCCATCCTTAGGTACCTCAAAGAGGTTTTCACCTTTGGATACGTCCTTTATTTTTACTATAGTATTGTCAGAAGGAGCCTTATGGTTTTCACCTAGAGACATTTCTTTTTTTATTTTATTCTTTGTATTTTTATGACTGGAGGATTGCATAGTCTCCCCGAAGTAAGCTACACAATCTAGGTCAATGGAAAATCCCACCTTGTGGTCACCCCATGGTATGCCCTCATAGAGTCCCATGAATTTTGCAATGGCCTCATCATTCTAAAAAATGTCCATGGTGGGTGGATCTTGTTGGTCCCAGTCAATCAGTTGTGGGTAAACAAGGGAAATCCCATCGTCAGTGTTGGTAAAAGTTGGGGAAGATACAAAAAGCATGCAAGTTGAAGCCTCAAGTGTGAAGGAGGAGTTATTAATTTCAATTTCCATGTCTGATTCAATGGAAGGACCATATTTAGATTCTGATGAGTTGTACTCATAGTCATAATAAGGGACAAAAGTATCAGCATCATGACTACTAGATGGTGGTTCAGAGGCATGGACAGTAGGTTCAGGCATTTTAAGCTCATGGGTGGGCTCAGGAATGGGGCGGGATAATTCAGATTTTGCCGGCAATAATTTATGTTCTTATGGATCCCAAGGAATGCTTACCCATTCCTTATTTTTAGAATGGCGGTCAATAGGATCAATGTTGTACATTTGGTTAAATCTTTCCTCAAAAGGGATTTGGATAGGTTCTAGGAATAATTCATCAATATCATAATCGCTCAGGGTTCTAGTAGATCCCCATTCCCATACATGAGAGTCATTTTTGGTAGGGGAGTCTTCACATGTCTTGACACTTTCAAAAACTGTTACATCCTTACTTGAAAGTACATAGGTATGTCGATCGTCAATTCCGAGTTGGTCAAACCCTAGCCCTAAATACTTTGGTTTGGAAGAAGGAATGATAGGTTCTCTCCTACAACTTCTGCTTGGTCCTAGTCCACTAGTTCCATCAAAACCATGAGCCTTGCATACCTCATATCCTTTGCCATAAATCTTTGCTGGTAACAGGGGTAATTCCATGGTGTCTTTGTATATCCATGTAGATAAATATGAAATGTCCTTGTTATTCATGTCTCCCCATAATGTGAACACAGTATTTGGAGGAACTTTGAAGGTTTTCTTAGGCTCTACTGTGTAGCAAGGTCGACCATAGACTTTGGGTGTCTTAGGTATTGTGGTGATGCAGTAAGCCATATTCAATTTGAATTCTCCACAACCCATGTCTTGGATCTTGAAGTCAATACTTGGTATGGAGGCCGAGGAGGATGGTGTGGTGGAAGTGGAAGAAGTGGATATGGATATCTTGCTAAGTGTGGATGGGTCAATGTATTTAGAGAAAGTGGATGTTGAAGCCTCTCGATTGGTAGGCACTTGATGCTCATCGGTAGCTCTTAGGTTGGTATAGTATTGAAATGGATCCAGATCTCTTGGGATAGTAATTTCAGTTTCATCAAAAGGGAACTTCAAACATTGGTGGTATGTGGAGGGAATGGCCTTTAAGGCATGAATCCATGGGCGACCAAGTAAGATATTGTAATGTATATCACAATCTAGGACTTGGCATGTTGTGTCTATGATAATAGGTCGCACATGATTTGGAATTGTGATGATACCTTTAGAAGAACATTCCTCATCATCATATTATTTTATCACAATGCTCTTGGTAGCATCCACACATGCATCAGAGAAGCCAAGAGCTTTAACCAATTTTAAAGAGAAGATGTTCAATCCTGCTCCGCCATCTACTAGGACTCATCTAACCTTGTGGTTATGGACAAAAACCTCGATATGGAGGGCATCATTATGAGATGGTTTGGGCGAGGAATAGTCAATGTCCGAAAAGGTAATGTGATGAGGTGAAGTCAAATATCCGAACATAGTTTTGAAATGGTTGACACCAATGTTGTTTGGGATGGAGGACTCTTGCAATAATTTATCCAAGATGGCCTTATGTGCGAGTGAAATGTAGAGCAATTCAAGGATGGAGATTTGAGCCGGTGTTTTGTTTAATTGCTCGATAAGGTTAAACTCTAACTTGGGTTTTGGCTGCTTGACAGATGGACCAGGTATGGTAATCTTGGGCTGAGGAGCAAAGGGACCTGGGATGGTGACCTTGCCTTTGTATGTAGTGACATTGCATTCTGGGGCCTTTTTAATAGTAATGGTATTGACACATTTGTCTTCATCAACAACTCAAAGGTTGTTAATGATAGTGCCACTAGAATAATTGACGGTAGCACAAACGTAATTGGCTTGATTATTGTTATTCTTTGTGCCAAATGAGGAGGGGTTAACCAGAACCATGATCCTATAATGGGTTTTTGTGGATTGTATGATCTAAATTAGGTGCAAATGGTTGACCACCAAGCTCAATGGTATGGTTTTCAATAAGGTCTTGCACAAGATTTCTTAACTGACGAAAAGAGGAAGTTTTATGCCCTTTGACACTATGGTAATCACAAAATGCTTTATCATCCCACCATGATGGCTTGAATTGACTAGGGTCATACGGTTTAGGTTCTTCCAAAGTTATGACACTGTTTTGGATAAGTTTCTTTAAGACAATTTTGATAGGCTCACCCAAGGGGGTGCATGTGCATTTTTGAAATTGGTGTGGTTGACATGGCTACCTTTGATTAGACTAAGCAGGATTGTTTTGAATAATATTGGTAGTTGGTGTCAGTGTAGTCATAGGTGCATTTTGATTTTGAACTCCTTTGATGGTGAGTACATGACTTGTTGTGTTGACTATTTTTGCATCGACCACACCATCATTGGTGATGTGCTTATTCTTAACCCAATATTTATTTTTGTCATTGGAAGCTTTGGGTTGGTGTTTGTTGTAGTGTTAATTGTTTTTCCACCATACTTAAGTTCTCCTTTTAAAAGCAAGGCTTTTTCAAGTTGTACACCTTTTTCAACAAGATCAATAAAGGTGGTGCAACAATGGACTTGTAAGCCATATCTTAGTGCTCCAAGGAGATTTTGTACAAACATGGTGACTTTCTCCTTTTTGAGTATCTCTATTGGACATCTACTTGCTAGGGTTCTCCATCTTTGAAAGAATGGGATAAAAGTCTCTCCTACATCCTCTTGGGTGAGCCTAGATAAGGAGGCAAAGCCAATGTCTATGTCAATGTTATATGCGTAATTTTCAACAAACTTGTTTGCCAATTCATCCCATGTTTTGATCCCTTTAGGAAATTATGCAAACCATTCCAGTGCGTGGCCTACGAGACTTCTAGAGAAGAGTCTCATGAGATAGGTTTGTTCATATGCAATGTCCATGCAACTGGTGGTGAATTCTCTTATGTGTTCAATGGGGTTTGTCTTGCCTTTGTATTTAGGGAAATGTGGCACCACATATTCTGGAGGGAATGGTGGCATATACAAGGTTGTGTCAAATGGATATGGAAATAGATCATATGACATGTAAGTATTTTTGTTTGACTGTTGCAAGGTCTCCACCTGTGTTTGAAGAGCATCCACAATTGGGTTGTTGGTAGCATCACACATTTTGGTGACTGGTATTGATTGAGTGCCCATCTATTGTGATGAAATGTGTTGGTTTGGAATTTGTTGTTGGTGGGAAAATTGGGTGTTCTGATTTAGCGGTTATTGGAATGAATGTTTTGATGAGGGATGTGCTGTTGTGTATGGACTTAAGAAGCATAAGTGGGAATATGGGACCCAACCATGTTGGAGTGAATTTGAGAGCCCTGTTGGCCTTGAGCATGTTGATGCCCAAATGGAATGGAAGATTAGGTGCCTTGATTACCTTGCCCAAATAGGTAAGTATGGCCTTGTAGAGTATTGGTAATTTGTCTCAAGGGAATATTTGTATTAACCTATGAGGAATTTGGGACATTAGGTTGGGTGCCTTGAATGACAACTCTGGTAGAACCCAAAATTTCCATAAAAACCTAAATGATTTTCCCATTTTGAACCTAATATTTTCACTGTCTTTCTCATAAAAAATCATTTATTGCCTTTTACAATGCTAAGAATGGCTTTTAACCTTGCATCGCTACCTTATTTTTAGCCCATATAGCTCTTGCATGTTACCCCCATTAAAATCTGTTATCCTACCTTTGGCATGAAATAATTCATTTATTCTCCCTTTCATAAAGCCAAATAATGACATATTTTATACCGCTTCTTTACATTTGCACCCTTAAAGGCCAACACCTTTTACCTCTATACCATGACCTTCTGCAAAGTGGCCTGCGGTATGGCAGTAGCGGCTAAGGAATGAGCATAAAATGCTTACCACGCCACCATGCGTAGTCAAAACATTGACTGTGGTACCGCAGTGGCAGTTAGCAATTGGCGAGGAAGCAGTTTGAAGAGTTACCGCGGTACCACTGGCAGTCAAGCCAGTGACCCCGGTAGCACGGTGAAAAATTAGCAAGTGGTGAGACAAACAAAGATAGCAGTCACTGTTGTACCACCATCGGCTTATGGGGAGACTGTGGTGATAGCAGTAAACCGTTAGCAGGCAACGATGGTGGCTACCACCATACCGTGACCGACCAGAGGGGGGACCGCGGTAGCACGGTAGACAGGAGGGAAGTAGACAAAGGTAACATAAAATGTTACCGCTATACCGCTGGAAAACTAAACAAACACTACGATAACTCAGTATGTGTGGAAGACAACCGACAGGGTAGCAACGAGATAGTCACCGCCATACTGCCAGAGGTTTAGAATGAGCCCACAGTTGAGCGGTAGGGAAGTGGTGAAGACAAAGATAACAATAAATGCTAGTCACCGCTATACCGCAGGTGAACAAAATGAAGGGTGTGGTAGCGCGGTTGACAGGAACAATGCAGTCAAATTCAAACACCGCTGCACCACATGAGTACGAGGAGTTGATCACGGTAGAGCGGTAAGATAAAAGGAAGTTGCAAAGACAGTAAATGTAAAGGAGGAAACATATAAAGTGAAATGCACAGAGTGGTAAAATTAAAGGCCACAAGGAAATAAAATTATAAGGACGGTAAAGGCATTAATGTGAAAAATAAAAAATAGAACTATAGTTTTAAATATTTGATTTGTCGATAAGGCAACTTAATCAAATATTTTAAATTCTGTTGTGAAATACAAACAATTGTAATAGGAAAATGAAGAGTTGTGACATTTGAGATTTGCTATATAAATGTATTGAAAATTAGACAACAAAGGGGGGTTAGAGTAGGAGTTAGATTTTCCAGAAGATGGAACTGGGAATGTAAAAAAATGACAGACCTTCCTGAAATAATGCAATGGAGATTAATGTTTTAAACTGTTGAATATTCTTTTCGGTGTTCAGTTGTTGTGATGAAATAATTCATATTTCTTTTATCTAGTTCTCTCCAACTTGAGATCCTTTAATTATTTAAATCGGCATATCAAGTATAATCTCTGATTTATTAGAATGTATTACCATTTTTGTGTGATTTAGTTGATTGGTGTCTGTAAGTCAAATTTAAATCCTTTTAAATAAGTCACTGTAATTTTAGGATCTCTTTTGGATTGTTGAAGTAGAACCTGATAGAGAAACATCCCAACACTATTTTTGCAAGACATAAATAAATGAAGTTGTATGCTAGTCATTAGAATTTCATTTTCAAAGTGCCTAACAACTAGAGTTAAGCCAAAGAAGGAAACACACATAATTCATGATTTTTGACTCCATTGCCCATGTGGACAGAAGGCACTGATCTGCCTCAACCCAGAGATAAAATTTCATATCAAACAACTTATTCAAATCCTTTCTTTTGTGCAGTAGGAGTAGGATTAGTTGTAGTGGTTTTCATCTATTCACTTCCATTTGCTATTGTGGATAGATTGATCAACCAGGAAATACATTTCAATCTGCATCATTCACATAGGTTCACTCGCCTTAGTCTAGTAGAACCTAAAGATAAGAAGGTTCAATTGCATCAATTGGCCTTATATGTTGGCCAAAAGCGTTGTGAGAGCTTGGCAACCTCTCGTGGTTCAAACTTGCGTTTTTGAGACCCAACAGTTTGGCGACTCCGCTTGGGAATTAGTTAGGAAAGTTTTTTCAGCCTATCCCTTTATTGAGTCAACAAAGTTTTACATTTTTATGGAGATTCCATTGGGGCAAACCAAAAAAATATCAATTTTTTTTTCATTTTCCTACTTTTGGGAAAAGTAGATGGCGACTCTGTTTCATTTGATAAATAATGCATGGATGTTGTGAAGCAGTAATATTTTGTCAAGATGGTAGAAGAAGAAATAAGACATCAGTCAATAAGAGAGTTGAAGGAATTGAGACAACAAAGGCTACAATTTGAACAACATATGCTACAAGTGAACCAAAAATTTCTACAATTGGGAGTCAAATGTGCTCCAAGTACATCACCAATTAGGTCATCATGCAGTGAGAATGAAGACACAAATGTCAGCAGATCTTGGACACCACCAGTACCACATGATACAACTGAGAAGAATTTGGTAACAAAGGTAATGTACTCTATTCACAACAAAACACTTTTGATAAGTATATTCAAATTCAAGAGAGAGGTACAGGTCTTGTGGATGCCTTTTTTGACATAAGGAGATATAAGGGAGAAGATGTAAACTCTCTGTACAATAGGATGACAAACATCTGTATGCAATTAACTCCTCATTTTAGGCCTACAAGACCCACATTTGTTGCACAATTTCTAAGAACATCCAAGCCTAAATCAATGTATTGGCCAGAATCATCAAAATAGTGTGCCTTTGATGTGGTGAATAGACTTATTGATTCCATTCTTGGGACAAGGTATGTGGATACTACCAATAATGCTTTAGAAGCTGAAATAGAAGAAGGTTCCATGCCATCCAACAGTGAAGATATGGAGAGTTTCTCCTGCATAACATATTGTGATTCAAATTGTGAGGGCGAGGTAATGGATGTTTATCTACAATAGGGTGATTATCAAGAAATTGGAGAAATAGTAGAAGTACGAGATAAAACATGTTCACTTAGCAGTGAGCAAGTTTCAGATTTGTTGACTCTTGAATACCAGAAGTATGCACATAGAGATAATTCTGAAGTTTTGGCTCCAACATATATCTGCTTTGACAATGAAGATACTATGTGTAACAATTCATATAACCCCATGTGCATCTCTCACAGTGATGAGGAGTTCTTTGAAGCTGATCAATAATCCATTTGTGTCCAAGAAGAGGTATGTGATTTGAATAATTCTTGCCTGCAAGAAAAGGATATTGGTTTGCATGTTGTTGATGATGAGTGTTCAATATTTGTTGATTCAAGTATGTATAAAAAAGACTGTATGGATCAAATGTATGTGTCAATGCCAACTGGTGATAGGAAAGAAATGGAAAGTGATTTGATTGTTTCAGAAGATATTGATGAGATAATTTTTTTTGATTCCCAAGAAAAGCATTCAGATTTTCAGGTCCTAGTGCAGTTGCAGGAACATTCGGTAATATATGATAATGAGAAAACCTATGAATGTTTTGTTGAATGTGGATACATTTTTTATGTTGAAGGGGATAAGGATTTTTCATATGACAGTAGGAATGATAAAATGCAGAGTGTTGAAATGAATATGAATCAGGTTGAACACAATGATTTCCTGAAGGTTTTCAATGGCAATGCATGTTGCAGGGCAAGTGGAATGGATAGTTTCAAAAGAAACCTGATGAGCTCTAAACAAAATAAGGTCTATGATAGAGGAAAGTGCAGGTTTCTCTTTTTGGGGTGGCCTAGGGCCATCCCTTATGGTTTAATTTTTGAACCATAACAGGTATAGAGGATTAAGGATTTCTAGTGCATGGACAATTCTTAGCAAAACCTTTAAAAAAAAATTATTTTCCATGCACAGTAATTTTAGGAATCTTTGAAGGGTCTAGGTTTGCCAGTACATGGACATTCTCAGGAATTCCCTTTTTAAAAACATTGTTTTCTTTCCATGTACAGTAGCGTAGGGTTTTCCATTCTCCATTTTCTCCATTTTCATGTCATTCATCTATTCATTCCCTTCATCTGCCATTGCCTTCATTTTTCATGTCCTTTGCTTGGTCTACTCTCCCAAAGATATTCTGGATTCTTGCAGTGATTTGCAAAATCACTCATCCCCAACATGAGCCACTGTTAGAACCCAAAATTTCCATAAAAATCTAAATGATTTTCCCATTTTGAACCTAATATTTTCACCGTCTTTCTCATAAAAAATCATTTACTACCTTTTATAATGCTAAGAATGGATTTTAACCTTGCATTGCTGCCTTATTTTTAGCCCATATAGCTCTTGCATGTTACCCCCATTAAAATCCATTCTCCTACCTTTGGCAGGAAATAATTCATTTATTCCCCCTTTCATAAAGCCAAATAATGATTTATATTTTATACCGCTTCTTTACATTTGCACCCTTAAAGACCAACACCTTTTACTGCTATACCGTGGCCTTTTGCAAAGTGGCCTATGATATGGCAGTAACAACTAAGGAACGAGCATAAAATGCTTACCGTGCCACCGCGCATGGTCAAAACATTGACTGTGGTACCATGGTGGCGGTTAGCAACCGGTGAGGAAGCAGTTTGAAGAGTTACCACGATACCGCTAGCAGTTAGGCCAGTGACTGCGGTAGCATGGTGAACAGCTAGCAAGCAGTGAGATAGACGGAGATAACAGTCACTGCAGTACTGCCACCGGCTTACGGGGAGACCGCGGTGATAGCAGTAAACCGTTAGCAGGCAGCGATGGCGGCTACTGCCATATTGTGACCGGCCATAGGGGGGACCATAGTAGCATGGTAGATAGGAGGGAAGCGGGC
The DNA here is from genome assembly GCA_007115665.2 of Sequoiadendron giganteum. Lineage (NCBI taxonomy): Eukaryota > Viridiplantae > Streptophyta > Pinopsida > Cupressales > Cupressaceae > Sequoiadendron > Sequoiadendron giganteum. The sequence goes on along the minus strand of CM021101.1, from coordinate 839,777,442 downwards.
GAAGGTAACATAAAATGTTACTGCTATACGGTTGGAAAACTAAACAAACACTGTGATAACACAGTATGCGTGGAAGACAACCGACAAGGTAGCAACGAGATAGTCATCGCCATACCGCCAGAGGTTTAGAATGAGCCCGTGGTTGAGTAGTAAGGAAGTGGTGAAGACAAAGATAACAATAAATGCTAGTCACCGCTACACCGCAAGTGAAAAAAATGAAGGGTGTGGTAGCATGGTTGACAGGAATAGTGCAGTCAAATTTAAACACCGTTGCACCATAGGAGGATGAGGAGTTGACCGCGGTAGAGTGGTAAGATAAAAGGAAGCTGCAGAGACATTAAATATAAAGGAGGCAACATATAAAGTGAAATGCACAGAGCGGTAAAATTAAAGGCCACGGGGAAATAAAATTATAAGGACGGTAAAGGCATTAATGTGAAAAATAAAAAATAGAACTATAGTTTTAAATATTTGATTTTTCGATAAGGCAACTTAATCAAATATTTTAAATTCTATTGTGAAATACAAATGGTTGTAATAGGAAAATGAAGAGTTGTGACATTTGAGATTTGCTGTATAAAAGTATTGAAAATCAAACAACAAATGGGGGTTAGAGTAGGAGTTAGATTTTCCAGAAGATGGAACTGGGAATGTATAACAATGACAGACCTTCCTAAAACAATGCAATGGAGATTAATGTTTTAAACTAGTGAACATTCTTTTTGGTGTTCAGTTGTTGTGATGAAATAATTCATATTTCTTTTATCTGGTTGTCTCCAACTTGAGATCCTTTAATTATTTAAATCACCATATCAAGTATAATCTCTGATTTATCAGAATGTATTCCCATTTTTGTGTGATTTAGTTGATTGGTGTTTGTAAGTTAGATTTCAATCCTTTTAAATAAGTCACTATAATTTTAGGATCTCTTTTGGATTGTTGAAGTAGAACTTGATAGAGAAACATCTCAACACTATTTGTGCAAGACATAAATAAATGAAGTTGTATGCCAGTCATTAAAATTTCATTTTCAAGTGCCTAACAACTAGAGTTAAGCCAGAGAAGGAAACACACATAATTCATGATTTTTGACTCCATTGCCCATGTGGACAGAAGGCACTAATCTGCCTCAATCCAGAGATAAAATTTCATATCAAACAACTTATTCAAATCCTTTCTTTTTTGTAATAGGAGTAGGATTAGTTGTAGTGGTTTTCATCTATTCACTTCCATTTGCCATTGTGGATAAATTGCTCAACTAGGAAATACATTTCAATCTGCATCATTCACATAGGTTCACTCGCCTTGGTCTAGCAGAACCTAAAGAGAAGAAGGTTCAATTACATCAATTGGACTTGTACGTTGGCCAAAAGCATTGTGAGAGCTTGGCAACCTCTCGTGGTTCAAACCTGCATTTTTGAGACGCAACAAAATCTTCGTTTATTCCTCCCAAAAGGGTTTGATGAGTTTGTTGCCATTTCATTTGAAGAACCTAATAAGAGGTTTGCTGATGTACCCATGGAAGTAGATGAAGCCCCAAAGAGGTTTGATGTGTTGACACCCATTGTTGATCCCATAGTTTGTGAAGAAACTGTGGATGTTTGTTGGGGGATGGATTGTGATGTGGTGTTGGTTTGGGTTGATGATTCCCCAATAGACGTTGTGCTGACCACATTGGGTGCATTGGTTGTGGTATGGGTGGTAGTTGTACCAAGGGAGGTAGCATTGATGGTGTTGATGAAATTTTGTGTGGTGGATCCCATGGAAGTATAGGTTGTATTGTGTGATTGATTAGTAAGATCAGGAGATGTTGCTCTTAAAGTGTTGATGTGAAATCCTTTTGGTAGCCTAGCCCCTTGGTCAATAAGTATGGCTAGGTATCTATCTGAATCATGCAAGACCAAATCCTAAACAAAGGAGGCCACTTCTGGGTTTTGGGCAACAACTTGTATGTCTTCCTCAAAGACTTGTCCATTTTGGTCTCTGCAAACAAATTGTTCAAAAGGATTGTGTGAAGAGGATGGCATGGTCATCTCACTAAAAGGATTAATGAATGAACTCCCCATGTTGGTATTTGTATTCATGTCATTCATGTTGTTAGGGAAATTGTTGGTATTGGCATTCATGTCATTGGAAAATTTGTAAAGGTTGGTGTTTCAACCAAAAGAACCCACGATTCTTCTTTTTCTTTGTAATCTAGTTTCAACCATAAAAAGGTTTGCTCAACTTTGGAAATGGTGGAGGATGACCTAAATACGCAACTGTTTATGACACTATGTTTTTTGGTTTTTTTGGAATAAAGGAATGCTATGAAATGATGGTGAATGATAAATGCAAATGGGACTAAAAGGAGACTAAAGGTATGCAAATGCAAACGATACTAATGCAAATGAAACTAAAATGAGAAGACCAATGGTATCGAAATGCAAAGGATACTAAGATGTACTCACTATTGGTAAATCTAGGGAGATGCACACTTAACCATACAAAGTTTTGGCAATGCTTCAGGTTTGGAATGTCAATGGACTTGTAAAAAGGACTAAGGAGGACAAAGTGAAATTTCCACACTAGACTAATGAGTGGGAAATGGTTCACAAAAGGTAATGACTAAAGACAAAGGGTTGATCAAGTCCAATGATAACCTACTCTTGAATGCAAAGGTTTGACAAAGGATGGTAAGGAATCTACTCCTAAAATTTGCAAAATGAGTGTCTACAAAGTTGGTAAAGGCTAACAATGAAAATAAGGAAATGCAATGGAAAACTATGGCAACCTAAGAATGCAACCTAGAATGCACGGATGATGAGAGTTGAGAAATTCAGGATCTGGTTGTGGATAGAAATAATAGAGAAAAATATTTGGAATCTTTTATGGACAAAATTGAGTCTCAATTTTTTGGACAATGAATGAAATAGTAGGGCACATGCAAATGTGTTGTGGAAAATGCGTTGCAATAGAGCAGATGCATCACATAATAAGAAAATGTGGCTTTTAAATAGGCAAATACATTTCAAAATGGTGATTGCAACATTTGATCAAGCAAATGCATCGAATGATAGTCAATTGTGTTGTTCCAAATGACTAATGCATCTTGACAAAGCAGTTGCAGCTAAAAAATAAGCAATTGCAGTTCAAAATATCAAATGCATTGCAAGAAGTGATTTTGTGGAATTTTTTTAGGCAGATTGCAAGGAATTTATTTCAGTTTTGGAGTGTTGTTTCAGATTTTGAGGAAGATGTTCATTTGTTCATGTTGTCTGAATACACTTGGCAAACACATGATGTTGGAAGAAATTGAAAAAACAACCACATAGAAAACATTTACAAATCCATATGGCTGAAAGGACCGTATTATTTTGGATCCCACGCAGATTTTACTCCAACCACATTTTCTTAGCAGATGAATTCAGAAGCTTGGCCCCACGGGCTCCCCCTTACACTACACTCACTTCTTAGGGCAACCAAGCTTCCAACCCCCATGAATCTCCCATGGCAGGTTGATTATCTCTACTAAAAACTATGAAGGTGTGGGTGCCTTGGCAATGACCATTGCTACACCAAAGAATAGAAAAGGATTTTGGCCTCTATACAAAGTTTTTAATTTGGGTACTCGTTCGAGTGGCCATACATGGGGCACAAGATTAATCTCCATTTAGGAGGCACTCCAACCTGAAGAGGTTACACTCAACAGGGTTTTGGGGAGTACTACTTGGTTTGTATGACACATCCACACTCATAATCCTAGGATTTCCCTTAGGATTCACATTTATATACCAGTCGGGAGTAGCTCGGCTAAAAAGCTTTATTGCCTATTTGAGTCGCTTTGGGGTGAGTACTTTTTCCCACCAAAGCAGGCCCAGTTTTTAAGGTAAAAAAAACCAAGCAAACATATCTATAGTTCAATCAATCTTTGTTGAAAAAAAGAGAGAGAGCATACACAATATGTTACACTCACACTCACATGGTTGTTCTTTTTAAACCCCAAATTGAAATATGAAAGAGTGATTTAGTAACCAACTCTTTAGTGTTTTTGTTTCTCCAGATCGCACAAGGTGCAAGAGAATTGAATACACACTGCCGAGATCATTACTAAACCACAAGACACATCAGACACATGTTCATTTTAACTATTTTTAGTGTTATCAAACAAGGGTTCATTTTAACCGTTTGTAGTGTGAGATAATGAAGAGTTCATTTTAATTCGAATGAAAAGGCGTGATTGTTCTTTTTAAACCAATGCAAATTGTGTGAGTGTTCATTTTAGTCCATGAGTGAAATGCATGATTGTTTGCTTTATTGAATAAATTTTAGAAAAAAAACCAACTCAAATAGGAGGGTTAGACTCCAGCTTGACACACGTTGTCACACATAGATTTGTAGCCCAAAAATCCTTAATCTAGAAATAGAAAAATAAAAATCCAAAAAAAACAAATCATAAAACCTTTTTTACTAGTTGCTTGCATTGTAGCCAAGCGAATGCGTCATTCTGGATTGCATATGCACCTCGATTTGTCGATTGCAGCTCGGGTTGTCAGTTGTGTCACTCGAAAAGGAAAGTGCGTCACGACAAAGCACTTGCGTCACTTGAGAAGGAAGATGCAACATGACAGAGTGCTTGCATTATAGGAAGCAACAAATGCATCATTCCTTACACCTGTACCTACAAAAAAACAAAAAAGGTCCTACGAAACCTGCAAAAAAAAAAGTGTTTTGAAAAAGGAGTCGGGTTCACCAATGTAACTGGGGTATTTTTCCTACAAGATAGGTTAGCAAATCACATGAAAACACATAAAACCCACAATATGCAATGAAGTGCAAAGAAAATTAAATAAAGAACAAAAGGAGAGATCTCACCCAAGCTCTTCATCCTCCATGACTTATCTCCATTACACCTTCTAGCTTGCTGAAATATGAAAGGTTACCCTCAGATTTTGATGAGCAATCTAAACTATAGACTAGTCCTAAGCAAATGTTGAAGGATTTAAGAATCTATGCAAGAGAATATTAACTCTTACATGCAATGACTAAATGACAAGATAAATGCTAAGTTCACAAGAATGCAAGAAGTTGTTCAAGATATCAAGAGATTAAGAGATGAAAAAATGAGGACAAAATTGGCATTTTATAGAAGATGCAATTTTGGATGGACGGATGTGATTAAAGATTGAGAAGTGCCCTAGAATCTATGGTCAAGATTCAAAATAACAACCTCTTAATTAGGGTTAGGAAAACTTTAGGGTGAAATTCAAATTGAGTGGACAAAATTTAATTTAAGAAATTAAGTCAAGGAAAGAGAATAGTTGTGACAGTGAGATGAAAATTAGTAAGTGGAAAAAGGATAAGTTAGAAAATCAAGTTATTTTAGAAATAACTTAATTTGTGGAGGGAAATGCTATTTTGAATTTAATATTTTAATTTAATTCAAAATTGGTGAATTCAAGTAACAGTAAATAATATTTTGATTTAATTATTTACTTGAGGAGAGAGAAATTTTAATAAGTGATTTTTATTTAAATTTAGAAATGAATTGTGAGAGATAATTAAATAATTAATTTAAATTATTTAATTGTGGAAGAAGTGGATTAATAATTAAATAAATTGTGGGGGATTTATTTAATTATGAGAAAACTTTAATGTTAGAGACATATTTAAATAAATTTAAATAATCAAGAGGGAATAGTGGTTTAAATAAATTTAATAATTTATTTAATTTAAAGAGGACTTTAGACATTAGTGATGTATTTAAATAAATGTGATTTATTTAAATAGTCAAGAAGAATAAGAGAGATGAATTAATTAAATAATTAGTCATTATTTAATTAATAATTGAATTTAGTTAGAATAACATAATTAAATTATGTTTAGGGGAATTGATGATAAAATTGAGTTTGCAAGCCTAGGTCAATTTTAAGTGTCTACACACACATATATAAAAAAATATGTGTATAAATATATCAACTCATATGATTATAAATATGCTTCATTCAATATTTGAATGCATATTCCATATTACCATAATTCATGAATTGATAATGCATATATACATATATACATACACACACATGTACACACACACACACACACACACACACATATATATATATATACGTATTAATATGCTTGTATGGACGCCTCTATTTTTGTCAATACATACACACATTAATATGTATATCTATATATGCGTATATCATATATATATCATTGAATTGATAATTAAACTAACAACTATATCGATATATATTCACGAAGTGCATATATATTATAACTCATCGATTAATTATAAACACACAAAGAAGAAATCATATAAGGCAAGAGACTCAAACAAATCATAATCAATCAAGAAACCATAGAATAAAACCAAAGTCATTGAATTCAAGAAAATAATCTATCTCAATCAAGGATGACTAAAAAATTATTCCAATAAGTCAAGACTATGACCAAAGGCACTTACTTGATTCATGGACTAGCTTGACTCACGTTGATCCAACTAGTAGTGAGTGTGTGTGATAGCACAGTTTTGGCTTATTAAGGGTTATCAAACCAAATCCTTCTCCTGAGTGATACTTCCCCTCCCTTCCAGAGGCATGAACCTGTACCTGCATCCAACTTGGCACATTTGCAATGGTAGTTAGCTATTCACATATATATATGCATCATCAAAGCATTAACGTATTCACATTGCAATACATTTTCTTTCGTAAGTGTGAATATGTGAATAAGATCAAAACACTTTTTAATACGACATTATATCAATGATTAAACAAATTGAATCAATTCAAAACAATAATCAATTGAAAGCGTCATATTGCTCTTTATCTCCAAAGATTTATTAAATCTTGATTGCTCCCAGATTGTGTAAGCAAATAAGACTGTTAAAATGACTATCTGAAGAACAAGATGATGATAATGTAATGCTAAATGATAAATCAATTAAACTAGCATGATATTGATGTGAAATAGATAATTGCAGCTACAAGAGACAGCCATGGTTGAAGCTTGATTGCTTGATGCTTGATGTATGAATGCTTGATGCTTTGATGCGTGAATTTGTGTAGAGTAAGAGTGCAAAAGCTTGATTATTTGGATCCTTTTCTTGGTTCAATGATGCTTTATTTATAGATTTCCTGGCTGTAGAAATGCACAGGGAAAGCTTTGAGAGGCTTGGATTCAATCTGGAGAATTGAATGGTGAGAGATGGAGGAGATTGAGAGAAATATGGAGATTGTGTCTACCCATGAAAACACCAGGCAAGAAAAGAGGAAGGATTGATGGAGGAGGATTGAGAGATCAAATTCCAAATTTGTCTCCAAAACTTCCGGTGAAGTTTCAAAGCATTAATTGTGACAAATTTAGACATAGATTAGACATAGGAAATCTAATTCTTTTTTGAGGAAATGTAGATTGGAATATTCCTTATGCTCTAATTCAAATATTTTGATTTATATAAATTAGCAAAAGAGGGATAAATAATTTAATAAAACGAACTATAGGATAGTTGTTTATTAAAATGATAATTAATCAATAAAGTGTTTTGTCTTTATTTAATTAATTTAAGATGGATGTGATAGAGTAAAATAAGGATTTGATAATTAAATCGAACAAAGTATTTAATTTTGTTTATTTAATTAAGATGAATTTAATTGTGAACTATATAAATAAATATTTCTATTTATTCAATAGTAGAGGAAATTTAGGATAATTAATCAAATAAATCGTATTTAATTAATCAGAATGCTCCAGACCAATTTTAGGTGTATACATTTTTCCCCTCTTTGAAGTGATGTGTTTATGCGTTGCTTCGAAGAACATTTTGCTACTACTGCCATGATCGATGATAATAAAAAAATAATTCCGTATGCCCTAGACATGCCCCAGACATTGATTTTCAGATGATTGCCGATAATATGCCCCCTCGGGAGATAAATTAATGATGTGATGATTTTTAGAATTTTTTCAAAAATTTGATGATTTTTTGATGTTTTGATGATGTTTGATAAGAAAATAATTTATCTCCCGACAAAATGATGAAGAAATAGAGACCTCAGATGAATTTTAATTAATTTCATGCATAAAATTAATCAAAATGTAATAAAATCCACCAAAAATACCTTTTAAAAATTATAAATAGTGCTAAAAGATCATTTTCAAAGTCATATGTGCTTTTTGAGTTCAAAATTTCTTAGTGATAAAGACTTCTCTGCCAACTGGAACGAGATGCCTATCCCCTACCACACTCACCGATTCGAGCGCGTTTGACGTCATCGACGGTCGCCTGCGTATGGACCTCTGGTATGTAACCCTCAACCTCCTCGTAATTCGTGCATTTCTATTTTTTATGCTTTTTAGCATCTAAGCATGTCTAGGTTAGTTTTAGTGTTTTCAAGCCGCGCTGTAGTGCCTACATTTCGATGTAGTGCTTCCAGTAGGTAGTCTAGCGCTTTGAGTTTTAGCGCTTGTGTTTAAAACTCTAGCGCTTCCAGTCGATAAAGTAGCGCTTAGGAGTCAAGAATTAGTGCTTTGAAGCCAGATTTTAGCGCTTTGAGACTTTCAGCATTTTGAGTCGGTGGATTAGCGCTTTCAGGGTCTGTTCTAGCGCTTCTGGTAAAGCGACGCTTTGACGGACTATTGTAGCGCTTTGATGCGAAAAAGTAGCGCTTCAGGACTTTTAGCGCTTTGGAAGCCTGTTTTAGCGCTTTATAGTGCTGAAATAACGCTTTCAAGGTTTTAGCGCTTTGGGTCCCTGATTTAGTGCTTTTAGTTGATAAATTAGCACTTTTGGGATTTAGCGCTTTGGAAGCCTGTTTTAGCGCTTCTATGTCAAAATTGAAAATTTTGACTTAATGAACCTTGATTTCGTCAATTCCGATCATGTCTATTCTCCTGATTGGTATGATTGACAATCCACATTCTCGATGTTGGATTTGATGATTTAAATAAAACTAACTCTCATGATAGGCGAGAAGAAATCTTATTTCTTGATGATCCTTATGATAGGCGAGGAAATGATTCAATATCTGATAAAACATGATAGGGGAGATCTAGATAATGTTATGATGAACCTCATGACAGGTGAGGTTGGATGTTCGCCTATGAATTTTGATCGAAAATTCATACCAAAGATTTTGGAATAGACTTGATAATAGAATGACTTTTGATTTCTTGACATAGTTCACTGATTGTAGAATTTTCGTTATGTTGATAGGAGGATCTGGGTACTCTCCAGATGTGAGAGAGGTTTCCTCAGACTACAGACTTGATACCTCATCTGACACCAAATGAGCTTCAGGTGATAGGCCATTTCGGCCTTATGAGATTGCTTGATATGCCCCAGATTAGGATTAATCAGGGTTTATTGACCGCGTTGGCTGAGAGGTGGCATAGTGACCACAACACCTTTCATCTACCCATCGGTGAGATGACAATCACACCAGAGGATGTGTGGCATATATTGCGCATTCCGTTCATGGGGGAGATTGTTACATATGATTTTCATGGGACCAGTAGTAGAGATGCTCTCCGCATAGTTTTTCAGGATCAGGACATAGAGGGTCCGAGCATTCGATGGCGGAGGATCGCGGATTCTTATGCGACACTACCAGCAGTGCTAGCTGGATTCATTAGAGGTTTCCTTTGCCTTGATTGTAGGTCAAAGGGATTCCTCATCGGCTGGGGTAGGACTCTTGAGAGCATGATGGTACATGGTACCAAATATGCGTGGGGGATGTGCATGCTAGCACATCTTTATCATGATCTACACTCGGCTGTGTACCTAGGTGCACATAGTTTATCCACAGGGATGACCCTGTTACAGGTGTGGGTTTGGGAGCATTTCGCTATTTGTCGGCCATTTCCAGTTGCAGACAGACCAGCCGTTAGACCGTATGTTTTTAGATATAGTGGTCGATTCACACAGGCCCGGATGGGAAAGTTAGAGCATTGGAGACGGGTGTTTGATGACAACGAGACTGTTATTTGGTGTCCATACCTTGACTGCGAGGAGTGGGATGAGGATGGTGTAGTGTTGGGGTTTTTGTGTGATTCTATGTACCTCATTGGTCAGACTCCATTTGTATTAGAGAGATTCTTGCTTCGTCGGGTATACAGACAGTATGGCATTGTTCAGTGCATGCCATAGGGAGTAGCCCACTATGCACGATGATGGATGGATATTCTTGATTGGGGTCCTACACTGTCATATGATGTTCTTGTAGAGGGATACAGGTCTCTACAACCATCTCCCTAGGACATGCAGAGAGATATCTTAGAGGCAGCTATGACAGAGGAGTATGCAGCATTCTAGGCCTTGGTCCCCCATCGTCGCATTACTATCCTCGATGAGCCGACACCTTTACCTATAGAGGAGGATGTGGGTGAGGGTTCTACAGGCAGTGGGGGTGGAGATGATTCTTCATCCCGTAGTGGCTCAGAGAGCAGCAATAGTGATGATAGTGATGGTGGCAGTGGAGGATACAGAGGGGCAGGACCAACCATCAGTAGTGCTCATTCTTCTAGTAGGCCTCGCAAGAGGTAGGCAGTGACAGTGCCGATAGTCGGGAAGTAGAGGTAGATAGCTGGGCTCCAGGCACAGGTCCAGACTTTATAGGGGTAGTTGGTACAGGCTTGAGGTATGCTTGTACAGACTCAGACCCAGATGCAGACATAGGCACAGGTTCACGCACAGGCCTTAGCACAGGTACAGGGACAGTTAGCCATTATGCAGACACAGGTTGATACCTTGATAGTGGAGCGAGATAATGCTTGGTAGATTGTCGAGAGGGCACATGAGACAACGGATACTCTCCAGAGATTGGCCGATGGCACCTCCATAGGTGATTATATGAGAGGTTCTACGGGTTGGCCGAGAGGCCTAGTTCTATAGAGGTCGATATCATGATGCAGTGCCTACCGAGCGTCGATTCAGTTATGCCCCGTTGAGATCTGGACGGACTCATACACGAACAGTCAGTGAGGGGGTGACAGCCTCCACACAGAGATTCCAAAGATCCGGGTCCTTCTGGGGGTGGTGGTGGTACAGGTCCTGTTGGACCTGCTCACTCTGGCAGTAGCAGGTCATAGATGCCATTGTGATCCTCGATGATGTATATTATGATTGTAGCTCATTGTTGATTATGTATTCTATAGACTAGACTTCATTGTATACTTGACATTTGTGATATATATATGAGATGCAGTTGATGTGATATGATGATGGCTTTATGATTTCTATGTGATGGATGCTTTTATTATATGATTTTGTGATGATTTAATTCTAAATGTGATGATGTATATGAATGATCATTTATTTTAATGCAATGATGCAATGATAAATGCATGTTTAGAATATATGATATATGGATATATGATGTGATGTGATAATATGTATGGATGGATGGATAAAGGATTTTTATTTTATGGAATGATCTTATGATGGATGATCTTTGATGGGTGTAATGATGTGATTTTATTTATTAAATGTATGGATACATGAGTGTATCAATAACATAATAATTATGATGATGTAATGATGTTTTATAATGAAAGTGATGATGTAAATGCACGATGTATTTGATAAATGTATATCTATTATGATGAAAAAATCTGTATGGATGATGAAATGATGAAAAATTTAATGATGAGATGATGATTTTGGATTTTATGTCAAGTATACTCAGTCTTATTTGTTGATTAGATAATCATTGATTGGAATCCTTTATGCAACAAATACTCTGCAAATAATGAATTTATTTATGAATGTAATCTAATTTAATCATGCAACGATATGCAAAACAGATGTCATTTTAACAGTCATTTTGTGCTTGGTATCATCATAGAGCTTTTATTGGATATTGAAAGTGAATACAAGCGTCAATGGTATGTGTTAGACCAATGACGACCTGAGTACTACTTTCATGATTTTTGATATTGCAATCGAACACAAACATCGAGGTATAATTGAACCGAGATGACCTAAGCATTCATTGCGTAAACAAGCAATGATTAATCATTTTAATGTGTGAATTCTGAATGTCATCGGTGATACATTTGCATAGCACATCCCCCGACAATTCATACATTTATATGATTAACGTACAGACAACAGACAATAAAAATATCATTCTTTTTTCTTGTTCCTCTAGTTCAATACAACATTGAGTTACTCCAAAGAAATGATAATCAAAAAGTACAATTTATCCATTGTTTACTTAGAGTGTTCCATTCATTATTCAGATTTTAGATCATCCATCTCGATTTTGACATGTTTTTGGATTTTTGAGATTTTTGACTAAAGACCTAACCTAGTAACCTATCTTAGGAGTCTCGAGGGCTGATTTAAGATTAGCCTTGCCTACGTTACACACACAAAGACCACGTAGTTCGACTGACACAGACCTACGTTTTTGAAATGTTGCTTTTTCAGACTTACCTTTTTGACATGTTTTTGGATTTTCAATATGATATGGATGGTTGATTCCTTCTGATGATGATTGATAGTGCGCTTTGATTTTTACTTTCGATTTTCTGTCATACTGTTGTGTTGCCCTTTGGTGAAATCGATACATTTGTATTGCCCCTAATGTTATCTAGATGTTTCCCCCAAGCTATGGAGTGATATGTTGACCATGTGACATGATTTTGATAATGGATGTAATGATGGCCAGATGAATTATATGATATGAATTGATACTGACTTTCAGATGAATGATCCTGACATATATCCAAATAGATGGGAAAGTTGATTTTAGAATCACATACGACTCCTGTTTCCAGGTTTTCACCATATGCTTTGATTACACCCTTTGTGTTTGTTTTTGTATTTTTCTTTTTTTTTATGTATTTTCTATTATTTTATTTTTTTTGTATTTTTGTGTTTGCCAAAATGCTTGTTTGCCAGGTTTTCACCAAGGAAACAAATTTTTAAAAGTTTGCCCCGTGCACTAGGAGTTTTAAGCATAGAATTTTTGAAGATGAATACTATTGATAGGTTCATCAAACAAATCCCCTTCTGACATTGATAATTGATATGCTCCTGATCCATACACTGATGTGATGACAAAAGGACCAAGCCAATTAGGCTCAAATTTCCCTTTCTTTTCTCTATCCTGCTGATTCCTAGGGTTTTCTTTTAGGACCAAGTCACCAACCTGAAAGACCCTTGGTTTTACCTTGTGGTTGTAACTTCTTGACATCCTCTATTGATAAGCCGTTAGATGGTTAACAACTTGTTGATGACGCTCATCTAGCAATTCCAGTTCCTACACTCTAGATACCCTATAGTCTTCATCTGAAATGATACCTCTGAGTGATACACGAAGGGATGGAATTTCAACTTCAATGGGAAATATGGCTTTTGATCCATATACCAAAGCAAATGGTGTTGCTCCCGTCGGTGTTCTGATGCTTGTTCTGTAGGCCCATAGTGCAGGGTTGAGTTGAACATGCCAATCACGACCAACATCGTTAACCGTCTTTTTGAGGATTTTGAGTATGGTTTTGCTTGAGGCCTCTGCTTGGCCATTCCCTTAAGGATAGTACGGTGTTGAAAACCGATGTTGGATATGAAACTTATCACATAGTTCTTTGACATCTTGATTCTTGAATGGTTGTCCATTATCAATGATAATAGATTGAGGGATTCCATACCGACATATGATGTAGTTCAAAATGAAAGAGGAGATCTGCTTCCCAGTGATGGTATTAAGAGGTACTGCTTCAATCCATTAAGTGAAATATTCCGTAGCCGTAATAATGAACTTGTGTCCATTAGATGAAGATGGATTGATTTTTCCTACCAAATCTAGGCCCCATTGACAAAAAAACCATGTTGTTGTAAAGGGATGTAGTTCCTGTGCTGGTGCATGAATCAAATCACTGTGAAATTGACACTTTTGGCATTTCTTGATAAATCGATAGGATTTCTTCTCCACGCATGGCCAATAATATCCCAACCAGAGGAGTTTCTTAGCAAGAGTCATTCCACTCCAAGTGAGTGCCGCAAATACCCTCGTGAACCTCTCGTAGGGTCGTTTCAGACTCGTTGTGTTCTAGAAAGTGGAGTAGGGTACCATCAAGACCTTGACGATAAAGTATGTTAGCTATCAAAGTATGTCTTGCGGATTGGCAGATGAAGTTTCTTTTTTGGTTCCGAGATAAATCAGGAGGAAGGACATCAATTTTCAGATAGGCATAAATTGTTTCATAGATGGAGGTTTTGGTGGTTTTGATATGGCAGATGGTAGCGGATTCTGGATTGTAATGGGAAGAACATGATATTTGTTCTACCATAAACTCATAACAAACATGTTTCTCAGGCAATTGTAGTAGTGAAGCAATTGTAGCCATGGTGTCTGCAACTTTGTTTTCAGCTCTTGGAATTTGGTCAAACTAGATGTTGGAAAAAGACTGTTTCAGATAATCTATTTGTTGCTTGTAGGGCATCAACTTTTCATCTTTTGTCTGATACTCGTCATCACTTGATAAATGACTAGTTGAGAGTCCCCATATACCTGTAAGTCCTTGATATTCCACTTAATTGCTATTTTGACCCCAATAATCAATGCTTCATATTCTGCCACATTATTTATACATTGAAACATGAGTCTATATGATTTTAGAATTGTGTGTCCTTGGGGAGAGATGAACAAGATTCCTACTCCTGATCCTCGTTGTGTATACGATCCATCAAAATATAGTATCCATTGTTGTGGCATTGCTGTCATAATGCCTGCATTTAGAAGTTCCATTGTCATTGGGCGATCATCTGGTAGAGGAGCTTCAGTTAGCTGTTCAGCGATTGCTTGTCCCTTGATTTCTTTTTTTTCGACATATTGAATGTCGAATTCACTTAGGAGCATAACCCATTTCGCTAGTCTACCTGTTAAGGTAGCTTTACTTAGTAGATACTTCAAAGGGTCGATCTTTGCAATTAACCTAATTGTGTGAGTCAGCATGTAGTGTCTCAGCTATTGAGTAGCAAACACCACTGCTAAGCATGACTTTTCTATGAATGTATAGTTTATTTCATATCCATTTAAAGTCCAACTGATGTAGTAGATGGCATGCTCTTTTCCTTCATTATCCTCTTGTGCTAAAAGTGCTCCCAATGAGATATCTGTTGTAGCAATATACAATATGAGGGGTCTACCCTCTATAGGTGGCATGAGAATGGGCGGCGACATTAGAAAATACATAAAAAATAAAGAAAAACAAAAAAATGAGAAAATACAAAAAAAACCACAAAGGGTGTAATCAAAGCATATGGTGAAAACCTAGAAACAGGCGTCATATGTGATTCTAAGACCAGCTTTCCCATCTATTTGGATATATGTCAGGATCATTTTTCTGAAAGTCAGTATCAATTCATATCATATCATTCATCTGGCCATAATTACATCCATTATCAAAATCATGTCACATGGTCAACATATCACTCCATAGCTTAGGGGCAACATCTGGATATCATTAGGGGCAATACAAATGTATCGATTTCACCAAAGGGTAACACAACAGTATGGAAGAAAATCGAAAGTAAAAATCAAAGCGCAATATCAATCATCGTCAGAAGACATCAACCATCCATATCATATCGAAAATCCAAAAACATGTCAAAAAGGTAAGTCTGAAAAAGCAACATTTCAAAAACATAGGTTTATGCCAGTCAAACTACGTGGTCTCTACGTGTGTAACATAGGCAAGGCTAATCTTAAATCAGCCCTCGAGACTCCTAAGATAGGTTACTAGGTTAGGTCTTTAGTCAAAAATCTCGAAAATCCAAAAACATGTCAAAATCGGGATGGATGATCTAAAATCTGAATAATGAATGGAACACTCTAAGTAAACAATGGATAAATTGTACTTTTTGATTATCATTTCTTTGGAGTAACTGAATGATGTATTGAACTAGAGGAACAAGGAAAAAGAATGATATTTTTATTGTCTGCTGTCTGTACGTTAATCATATAAATGTATGAATTATTGGGGGATGTGCTATGCAAATGTATCACTGATGACATTCAAAATTCACACATTAAAATAATTAATCACTACTTGTTTACGCAATGAATGCTCAGGTCATCTCGGTTCAATTATACCTCGATGCTTGTGTTCAATTGCAATATCAAAAATCGTGAAAGTAGTACTCAGGTTGTCATTGGTCTAACACATACCATTGACACTTGTATTCACTTTCAATATCCAATAAAAGCTCTATGATGATACCAAGCACAAAATGACTGTTACAATAACATCTGTTTTGCATATCGTTGCATGATTAAATTAGTTTGCATTCATAAATAAATTCATTATTTGTAGAGTATTTGTTGCATAAAGGATTCCAATCAATGATTATCTAATCAACAAATAAGACTGAGTATACTTGACATAAAATCCAAAATCATCATCGGTTACCATATAGTTACAAATCATCATCTCATCATTAAATTTTTCATCATTTCATCATCCATACAGATTTTTGCATCATAATAGATATAAATTTATCAAATACATCGTGCATTTACATCATCACTTTCATTATAAAACATCATTACATCATCATAATTATTATGTTATTGATACACTCATGTATCCATACATTTAATAAATAAAATCACATCATTACACCCATCAAAAATCATCCATCATAAGATCATTCCATAAAATAAAAATCCTTTATCCATCCATCCATACATATTATCACATCACATCATATATCCATATATCATATATTCTAAATATCCATTTATCATTGCATCATTGCATTAAAATAAATGATCATTCATATACATCATCACATTTAGAATTAAATCATCAAAAAATCATATAATAAAAGCATCCATCACATAGAAATCATAAAGCCATCATCATATCACATCAACTACATCTCATATATATATATCACAAATGTCAAGTATACAATGAAGTCTAGTCTACAAAATACATAATCAACAATGAGCTACAATTATAATATACATCATCGAGGATCACAATGACATCTATGACCTGCTACTGCCAGAGTGAGTAGGCCCAATAGGACCTGTACCACCACCACCACCCCCAGAAGGACCCAGATCTCTGGAATCTCTGCGTGGAGGCTATGTCACCCCCTCATTGACTGTCCGTGTATGAGTTCGCCCAGATCTCGACGGGGCATAATTGACTCGACGCTCGGCAGGCACTGCATCATGATATCAGCCTCTGTAGAACTCGGCCTCTCGACCAACCCATAGAACCTCTCTCATATAGTCACCTATGGAGGTGCCATCGGCCAATCTCTAGAGAGTATCCGCTGTCTCCTATGCCCTCTCGACAATCTATCGACCACTATCTCACTCCGCTATCAGGGTATCAACCTATGTCTGCATAGTGACTAACTTTCCCTGTACTTGTGCTAAGGCCTGTGCATGAGCCTGTACCTATGCCTGCATCTGGGTCTGAGTCTGCACAAGCATACCTTGAGCCTGTACCAACTGCCCCTACAAAGTCTAGACTTGTGCCTGGAGCCCAGCTATCTGCCTCTGTTGCCCGACTGCTGGCACTATCACTGCCTACCTCTTGTGAGGCCTACTAGAAGAAGGAGCACTACTGATGGCTGGTCCTGCCCCTCTGTATCCTCCACCTCCGCCGTCACTATCATCACTGCTGCTCTCTGAGCCACTACCGGATGAAGAATCTTTTCCACCCCCACTGCCTATAGAACCCCTGCCCACATCCTCCTCTACGGGGAAAGGTTCCGGTTCATTGGGGATAGTAATGCGAGGATGGGGGACCAAGGCTAGGAATGTTGTGTACTCCTCTGTCACAACTACCTCTAAAATATCTCTCCGCATGTCCCAGGGAGATGGCTGTAGAGACCTGTATCCCTCTACAAGAACATCATATGACAATGTAGGACCCCAATCAGGAATATCCATCCGTCGTCGTGCATAGTGGGCTACTCCCTATGGCATGCACTGAACAATGCCATATTGTCTGTATACTTGACGAAGCAAGAATCTCTCTAATACAAATGGAGTCTGACCGATGAGATACATAGAATCACACAAAAACCCCAACACTACACCATCCTCATCCCACTCCTCGCAGTCAAGGTATAGATGCCAGATAACAGTCTCAGTGTCATCAAACACCCATCTCCAATGCTCTAACTTGCCCATCCAGGCCTGTGTGAATCGACCACTGTATCTGAAAACATATGGTCTACTGGCTGGTCTGTCTGCAACTAGAAATGGCCGACAAATAGTGAAATGCTCCCAAGCCCACACCTGTAACAGGGTCATCCCCGCGGATAAACTACGTGCACCTAGGTACACAACCGAGTGTATATCATGATAAAGATGTGCTAGCATGCACATCCTCCACGCATATCTGGTACCATGTACCATCATGCTCTCAAGAGTCCTACCCTAGCCGACGAGGAATCCCTTTGACCTGTGATCAGGGCAAAGGAAACCTCCAATGAATCCAACTAGCACTGTTGGTAGTGTCGCATAAGAATCCGTGATCCTCCGCCATCGAACGCTCGGACCCTCTATGTCCTGATCTTGAAAAAATCTACGGAGAGCATCTTTGCTGCTGGTCCCATGAGAATCATATGTAACAATCTCCCGCATGAACGAAATGCGCAATATACACCACACATCCTCTGGTGTGACTGCCATCTCACCGGTGGGTAGATGAAAGGTGTTGTGGTCACTATGCCACCTCTCAGCCAACGTGGTCAACAAACCTTGATTAATCCTAATCTGGGGCATATCAAGCAAGCTCGTAAGACCGCAATGGCCGATCACCTGAAGCTCATCTAGTGTCAGATGAGGTATCAAGTCTGTAGTCTGAGGAAACCTCTCTCGCATCTGGAGAGTACCCAGATCCTCCTATCATCATAATGAAAATTCTACAATCAGTGAACTATGTCAAGAAATCAAAAGTCATTCTACTATCAAGTCTTATCCGAAAGCTTTGGTATGAATTTTCGATCAAAATTCATAGGTGAACATCCAACCTCACCTATCATAAGGTTCATCAAAACATTATCTAGATCTCCCCTATCATGAGATTTATCAGATATTGAATCATTTCCTCGCCTATCATGAGGATCATCAAGAAATAGGATTTCTTCTCGTCTATCATGAGAGTTAGTTTTATTTAAATCATCAAATCCAACATCAAGAATGTGGATTGTCAATCATACGAATCAGGAGAATGGACATGATCGGAATTGACGAAATCAAGGTTCATTAGGTCAAAATTTTCAATTCCGACATACAAGCGCTAAAACAGGCTTCCAAAGCGCTAAATCCCAAAAGCGCTAATTTATCAGCTAAAGGTGCTAAATCAGGGACCCAAAGCGCTAAAACCTTGAAAGCGCTATTTCAGCACTTTGAAGCACTAAAACAGGCTTCCGAAGAGCTACTTTTTCGCATCAAAGCGCTACAATAGTCCGTCAAAGTGCCGCTTTACCAGAAGCGCTAGAACAGACCCTGAAAGCGCTAATCCACCAACTCAAAGAGCTAAAATCTAGCTTCAAAGCACTGATTCTTGACTCCTAAGCGTTAAATCATTGAAAGCGCTACTTTATTGACTGGAAGTGCTAGAGTTTTAAATGCAAGCGCTAAAACTCAAAGTGCTAGACTACCTACTGGAAGCGCTACATCGGAATGTAAGCGCTACAGCGCGGCTTGAAAGCGCTAAAACTAACCTAGACACGCCTAGACACTAAAAAGCATAAAAAAATAGAAATTCATGAATTACAAGGAGGTCAAGGGGTACATACCGGAGGTTCGTACGTAGGCGGCCGTCGATGATGTTGAACGTGCTCAAATCAGTGAGTGTGGTAGGGGATAGTCATCTCGCTCCAGTTGGCAGAGAAGTCTTTATCACTAAGAAATTTTGAACTCAAAAAGCACATATGACTTTGAAAATGACCTTTTAGCACTATTTATAATTTTTAAAAGGTATTTTTTGTGGATTTTATTACATTTTGATTAATTTTATCCATGAAATTAATTAAAACTCATCTGAGGGCTCTATTTCTTCATCATTTTGTCGGGAGATAAATTATTTTGCTTATCAAACATCATCAAAACATTGGAAAATCATCAAATTTTTGAAAAAATTCTAAAAATCATCACATCATTAATTTATCTCCTGAGGGGGCATATTATCGGCAATCATCAGAAAATCAATGTCTGGGGCATGTCTGGGGTATACGAAATTATTTTTTTATTATCATCGATCTTGGCAGTAGCAGCAAAATTTTCTTCGAAGCAACGCGTAAACACATCACTTCGAAGAGGGGCAAAATGTATACACCTAAAATTGGTCTGGAGAATTCCTATTTAATTAAATACAAATTATTTGATTAATTATCCTAATTTCCTCTACTATTGAATAAATAGAAATATTTATTTATATAGTTCACATCTAAATTTCATCTTAATTAAATAAACAAAATTAAATACTTTGTTCAATTTAATTATCACATCCATCTTAAATTAATTAAATAAAGAAAAAACATGTTATTTATTAATTGCATATTCTTATGTTTAATTTAATAAACAACTATCCTATAGTTCGTTTTATTAAATTATTTATCTCTCTTTTCCAAATTTAATTAATTCAAAATATTTGAATTAGAGCATAAGGAATATTTCAATCTACATTTCCTCAAAAATGAATTAGATTTCCTATGTCTAAATCTATGTCTAAATTTGTCACAATTAATGCTTTGAAACTTCACAGGAAGTTTTGGAGACAAGTTGGAGACAAATTTGGAATTTGATCTCTCAATCCTCCTCCATCAATCCTTCCTCTTCTCTTGCTTGGTGTTTTCATGGGTAGGGACAATCTCCATCTTTCTCTCAATCTCCTCCATCTCTCACCATTCAATTCTCCAGATTGAATCCAAGCCTCTCAAAGCTTTCCCTGTGCATTTCTACAGCCAGGAAATCTATAAATAAAGCATCATTGAACCAAGAAAAGGATCCAGGTAATCAAGCTTTTGCACTCTTACTCTGTAGGAATTCAAACATCAAAGCATCAAGCATTCATACATCAAGCATGAAGCAATCAAGCTTGAACCATGGCTGCCTCTTGTAGCTGCAATTATCTGTTTCACATCAATATCATGCTAGTTTAATTGATTTATCATTTAGCATTACATTATCATCATCTCGTTCTTTAGATAATCATTTTAACAATCTTATTTTCTTACACAATCTGAGAGCAATCAAGATTTAATAAATCTTTGGAGATAGAGAGCAATATGACGCTTTCAATTGATTACTGTTTTGAATTGATTCAATTTGTTTAATCATTGATATAATGTCGTATTAAAAAGTGTTTTTATCTTATTCACATATTCACACTTACATCTTTCATTGTACTTCATTAATATAAACATAATTATACCTTCAAAGCAATAACATATCAATACCTATTTCAGTATTTCATTCATTTGTTTGACATATCAAAATCATGATTTACATTCATCATCCTATTTACTTGGGGTGATCCTATATAGGAGCGAATTTGCACCCCTCACGTAAATTACCCTTTTACACATCCTAACCTTAGAAAACCAAATTTGAAGGAAAAATTCCACATCAACAAGCTGCTTTCCTTCCACTTGGTATCTGTCCTTTGTGTCGATAGAAGAATATTTTTCGGGGATGTGTGTATGGTGCACAAATGTTTGTGCGGCGCGCTTATGTCCCTAATGGATTCCTACATCTGAAGTTGGCAGAGGCATTACACTTTCGATTGGGGTCGATTTGTAATGTCCCTCTTTGACCAACCAACCCAAAAAATGGTAGATTCTTCCCTCTTCTCCTTCAAATTCATCTATCTTCATCTCACTTTAATCTCTAAGCATTTGATCCATCCTTCTTTCACATTCTCAAGTATTTTTCAGCACTCCAACACTCTATTACAGCAACAACACTTCATCAACTCTGTAAAGCAAGTGTGAAGCAAGCCATTACAATGTGGGCTTGAGGTTTTGCAACACCTCCCATCATCATAGTCGATGATGTGCTGATTGTTCAAGCCTTCTTTCTCCTCCATTGGCTAGTGAGCTCTTGGTGGAGGTGGTAACGTTTCGCTCCTTCCCTTTATAATTTGGTTGGGTAGCTATTTACTATTTTGTAGTGTTATTTACATTCCTTCTTTCTTTACTTCTTTATTATAAATTTCTCTCTTGTTGCTATTTGGCTCTCCGTGGAGGTGGAAACACCAAAATAGGGGTCTGACTAAGATAGACCCCTATAATTTCCCCCTCCTTGTGTGTAGGTGGATGTGCTTTTTAGAGCTAGTTGGTGAACTGGCACCTCAGTGAGATTATCTTCATCACTTTAGCTCTTATCTATTTACTTTACCATATTCGTTTGTATTTCTCTTGCTTCATAATTCTATTTTGTTCCTTTAGAAGTTACTAGCTAGGCTGTTAGCTTGTTTTTTGATGGTTCGTGCTGTATTTTTGGTCCTCTGGTTGTACGAACACCAACACACCTAAGAGATTCCAGCACATTGCACTTTCATCCCAGAACCACGCTTTCATCCTCAGGTAGAGAGCTACCTGAGGTACAATGTTGAACCTGAAAATTGGCTCGCCTAGCCCCAAATTAGATTTTAGGTCTATAGAGTGATTGAAGGACCTTATAGTCCTCATCATTCTCAAACCCCATTCCAAAACATCCCTTTTAGAGTGAGGTAAGTTAGGATATCCCTCCGCTCTCCGCTCTTTGTGACCCTAAGCCTTGACATGGTTGGCCCCCCTCTCTTACATTTTTGGTGAACCCAATGTAAACCAACATTTGCCCATTCATTGGTGTTGAAGCTTTTCCCTTGTACCTTATGGCTGTTGTGTCCCTGAGTGTTGTGAAGTTTTATGAGCATCACAACCTAGTCCATGAGCTCTGGGTATATTGTTAGGAGAATTGTACAACATCTTATGATGGAGAAGATGCAGGTCACTTATAGTTTCTCTACTAGTCTTTTTTCCGAACCTATGATTGGTATTTCTACCCAAGAGCAATTATTGTGGGGCAAGGTAGGATTCTCTAATGAGACTGACCATGCCCCACTCTTCCTGCATCTCCCATACCATTGTTAGTGGATGAGCATGAAGATGTTCACATTCCTTCAGAATATAGATCACTACCCTTAGCAAAGGGTTGGGCAACTTAGAGAATCACCTAGAAAAGGACTCAAAGCTGGCTAGAGCTGCTAAGGTTATTAGTGAAATCAAGTATATGGTGGGAAGAGATTGAATAGGTATAGAGCTCCTAGCTAGCCTCTCTAGTCTGACTGAAGCTTGTGCCTCTTCAAATAATCCTAATCTTGTACAAGGGGCTGCGTTTGAGGAACATGAGAGACAGTTAGGAGTGTCAATGCCTCCCACATCTATGTACATGGAAAACATGGTCCCTTCAATCAGTGTCCCCTTGCCTCCAAGAGATCTGAAACTATTAAAACAAGAAGAATACACTTAGGTTTCAGTTTTACCCCTCCTGCCACCTCTAGCAGTGGAGGTTTTGGTGGGTTGAGTGGTGGGAGATTTGGTAGTGGTAGTGGCTTCGGTGGTAGAGGTAGGGCTGGAAGAGGTGGTTCTGATGGAGGCCATGGTGGTGGCTCTAGTGGAGGCCCTATTGGTGGCAGTGGCGCCAACAGTGATTTTGACGGTGGCCACCTTGGCGGTTTTGGAGGTGGCTCTAGCGGTGGCTCTAGAGGAGGTTCCACTGGTCCTATGTCATCTAATGACCCTATTCTGAACACCCTTATTTAGAATATGGGTAAGATGCAAAGCTAGCCAATGATTCTCTCCCAAGCCTCTGCCCAACCTATCTTTCATCCCTTTTTCCGGTATAGTCCATTGTCGGTAGCAATTTTAAGTACTCCTTTCTCGCAAGGAATGGAGATTCCCAAATTTGAGAAGCATGTCGGTAAAGGGGACCCACAAACACGTGTCCTCCTTTAATGCCCTATGTACAAATTTCTTCCATCATGATGCATTGTTGGAAAAGTTATTCCCTTGATCTCTCAAGGATACAACACTCAAGTGGTACTGTTCCTTGCCCGATAACTCTATTTTCTCATTTGATCAACTTGTGAACCAATTCTTATGACAATTCCAAGCTAACATTAGGCCGAAGATGACCTTTTTGGATCTCGTCCGATGCAAACAAGGGGATAATGAAAAGATTACTGATTTCATAGCATGGTACCAATCGCTCTTTTCACAAATCTTGTACCCATTGCCTAATTTTGACGTACAAAAGGTATTCATAGGGAACTTATAGAGGCCTTGGAAAGAAAAGTTTGCCCTTATGAAATACCCTTCTTTTGCACATTTGTGTGTAGTGCTACGGGAATACCAACATATGGTAGTTCAGTTCGGGGGACCCTCTTCGCATCCCCATTCAGAAGGTAGATTTGTCGTATCGATCTTTCGAAAAGATAAGGCTGTTGCGAATGTAGTAGTTGCTACGAATGAT
This sequence comes from Sequoiadendron giganteum, assembly GCA_007115665.2. NCBI lineage: Eukaryota > Viridiplantae > Streptophyta > Pinopsida > Cupressales > Cupressaceae > Sequoiadendron > Sequoiadendron giganteum. Next base: position 839,752,957 of record CM021101.1, on the reverse strand, counting down.
AATGGCCTCAGATGCAACTGAAAGTTCACCAAGTTAGCATAATCTTATTTTTCCATCCTATAACGGTTGTTGAAGGACAAGATCATAACCTTGGAGAACCCCAAGCCTCTCAAGGAATTTTACCCATGTTGGTATGATGCGAAGACCTTTTACCAATACCATCAAGTTAACATACATGATATCGAACACTATATGCACCTGCATCATGAGATACAAGATCACATCGAGGATGGTACTATACATATTGATGGAAGCAAAAAAAATACAAACAAATTGATGGTGAAAGTGAATACTGAGTTGAAGATATACACAGACCCGTTTCCATCACATTATGCCAACATGATTATTGATCCTTCTAATTCTATCACTCAGCCTGAGGCATATGTTAACATGGTTATTGTTACTCCCTCTACATAGCCTATGACTAGTTCACCAGATGTGAAATTCACACCACATGATGTGCCCTTGAACAACAAGCCCTCTCCACTTTATATTCCCACTCGTCTCAATGGGAACATTATGACAGGGGTCCTAGTTAACCTTGCAAGCTGAGTGAATGTCATTATAAAAGAGACATCGTGGCTTAATTTATTGCATAGAAAGGAGTACAAATAAATGAAGTCCATCATCTATACGCATGATGACCTTGCTCTTAAACCTTATGGTTCGACAACTCTGTATGTCCTAGTTGGACCTAGGACTATAGATACAGTCTTTGATGTTATTCCAGAGTCAGATTTGTTTAGAGTGAATTTAGGCATACCCTAGCTAGCTTCCATGAACATAATCACCTCCGTCATCCATAAATGTTTAAAGTTCTCCCATAAAGGTGTCACGCATGTAGTGCATGACACTGGATATCAGCCTTTGATATCCCGTGGGGGATATTCATTGGATCACTTTTGGCTCACCTCGATTGGTCCACTTCCTCCAAGGATAGACCTGCTTTACAAAAATTATGTGAATTATGAAATTGGGGGCAAAGGAAAGTTGAAATTGACCCTTTTGGTAGCACAACAACAAATCACCTCTTCTCAAAAGGGAAAAGAGAATCTACCTCATTCCCGTGATGGCTCTTCTACCCCCTTTCCAGAGAAGAGTTCTGGATGAATATGCCCAATTTTTAACCTTTGTGTTTGATGATACTGGCTTGGCGAAAACCCAAGATTCAGATATTGGATCTCCCTACCAAACCTCCTAGACCTTGGTACTACCTGTACAACATGAAGAAAGGTCCCCGAGGAGAATCTTCTATGTTTTGGCCCTTGCGGCCTCCTACTGCTTCTGCTCCCAAGGCAGTAAATGGGAAGAGGCCCACTACCGAGGCACTAGAATTGATTCCCCCCACTATTTCTAAACCTGCTCCTCTTTATCCCTTCTAGGAGTCTATCCCTTTGTTGGAAAAAAAAGTAGTAGACACTCCTATAGTTGAGTAGGAGCTTTTAGTCCCTTCGTAGTTTTCAACCTCTAGCTCAAAAAGTCACATAAACTACCTTACGTATGAGCGCAAGCATCGGTGAAAGGCCCTCGTAGCTGAGCATGCCACCTTGTAGAAAAAGGATGAGGAGATGACCACTCCTATTTGAAAACCTATTGTCGTGTCCTCCTCTCTGCTTCCCTTTGATCTCATTCAATCAAACTTTTTATCGCTCCTGACTCCTATTGTGAGTGCACTTGACTCTAAAAGGGTGCAGGTATTCATAGCTCCTTCAGTTGAGCCACCCTTACTAATGTCCCTTCTGGATGTCCCTCCATTTCAAAACTCGTAGATATGCCAAACACTTCGATGGTGTCTATCGTGGTTTTCTCCTCCTCTTTTTCCTCTACGCATCTGACCTCATCTGTAGGGAGTTCACACCCCTTGCCAAAACAAAAGGTAGAGGTTGGTTATTCTAGAAACGAAGGGCATAAGAGGAGCCCACCTTCTCCAAAGGGTGGTCCTGTACAGACTTGTTCCATCTTGGTAATGAAACAAGTCTTGGCTTCCCTCGAGTTTGTCACCGCTCCCAAATCACTCAGTGAGCTAAGCGGTGAATCTTGGGCACAACCCTCTCCATCCGTTGAGGTACAATATGACACTCTTGTAAAGTGCATGTTTAACTCCCTAGATGAAGTTATGACCTTGTCAATGATCTTCACAAAATAGTTGACCCTAGCTCCACAAGAGCTTGGTGAAGAAGACCTTGCAGGGGCTTCTTCCTTAACCCTTGTTGTGGGAGGGTCAAAAACTCCTCCCCTTAACATTCTACCACTACGGGCTCATCCTCCTTCCCCTTATGATGATCTAGAGTGAGAAGTAGATGACCTCTTGGTCAATCATTGTTAGGGGGAGGCCCCTTATTTATCTTTAGAATAGATGTGTGTGTGTTGTGATGTGTTCCCCCGTGATTGTGCTATGTTTTTTTGGATGACCCTTGTCGCCCTTGTAGGTGCTTGGGTACATGCATGATTTTTTGTGTTGTAAAACTTCTTTTATTTGTATCATCATTCTTCCATGTTTGTAATTGAATTTTGGAAAATTGGGGATGATGCAAAGCATTGGGGGCATTTAGGCTCCCCCTCCATGTTGACCTAGTTTTTTACTTTTATTTTGTCTTCTCGTGTATTCTTCACATGGTCTGATATAGTAGGGGGTTGATGAAAGTTCATTTATATACTACTATTATACTTATATATATTTATGAGAAGTTCTAACCTCGAAATATTAGATCACCCATGTGCCTTGTGTCTATGTTTACCTCTCTTTCAATTTTTTCTAATCCTCTCTTATTTTCTTGAGTTGTCCTTCTCATGCATGACAATGCCTTTTTTATAACAGTTCAATTTTCAAAAAATGAATTTGTTGCCATCGAATCTTTTCTTGAGAATATTTGCAAACCTTTTTGAAAATCACATTCTCGACTTGGACCCTAACAAAATGTGTTTCCTTCGTCGTGGATTCATAAAGAAAGAACTTGAGAACTTTCCTTTGAGGTGGAAGCAACCTTTACCTTCCCCTCGTGAGGGGGCACTTTCTTCCTTTTGAACTCCTTGATGAAGTGAAAATATTTTGAAAGGGTTACTTGATGATGAATCAATTTAAAAAAGAACATCTTTCTTGCACTTTCAAATAGTGTGTCCCTCGAGTGGACCCCCTCTTACGCTGGGTTCCCGAGGGAGCCCTTTGAAAGATTCATAATCTATCAACGGTCTATGTGACTATCCACTTGACTACCTACATGGCCACTTTGTTCTTGACATTCTCTATCTGCGGGTAGACATGTCACTTTGCAGGTGTGCCTATAAAATCGCTTTCCAAATTTGACTCTGCAGAGTCCCTTTCCTTTGGGTTTCCTCCATGTGAGAGATCTTGGGGGATGCCTCCTTATAGGTTTGTGGGTCTATAAGGCACTCTTTCCTTTAGGTTTCCTCCATGTGAGAGATCTTGGGGGAAACCTCCTTGTAGGTCTGCGAGCCTATAAGGCACTTTCATCTGGGTTTCCTTGATGTGAGAGATCTTGGGGGACACCTTCTTGTAGGTCTGCAGGCCTGTAAGGCGCATACTTCATGGGGCTTCCTTCATGTGAGAGATCTCGGGGGCTACCTCTTTGCATGTCTATGAGCCTGTGAGATGCTTAATTTCATTTGGGTTTCCTTCATGTGAGAGACCTTGAGGGATACCTTCTTGTAGGTTTGTAGGCCTGTAAGGTGCATACTTCACAAGGCTTCCTTCATGTGAGAGATCTTGGGGGTTGCCTCCTTGTAGGTCTGCGAGCTTGTGAGACACTTACTGCTTTAGGTTTCCTTATGTGAGAGATCTTGAGGGATACCTTCTTGTAGGTTTACGAGCCTGTAAGACACTTTCATCCCTTGGGATTTATCCATCATTGGTCTGAGGGCCTTTGGTGTACCTTGTGTAGCTTCATAGTTATGCAGGGCTATGGAGTCTTTTCTTTTGTCTTGCATTTTCGAGCTCACTAGATCATGGTCTACTTCCTCGATGGTTTAGGTATACATTTCTAACCCTACCTACTCTTCAATCTACTATACTGAAGCACTCATCAATATTTGTGCTTGCTAATGTGGGGGGAAAACGTATAGGAGCGAATTTGCACCCCTCACACAAATTCCCATTTTACACATCCTCACCTTAGAAAACCAAATCTGAAGGTGAAATTCCACATCAACAAGCTGCCTTCCTTCTACTTGGAATCTGTCCTTTGTGTCGGTAGAAGAATATTTATCAGGGACACGTGCGCAGCGCGCAGATGTCCGTGTGACACGGTTATGTCCCTGACAGATTCCTGCGTTTGAAGTTGGTAGTCATTACACTTTCAATTGGGGTCAATTTGTAACGTCCCTCTTCGACCAACCGACCCTGAAAACAAAAAAAATCTTACCTCTTATCCTTCAAATTCATCTATCTTCATCTCATTTGTATCTAAGCATTCGATCCATCCTTCTTTCACATTCTCAAGCATTTTTTAGCACTCCAACACTCCATTGCAACAAGAACACTCCATCAACTCCGTAAAGCAAGTGTGAAGGAAGCCATTGCAGGGTGGGCTTGAGGTTTTACAACACCTCCCATCATCACAGTCGAGGCTGTGGTGATTTTTCAAGCCTTCTTTCTCCTCCATTGGCTAGTGAGCTCTTGGTGGAGGTGCTAACGTTTCACTCCTCTCCTTTACGATTTGGTTGGGTAGCTATTTACTGTTTTGTAGTGTTATTTACATTCCTTCTTTCCTTACTTCTTTATCATACATTTCTCTCTCATTTCTATTTGTTGTCCGTGGAGGTGGAAACACCAAAATGGGGGTCTGATTGAGGTAGACCCCTATACAAACCCAACAATTCCCCCCTCCTGCTTGTGTATAGGTAGACATGCTTTTCAGAGCTAGCTGGAGAATTGACACCTTGGTAAGATTATCTTCATCACTTTAGCTCTTATCTATTTACTTTACCATATCCATTTGTATTTCTCTTGCTTCATAATTATGTTTTGTTCCTTTAGAAGTTACTAGCTAGGTTGTCAGCTTGTTTTATGACAGTTCATGTTGTATTTTTGGTTCTCTGGTCATATGGACACCATCACACTTGAGAGACGCTAGCATGCCGTGCTGTCATCTCAGAACCGTGCTTTTTTCCTTAGGCAGATAGATACATGTGGTACAGTGTTGAACCCAAAAACTGGCTCGTCTAGCCCCAAATTAGATTTCAGGTCTGCAAAGTGATTGAAGGACCTTATAGTCCTCATCATTCTCGACCCCCACTCCAAAAAATCCCTTTTAGAGTGAGGTAAGTTAGGGTAGCCCTCTGCTCTCAGCACTCCATGAACCTGAGCCTTGATGTGGTTGGTCCCCCTCTCTTATAGATCCCACAATTGTGGTTTACACTTTTTGGCCAAACTTGACATTGAACTGATTTTGTTTAACTAAATCTTCACTTTCAAGCACCTATAGCTGCTAAACAATGAGGAATTTGAAGATGATGCAAACTAGTGATTTGTGAAATTTTGTCTGTAGATTCTAAATATATATATTTTAATTTTTTTGGAATCAAATTGTATTTCTTTTTCCATCTCCTTCAAAAACTAGTTTTTAACAATAAACACCAATTTTAAAGAGTGACACGTACTTGCTAACACAATTTTTTTTTCTATGAAGGATATATTTTTTTTGAATTTAGATTCATAACTATGATATCTAGTGCATGCAATTGGTTTCATAGTGTTTTATTGAATATTTTTTTCTTAATTAAGTTTTGAAATCAAATCAGTTACAATTTAGACATGGGTTTACTTGCTAACACAAATTTTTTTGTATCTATCAAAATTCAATTTATTTATTTATTTTGGATCAAGGAAATCTATATAAAGTGCATAGATATTTTTTAGATTTTTTTGATAATCTACTATTTTTCCACATGTGCAGAACAACGAGCTTGATTTTCGATGAAAAACCTACATTCACAAAAAATAAAAAATAAATATAATAATCAAATTAAATATATTTAAAATTATACTTTTTGGGAAGCTTATAATAAGGAATACATACAAAAATAAAATTTAAATGAATTCATTTGATCCCCAAAAGGTAAATCAAAAATGGTTTTTTATCAACATTTTGATAGGTGTAAAGGAGACTTCATTATAGGTATGGTTTAAAACTAGTGGGGTTCTATCCAAGGGGGTTTTATCTAAGGTGGTTTGATCAAACCCTCTTCAATTTGAATCATTTAAATGTAACTTTTCAAGGCTTAAATCATTATATTTTCTAAAAATATGTGACTTCAGTAAAAATTAGGATGCCCCAAAAAGAGTTAACCATTATTGTGGGATCACCCCCTGTGAAGGTAAAAATAACTTAGTAACAATAAGATGGGGTGTATCATACTTCAAACCTTGTGAATCATCATCCCTGATGAGTTAAAATACTTTATTTGTATTGATAAAGTCAAATTAGGGTTTTACTTTCCATTTTCTAGATCAGACAGAAAATAAATATATTTTCATCTAACCTTCCCCCATAGCATGACCCTTTGCAATCTTATCCTTCTTGGACCTTGCACTGAGTGATTTGTGCTAACATATAGGGATAAATTGTGTGCTTCATGTGTACCTTCCTTTTAAAGAACTATATTTCATAGTCATATTATCTCATATGTACATCATATGTACAATAATAATTATATCCTACATGACACCTATACCATAGTGATTGGAAATCACTTTCCCTTTGGCTACTTTAATTATCTTGTGTAATCAAATTAGAAAATAATTTTGGTGTATTACACACTACACCATGGGTCCCATCCTTTCTTTTGGTGTTTACGCCATTAGACAACTCAGAAGCCGAGATTGACCATCATTGACACAACCACCTACCTTATGCATAATTATAATGCTTCGTAATTTTAAGCTTGTATCAACAAGTTTTCCTTGACCCTTCAACCTATTCCATTTATGACAACCATTCTGGTCTAAGATTAATCCCATTCCCTAGCTTATCTCGACTTTATAGAGATTCAACCCTTTTTCCCATATCATGAACTCAATTTCAATGATAGAAGTTTTATTGTAATATAAGTATCCCAAAAATCCTCCAAGATTTGATTTATCCGTTTTGCCTAACTGGCTATCTTAAAGTAATAAATTGAGTATTCATTCAACTAAATTCTCATGAGATGGTCATGGTTTACACAAAACCTAATATCACTTGTGTGTCCCATTTTGAGATAACCTTTTCAAGAATATTAAGCAACTGGTTTTCATAAATTTCCCAACCAAAAATAGTTTCCTTGGTAAGTCCATCCACCATAACATTATGTCCGTTCTCTCAACATAGAAAGATCAAACTATTCTTGTGATCTATCACTACCCCTCAAGAATTCCATGGAAGTATACAAGCCCTGCCATTGATGAAATCCTCTCATCATCTATCGACATTCTGGACATCAAATTGTTACATACCTAACAGCATTATACTCTATCCCCTTCCATATTATAGTGGTTCCTCATTCAATTTTTTTTTTGTTCCCTTATATTACTAAATATGACATCAATTTACCTCCATTCATTTTTTCTCCCATAATTTTGGGTACATAGGTTCCTTCTATGGTTCATAGTAGTCCATCCCAACTAAGTAAAACCTCTTTTATGGACTTATTCCATATTTGATTCTTGAAATAATATTTAAATATTGATGGCGGAGCTAAAATACTTTCTCTTAGGACATCCATATCTTGAATCTCTTTCGTCCTTTAATCATTCCCAAGTTGTAATCTATTTTTTAGCTCAATCTATTTCTTTCGATGAGGATTTATACTAGTTTGAGTAATAATTCTCGTTTCATCATGCTGACTCGATATTATCTTCCAAAAGACATCAAGAATTATTACATACTTAGTTTCCAAGCATGTACTTTTATTGATAACTCAAGTTCATGAATATATAATTCCCCCCTTTTTGATTCAATAGGCGATAATTTTGCCTTTCATGATAAGGCATATTTCCTATCCTTTTCTAAGGCATCAACGATACTAACAATTGATCTTCTATCTCAATTGCGTATGGAGTTGTGTTGTAACCATTTATCTCTCATTGGTCATAAGCCTTGAACTTTCCACTACCTTTCACTAGTAGTTCCAATAGCTATCTTTTATCCTTTCGAACCTTTTTGTGGTTATTAGGGACAAGACTTCGATTGATCATGGCATACGAAGAAGTCAAAAGTTCTTGAAAATACAACAATGTATTTCATTGTATGGGGTACTTTATCTAAGTCTATCTACTCTCCTTCTTCCCCCCTTAGTGTCTCCATGGTATTAGTTGAGTTTATAACAATCATCCATTCCTCAAATTGGTTTAACTAATTAGAAATTCCTTATTGTTAACTCTTCATAGTTGTACGGTTGTTATCCAAGTTACTTACCCTTACAAGGTACACCTTGTACATACCTTTTTGTTTCCAAAATTGGTTTCATCATAACCTTATACTCTCTTATATTCAATAGTTCGATTGGTAAGTTCAATCTGCACTTCAACCAAACTATGCTCTTAACTGAGCCTTAGTTAGATTTAATCTGATTCAATTTTTAATTCCCAAATAGTAATTGGCTTTCTTAGTGATTTTGTCCAAATTTTTGGTAACTTTATTTTTTTGTAACTTTAGAAATTCTAGGGTTGTTTTTCTTCTTTCTTTCTTTCCAATTTGAATCTCCAAATTGATCTTAGCTTTTCTAGTTGGTGGAATCATGTTGGATTTTATCTTTGTAGGTTGCTTCTTTTGCTAAACATTCTGGTCTCTAACCTTCATTCAAAGGTATCAACTTTCTCTTTTGACACCAATTATAATTGCGAGATTTTAACTTTGTATCGAATCAAGTTTTCCAAGGGTTTATCCACCCTCTTGTTACCTCTCTAATTTTTTTTGATTCATAAAATGTTAACTTCCTACTTCGATAGAAGTTTCCAATTTATGCTATCCATTAGTTCTTTCCACTAAATTATACTCATAGATTCCTAATATCCCTACTCAATCCAAATTCCTTGACTTTTTGCAACTACTGGTTGCTATCAATAAAGGGGTTATTTCAATTCTTCCTATCCCTTAGAGTCATTCAAACAATTTCGTAGGATGAAGGTACCTATCCATAAACCTCCATAACCCTCCTACTAAACCTAGTTGCTTAATATTCCACAATCCAAGGGTACCTCTTATTGGGCTATTGATTTAGGAGTTTTCAACTCTAGAGATGACTTTCCTAATACTCGATTTAATCAAATTTTTAGGAATCTCAACTGCCCATTTTGTTTCTACTTTGTTCTTTCCTCTTACTGTCTTGGAATAAGAACTTTTCAACCATTATCTTCTGATAAGGTTTGCACATCAGTTGCGTAATGATCTCCTAGGTTCTAGAGTTGAACCTAGAAGCTTTGATACCACGTATAACATGCCCATTGTTCTACTCCAATAAATTTCAATGTTTTAACCACAAGTGAAATAATTCATGATGCTATCACATAGCAATAAATTTTTTCTCTTTAAAAGTAAGATATCATGCACATTTGAAATCAACACTATTCCAAACTTCCATTGCATTACTTTGTGATATAGTAATAATTCATCTTTCTCATTTCATTCAAGCATCACCGAAACATTCCAAAGTCAAACAAAGCATAAGAGAGTAAGATAAAACATTCCTATAAGTATAAGCTCCAATTGATCTACCTAGTTTCCAATCCTAGCCTCCTAAATTAGCTTGCAACTTGGAAGAAATCACTCCCACTCTTCCCAAATACCCTCACAAATTCTCTCAATAAATCTATTGTAAACTACTCTCCAACTCTCTCACAAACTTAGATGAAAAATAGAGCAACTCTCAAAAAATAACAAAAGAGTGCAGATAAGCATCCATTTGAGGTGAAGAATGCCTCTATATACGCACAAGAATCAACATCTACATGCTAGAAACAAGGTAAATGAATCAACACTTCTCAACTTGCATGATTCGACTCAGCTTGGTAAACAAAAGGTGGCAGAATTCAAACTTAACACTCGACAAAACAAAATAGCAGGTCAGTTCATTCAAAGACAACAAGAATGCATTTTAGATATGTAAGGTAAATGATCAAATAGGTCAACTCTTTCTATGCCAGCTTCTACTTGACTTATTCTCCCATTTAAACTTGGCTTCCATCACTGAATAGAGCTCACAAAATAAACTTCTAATGCAATGTAGATATTCACAATTTGGCACCACACAAACCTCTTATGTGCTTTTGGTGTGTGCAGATTTATGATTGAGTCAAATCTTTAAATGTATTACAAATAGCTTTCAATACTATTGACCAAGTCTTATATCTTTTCCACGTACCTTCCACTAGATTGTATTCCATTTAAAAGCATGGTAAATCATAATAAATGTCAATAATGCTGCCTTAATGCATGCTTCAACGCTGTGCCATTCACTATATGAAATGCACACTATATACTATGGTCTACATAGTGTGCGCTTGGATTTTAATAATATCAACATTATATATATAAATAATTCTTATTCAAACATTGAAGTATATCAATAATATATATATATATATATATATATATATATGCATTGCTTATATTCCATTATACATACATATATACATATATATGCATTGCTTATATTCCATTATACATATATGTATACATATATATAACTTAACATGTTATTATTTATATGTATATATACATATATATATTTATATATATCAACTCATAGGATTATAAATATACTTCATTCGATATTCAAATGCATATTGCATATTACCATAATTCATGAATTGATGATTCATATGTATATATATACACACACACATATATACAAACATATATACATATTAATATGCTCATATGGATGCCTTTATTTTTATCAATACATACGCACACATTAATATATATCTATATATGCGTATATCATATAGATAATTTTCCTTGATAATTAAACTCATATATATAAGAAACTATATTGATTGAATTTACATATATATACCCAAAGTGCATATATATATTATAACTCATCGATTAATTATAAACACACAAAGAAGAACTCACATAAGGCAAGAGAATCAAACAAATCAAGATCAATCAAGAAACCAAAGAATAAAACCAAAGTCATTCAATTCAAGAAAACAACCTATGTCAATCAAGGATGACTACCAAATTATTCTAATATATGACCTAAGGCACTTACCAGATTTATGGACTAACCCAACTCAAGTTGACCCAACTAGTAGTGAGTGTGTGTGATAGCTTAGTTTTGGGTTATTAGGGGTTACCGAACCAAATCCTTCTCCTGAGTGATACTTCCCCTCCCTTTCAGAGGAATGAACCTTTACTTGCATCCAACTTGGCACATTTGTAATGGTATTTAGCTTCTCACATATATATGCATCATCAAAGCATTAACATAGTCACATTATAATACATATTCTTTCATTATACTTCATCAATATAAAAACAATTACTCCTTCAAATCAATAAAATATCAATACCTATTTCAGTATTTCATTCATTTGTTAGACATATCAAAATCATGATTTACATTCATCATCCTGTTTACCTGTGAAGGTAAAAATAACTCAGTAACAATAAGATAGGGTGTAACATACTCCCCCCATTGTGAATCATCATCCTTGATGATTTTAAATACTTTATTCATATTGATAAAGTCAAATTAGGTTTTTAATTTCCATTTTCTAAATCAAACAAGAAATAAGTATATTTCCATCTAACCTTCCCCCATAGCATGACCCTTTGCAATCTTTTCCTTCTTAGACCTTGCACCGAGTGATTTGTGCTAACATACGGGGATAACTTGTGTGCTTCACATATACCTTCCTTTTAAAGAACTATATTTCATAGTCATTTTATCTCATATGTACACCATAAGTACAATAATAATTATATCCTACATGACACCTATACCATAGTGACTAGAAATAAATTTCCCTTTGGCCAATACAATTATCCTTAGTGTAATCAAATTAGAAAATAATGTCAGTGTATTGCATGCTACATCATGGGTCCCATCCTTTCTTTTCGTGTTTATGCCATCAGACAACTCAGAAGCTGAGACTGACCATTATTGACACAAACATCTACCTTAAGCATAATTATAATGCTTCATAATTTTAAGCTTGTATCAAAAAGTTTTCCTTGATCCTTCGATCTATTATTCCATTTATGATAATATTTCTGATCTAAGGTTAATCCTATTCCCTAGCTTATCCCAACTTTATAGAGATTCAATGCTTTTTCCCATATCGTGAACTCAATTTCAATGATTAAAGTTTTATTGTAATGTAAGTATCCCACAAATCCTCCAAGATTTGATTTATCCCTTTTTCCTAACTAGCCATCTTAAAGTAATAAATTGAGCATTAATTCTACTGAATTCTCATGAGATGGTCATGGTTTACACTAAACCTAATATCACTTGTGTGTCCCATTCTAAGATAACCTTCTCAAGAACATTAAGCAACTTGTTTCATAAATTTCCCAATCAAAATTAGTTTCCTTGGTGAGTCTATCCGCCATAATAACATGTCAGATCTATCAACATGGAAAGATCAAACTATTCTTGTGATCTACCACTCCCCCTCTGGAATCCCATGGGAGTATACAAGCCCTGCCATTGATGATATCCTATCATCATCTATCAACATTTTGGACATCAACTTACTACATACCTAGTAGCATTATACTCTATCCCCTTCCATATTATATTGGTTCCTCATTCAATTTTTTTTTCATTCCCTTGTATTCCTTAATATGACATCAATTTTCCTCCATTATTTTTTTCTCCCATAATTTTGGGTACATATGTTCCTTCTCTGGTTCATAGTAGTCCATCCAAACTAAGTAAAACCTCTTTTATGGACTTATGCCATATTTGATTCTTGAAATAATATTTAAATATTGATGGTGGAGCTAGAATCCTTCCTCTTAGGACATTCATATCTTCGATTTCATCCGTCCTTTAATCATTCCCAAGTTGTAATTTGATTTTCAGCTCAATCTATTTCTTCTGATTAGCATTTATACTAGTTCAAGTAATAATTCTTGTTTCATCATGCTGACTCGATATTATCTTCTAAAAGACATCCAAAATTATTACATACTTAGTTTCCAAGCATGTACTTTTCTTGATAACTCAAGTTCATGAATATATAATTCTTCCCTTTCTGATTCCATAGGCGATTATTTTTCCTTTCATGATAAGGTATACTACCTATCCTTTTCTAAGGCATCAACGATACTAAAAATTGATCTTTCATCTCAATTACGTATGGAGTTGTGTTGTAAATATTTCTCTCATTGATCATAAGTCTTGGCCTTTCCACTACCTTTCACTAGTAGTTCCAATTGCTATCTTTTATCCTTTCCAACCTTCTTGTGGTTATTGAGGACAAGACTTCGATTGATCATGACTTATGAAGAAGTCAATTTTTTTTGAAAATAAATCAATGTATTTTGTTGTATGTGGTAATTTATCTAAGTCTTTCTACTCTCCTTCTCCCCCCCTTAGTGTTTCCCTGATATTAGCTCATCCTAATGGTTTAGCTCATAACAATTATCCATTCTTCAAATTGGTTGAATTGATTAAACATTCCTTATTGTTAACTCTTCATAGTTGTACGGTTGTTATCCACATTACTTACCCTTACAAGGTACACCTCGTACATACCTTTTTGTTTCCAAAACTGGTTTCATCATCACCTTCTACTCTCTTAAATTCAATAGTTTGATTGGTAAGTTCAATCTATACTTCAACCAAACTATGCTCTTAACCGAGCCTTAGTCAGATTTAATCTGATTCACTTTTTAGTTCCCAAATAATAATCGTCTTTCCTAGTGATTTTGTCCCAATTTTTGGTAACTTTATTTTTTTGTAACTTTAGAAATTCTAGGGTTGTTTGTCTTCTTTCTTCCTTTCCAATTTGAATCTCTAAATTGATCTTGCATTTTCGAGTTGGTGGAATCATGTTGGCTTTTATTCTTCGTAGTTTGCTTCTTTTTCTGAACATTCTAGTCCCTAACCTTCATTCAAAGGTATCAAATTTCTCTCTTGAATCCCATTATCATTGTGAGATTTTAACCTTTTATCAAATCAAGTTTTCCTAGGGTTTATCCATCCTCTTGTTACCTCTCTAATTGTTTTTGATTCACAAAAAATTGACTTCCTACTTCGATAGAAGTTTCCAATTTATGCTATCCATTAGTTCTTTCCACTAAAGCATACTCATAGATTCCTAATATCCCTACTCAATCCAAATTCCTTGACTTTTTGCAACTATTGGTTGCTATCAATAAAGGGGTTATTTCAATTCTTCCTATCCCTTAGTCATTTAAACAATTTTGTAGGATGAAGGAACCTATCGATAAACCTCCATAACCCTCCTGCTAAACCCGGTTGCTTAATCTTCTACAATCCAAGGGTACTTCTTATTGGGTTGTTGATTTAGGAGTTTTCAACTCTAGGGATGACTCTTTCCTAATCCCCAATTTAAACAAATTTTCAAGAATATCAACTTCCCTTTTTATTTCCACTTTGTTTTTTCCTCTTGCCATCTTGGCATAAGAAATTTTCAACCATTATCTGTTAATAAGGTTTTCCCATCACTTGTGTAATGAGCTCATAGGTTCTAGAGCTGAACCTGGTAGCTCTAATACCACGTGTAGCATGCCCATGGTTCTACTCCAAGATTTTTCAATGTTTTAACCACAAGTGTAATAATTCATGATGACATCACATAGCAATTAAAATTTTCTCTTTAAAACTAAGATATCATGCACATTTGAAATCAACACTATTCCAAACTTCCATTGCATTACTTTGTGATATAGTAATAATTCATCTTTTTCAGTTCATTCAAGTATCACTGAAACATTCCAAAGTCAAACAAAGCATAAGGGAATAAGATAAAACATGCCTATAAGTATAAGCTCCAATTGATCTAGTTGGTTTCCAATCCTATCCTCCTCAATTAACTTGCAACTTAGCACAACTCACTCCCACTCTTCCCAAATAACCTCACAAATTCTCCCAATAAATCTCTTGTAAACCACTCTCCAACTCTCTCAAAAACTTAGATGAAAAATAGAGTAACTCTCAAAAAATAATAGAAGAGTGCATATATGTGTCCCTTTGAGGTAAAGAATGCCTCTATATATACACAATAATCAACATCTATAGGCTAGAAACAAGGTAGATGAATTGACACTTATCAACTTGCATGATTCAACTTAGCTTGGTAAACAAAAGGTGATAGAATTCAAACTTTATACTTAACAAAACATAATAGCAAGTTGTTTCGTTCAAATATAACAAGAATGCATTTTAGATATGTAAGGTAAATGATCAAATGGGTTGAATCTTTCTATGCCAACTTCTACTTGACTTATTCTCCCATTTAAACTTAGCTTCCATCGTTGGAAAAAGTTCACAAAATGAACTTCTAATGCAATGCAAATATTCATAATTTGGCACCACATAAACCTCTTACGTGCTTTTGGTGTGTGCCGATTTATGGCTGAGTCAAAGCTTTTAAATGTATTAAAAATAGCTTTCAATACTATTGACCAAGTCTTATATCTTTTCCACATGCCTTCCACTATATTGTGTTCCATTTACAAGCATGGTAAATCATAATA
Organism: Sequoiadendron giganteum; assembly: GCA_007115665.2. NCBI lineage: Eukaryota > Viridiplantae > Streptophyta > Pinopsida > Cupressales > Cupressaceae > Sequoiadendron > Sequoiadendron giganteum. The sequence continues at coordinate 839,737,280 of CM021101.1, read as the reverse complement.
AATGTCAATAGTGCTGCCTAAATGCATGCTTCAATGTTACGCCATTCAGTATATGAAATGTGTACTATATACTATGGTCTACATAGTATGCACTTAGATGTTAATAATATCAAATTTTTATATATATAAACAACGATTATTCAAACATTAGAGTATACTAATAATATATATATATATGCATTGCATATATTCTATTATACATACATATATACATACATATATACATACACACACACACACATATATATAACTTAACATGTTATTACATATATATCTATATATATATATCAACTCATACGATTATAAATATACTTCATTCGATATTCGAATGCATACTCCATATTACAATAATTCATGAATTGATAATGCATATGCATATACATACATATACACATATATATGTTGTGCATGTTTTGCACACACGCCCCGTCGTAGGCAAGGACCCTCTTTTTTCGCTCCCGGTGGGCTGCATTGCTCCCGTATCATTTTGTGTGCCCCTTTTTTGGTGTCCTATTTGGTCAACTTGCCCTTAAAAGTCTCTTTTTTGGTTGACCATATTTTGCCCCTAAAATAAAAAATTGCTAAGTCTGGGGTTTTTCGAGCTTCGCCTTCCCGCTCGCTTGGTTCTTCTTTTTCCTTCATTTTTGACTTTGGAGATAGGTTTCCTATGAATTTGGGATGTTTTGTGGTGCCCAAGTGAACTACCAAGGTTTCATTAAGTTTCAGGAAGTTGCAAAAATTTCAAAACAACATTCCTGCAACAACATTTCTAGAACAACATTCCGGCCTCTTGCTTCTGGAACGTCCAAGCGCTCCTCTGATTTGAAAACGGACTTTGACCCAAATGCTAAAATTGGATCTTATCCTCCTCGAACCTTTCAAATTCTAAATTTTCAGCTAGGAGATACCATTCGGAGTTCCATTCTCTCTTCACCATTTTCAAAACAACATTTCTAGTACGACATTCCGACCTCTTATTTCCGGTACGTCCGAGCGCTCCTCTGATTTGAAAACAGACTTCGTCCCAGATGCTAAAATTGGATCTTATCCTCCCTGGACCTTTCAAATTCCAAATTTTCAGCCGAGAGATACCATCCGGAGTTCCATGCTTTGTTTGCCGTTTGCAAAACAACATTTCCAGAACGGCATTCCGACCTCTTGTTTCTGGAATGTCCAAGTGCTCCTCCGATTTGAAAACGGACTTCAACCTAGATGCTAAAATTGGATCTTCTCCTACCTAGACCTTTGAAATTCCAAATTTTTAGCTGGGAGATACCATCCAGGTTGCGATGCCCTAGTCACCCTTTTCAAAACAACATTCCTAAAAATAGCATTCCAGCCTCTCGGTCCCAAAACGTTCAAATGCTCTCCAGTTTCAAGAAGCTTACCGCGGGTCCTTTGTGAGACCCATTGAGAAAGTTGAACAAGGAAGGGAACGTGGCTCCTATCACCATTCATTTTATGCCCACCTCTCCTCGTGGTCCCCATCAATAGAGTTGACATCAAAAGAAGGCCTATGCCAAGGGAGTCGATGACAAAATGCAAGGAAGTTTGTCCTACTTTTCACCAGATCATGATGATCTTTGGGGGTTGTCCGCTCGAATTAGGGGAAACCAATCTATTGATGCCAATCATCGACAAACCCATTTGATCCAATGAGGAATGATGCAAGTCCATCGGGAAGAAGGCAACTTTCAAGCAGTTTCAGCTACAATAAAAGGGAAATCAACTAGAAGACAAAACTACTACAATGATTGACCACTACAAGACAAAATAAGAAAAGGACAAAAGATGTATTTTAAATTGTTGAATATTGTGGGGTAGGTGAAGCCCTAATGTAATTGAATCTAAGCCACACAATGTAACTCAATCATAGCCATTCATTTGGGCTTTGGAAAACTATAAATAGGGGTCTCCCCTCATTTGTAAAGGGTTGGAGAGCTGTTGTAAAAACATTATGCAACAATAGAAAGCAGCATTACATGATCTATGGGTGTTAATTTTGAGTTTTCTCATTATGTGTGCATGGTTCTATCTTCCAAGTTAGTTTTAGTTGTTAGTTTCTTAAATGTAAGTGATAATGGTGATTGCTGTTTTAGTATTTGATAAATTTCTAGCCCATACTTTTGGCACTTGTTGATGACAAGTTGCGGTGAAAAGTTAGTCTGAACTTCTTTATTTGATTGCTGCAACTTAGTTCACTTGCATGTTCATGATGTGTGTATGCAAAATGAAAATCTGTAGTCCTTAGAAGATTGCACTGGTTTTATGTAACTATAGGATCCTCTTGGCCAAACAAAACCCAGTTTAGGGAGTTTGTCTACTATAGCAGCCTCCATGATCACTGTTCATTCATAGTTTCAAATCCAGGAACCTTCTCTCTTCCCTGCCTTTTTTCCTTTTTTTTAATAAGTAACCTTAGGCAAGGTTCATTGCACATTATAAAGCTAAATCTAATGTTGAAATGAAGTTCTAGACTACTGTTTGAACCTACACCAAATGCTCAACAACTCTCCCATCTTAAGAACCCCATTTGCAGATCCAACTTCCCCACTTTGTGACTCATCCATAAGTCCACCTTGTGATTCCAGAAAATCACATAAATCAACTGAGATATTCCAAGCACTTTCAAGACCTGACATCCGAGAGACCTTGGGATAGTGTTCTGCAATCTGATTATGGAAGATTGTTTTTCAAAAGAGGTGATGCACCTACACATCTCCTGTGTTGTGAAGTGCATAAAAACACCATCAATAGAACTAGCGCTAGAAGGAGGGCTTGACATGTTGAGGCTACAAAGCTGAATGTTGGAAGTTGAAAAGAGCACTTTCAAAGAAGAAATCTAAGATAGAGTGATCTCTTTTAATACTAAAACATAAAATCATAAAATTCTGAAGGCAAAAGAGGCTGAGTTGAAATGGAGCAGCATGTGCAAATCAGCATCGCTCAACTACATGCAGATTTAAATAGGAGATTGAAGAGACCATTGCAATTTGCATTGGCGGGTAAGTGTAGGATCTATTGCACTTGCAGGCATAATGAATTGGAGTGTCTAACCTTCTTGAGAAAAATTGAAAGAGTCTTGCAAGGACAGATTCCCTTTTGGGAAATATATCAGCCTTTAGCCCTTGCAGACCCGGAGGAAGAATTGACAACCATGGAAGCCAAGGCATTTGAAGAGCTGATCCAAGAATGTTTGGGCGGCAAGGAAAGACTAAGATTGGAGGAAGCACTAATGTCAAGTTGGTGTAGATTTCACAATGCACCACATTCAAAATTTACTTATCCTTCATGTGAAAGCATCATCACCCAAGTCAAAGGTAATTTGAGCAGGTTGGAGCAGCCAACTATCAAGGAGAATGAGTCATCCCATGAGAAAAAAAAAACTATCAAAATCTGGAGGACAACACATTCCAGATAGACGAAGAAGCTCCACAGAAATAGATGCTGGGACAACAAACGTTGAAGCTGAAAATGAAAAGGAAGAAGCTAATTTCCTTGGGACAACATAAAGCTTTGGTGAAGGTTCACTAGGAATGGAGTTGAAAATCCTCTCCTTCATCAGTAAAGGGCAGTCCTCCACTTAGGAAGAGGAGCCATTGGCAGTTGAGGATGAGTCAATCAAGTTTGTAGTAGTGTATGCTAGGGCAGCTAATGAGGATGCTGAAAATCAACAAGAGGAAGATGTTGGCAGCCTTGGGACAACAAAAAATGATGATGAAGGCATAACTGAAATTAGACTAGAAGACCTCTCCTTCATCAATGATAGTAACCAAGCATCTGAAAATACAGATTTAGAGGAGTTTGAATAACTATAGGTCACAACTGTTCACTACCAGATTTTCATTTCAAGTGATGATGAGGACCCAACAGCAGAAAGATATGACCAACTCATCTCCATATTAGCAAAGGATTGGTCAGAGCTAAAATACCAAGTGGATTTGGAAGTGCTACTACTGCTGAATTGGTGCACACTTCATGATTCATCGCACTTGGAGTTCACATGCGAGCTATGCCAAGAAGCTATCCAACAAGTTAGAGAACAAGCAAAGTAGCCGAGCACACCACTTCCTGTAGTGGCTTCAAGAATGGAACATGAGGACCAAGAGCCCGATCCAAGTGATAACTCTGTTGAAGGCAGTCCTCAAGAGGATGTTGGGACATCAATAGAAGAAATATAGCAATACAAGCTTGAGCTTTTGAGAAATGAAGTAGATCAAACAGGAAGGCTGTCCACTAGTCATCAAGAATTTATCCCTCTTCAAGAGCATTTGAGCACCATGGATGATAGGGTTTATGACAAGTCCTTGGAGGGAGATTGCGTAGTGGATTTTGGTCCCCTTGATGAGGTGCCATCAATTGATGACTTCTTTCCATTAGGAGTTGTACTGCAGAGGTATTTTCATGCTGAGGAAGAGCACATCCCAGAAGATGGTAGTGATGAAGACATACTCCTTGAGCCTCCAAACGGTGATGCACTAGAGTTTCTGGATTGGGAGAGGGGTTCCTTCTCTATCTATAGCGATAGTGAGCAAGGGGAAATGAGTGAGTGTCATGATGAGTTGCATGAAAAACAAAGAGAAGAAGACAAAGGCGGGGGTGCTGATATAGCTGCCAACAGAGATGAAGCACCTGATCGACTACAAGATGCAACTTGGAGTCCTTCTGCGATGATTATTGCTGATCCTCCTTTATATTTAGATGGCTATAGTAGGAAAAAATCGTACATGTCATCATCCCATGACACTGAGCATCATGTAGATAAGTTTGACACTTGGGAAAGGAGATGGGACAGTGTGCCACCTTTTGAGGACAACAATCAAGTGGACACTTGGTTTGCAGAAGATCAACGAGATGAAGTCTATCTTCTCGAAGAGCAACCAAGGGGGATTGTTGATCCTACACAAGACATGGAAGAAGTGTTTTCTGCCCTGTTCTCCCTACCTTATGCAAACTTGATGCCTAAAGTGTTGCACCATCTAGTGCCTCCATCCGATGCTTCCAATGCAAAGATTGACGATGCAGTGCTCGCTCTCGATTATCAAATGCTGCCACTTCCATGTGACGACATCTAGTTTCTATCCTTCCTTTCTCCTATTAATTGTCATAGCTCCACTTATCATTTTGATTATGGGAATGAGGGGAGACAAACATGTTTATGGACTAACCATGGGTTTAGCGAGCCTCCTCAATTGCTGATTTTCCCTGACTGGGTGACTGAAATTGAGTGCTGCAACATTGAATTTCTTTTTTAAGAATATAAAGATAAATTTGCATGGTTAAGAATGATAATGATTTCCCATCTGCTTGTGCATGCATCATGAAATCCAATGGGCATGAGTATCAGTTGGCCTTGCCTGAACATAGTTCTTTATAAATATCTTTGTATATAGCTCATTTTGAGTAGTGTAGGTTTCCTGTAAATACTCTGCTTTCCTACTTTCCTTAGGTTAGTTGGTTTGTTATAGGTTGCTTGCTTTAGAGTAGTTTCTTCAATGTTTTCTTTTTTTGTTTTCTTTTGCTATTTCGCTTTGGTTAGTTTTGGTGTTTGCTTTTCATTTTCTTTTGTTTGCTTTTGTTTGCTATCGCTTTGCTACTACCTTGTATGGGGTCTCTCTGCTTTTGGCTGGGTGCATCTATGCACACAACAATCATACTTATCATATGGGGTTGTTCTATGTATTTCTTTGTCAAAATCTAATCAATTTTTTAGAGTGGATGGTGAGGATCTTCTGTTAGTATCAAGTGATCTAGATGTTTAATTCAAAGTTGATAAGTCATTGGCTGGTCTGATTTTGAAGTATTCTAGAATCTTATATCTCTCACAAATTTTAAGGATCTGACAGTCACTATAGGTCCTTTGTGAAGTCTAGTTAAGTGAAAAATATAAAATTCTACTCCAGCGCCACTATGATTCTCAGCCCTGAGCATGAGCTTCATTGCTTATGGGTTGAAATAAAAGAATTGAAAAGAGAAAAGAAACAAAGAAGGAAAGCCAAATATTGAAAATTAAAAGAAGAGAAATTCAGCTTTTCAGGGGTATACGAATAACTCTATCGGGGCTATGGATGCCCAGACGATAGTAGAGCAATGTTCGGGAGAATCATAGCGACAACCTCGCTGGGGCTATGGACGCCTGACTGGAAGTGAGGCAATGTCCCAGATGCTTTTGGAGTTAGAATAAACTACGTACCTTAACTTGATGGAGCTTAGGTTCTTGTAGCAACTAAAGGATGGGAATTAACGCAATTGCACACACTTGGATTTTTAGCATACTGAAGGTTGGATTAACTGGTGGTTTTCATCCTTTGGTTGGGCATCTGGCTTGTTTTCCCTAGCGTGAAGGTCAGAACCAAAGATTCTGGGTTCGTGATTCCATTTTTTCATCAAAATGCTTTCGAGCATTTCCCCAGCGAGTCGCCATTTGTTGTGCATGTTTTGCACACGCCCTGCCGTAGGCATGGACCCTCTTTTTTCACTCACAGTGGGCTGCATTTCTCTCGTATCATTTTGTGTGCCCCTTTTTTGGTGTCCTATTTAGTCAACGTGCCCTTAAAAGTCTATTTTTTGGCTGACCATATTTTGCCCCTAAAATAAAAAATTGCTAAGTTTGGGGTTTTTCGGGCTTCGCCTTCCCGCTCGCTTGGTTATTCTTTTTCCTTTATTTTTGACTTTGGAGATAGGTTTCCTATGGATTTGGGATGTTTTGTGGTGCCTAAGTGAACTGCCAAGGTTTTATTAAGTTTCAAGAATTTGCAAAAAATTCAAAACAACATTCCTGCCACAACATTTTTAGAACGGTATTCCTGCCTCTTGTTTTCAGAACGTCCAAGCGCTCATCGGATTTGAAAACGGACTTCAACCCAGATGCTAAAATTGGATCTTATCCTCCTTGGACCTTTCAAATTCTAAATTTGCAGCTGGGAGATACCATCCGGAGTTCCATTCTCTGTTCACTATTTTCAAAACAACATTTCCAAAACGACATTCCAACCTCTTATTTTCGGAACGTCCAAGCGCTCCTCTGATTTGAAAACAAACTTCGACCCAGATACTATCCTCCCTAGACCTTTCAAATTCCAATTTTGCAGTCGGGAGATACCATCTGAAGTTCCATTCTCTATTTTCTATTTTCAAAACAACATTTCCAGAATGACATTGCAGCCTCTTGTTTCCAGAACGTCTAAGCACTCCTCCGATTTGAAAACGGACTTCGACCTAGATGTTAAAATTGGATCTTATCCTCCCTGGACCTTTCAAATTCTAAATTTTTAGTTAGGAGATACCATCTGAGTCACCATGCCCTATTCGCCCTTTTCAAAACAACATTCCGGCCTCTTGGTCCCAGAACGTTCAAACGCTCTCCAGTTTCAAGAAGCCTACTGTGGGTCCGTTGCGAGACCCATTGAGAAAGTTGAACAAGGAAGCACACATGGCTCCTATCACCATTCATTTTATGCCCACCTCTCCTCGTGGTGCCCATCAATAGAGTTGACATCAGAAGAAGGCCTATGCCAAGGGAGTCAATGACAAAATACAAGAAATTTTGTCCTACTATTCACCAGATGATGATCATATTTGGGGGTTGTTCGCTTGAATTAGGGGCAACAAATCCATTGATGCCAATCATCGAAAGACCCATTTGATCCAATGAGGAATGCTGCAAGTCCATCGGGAAGAAGGCAACTTTTAGGTAGTTTCAGCTACAGTAAAAGGGAAATCAGCTAGAAGACAAAATTGCTATAGTGACTGGCCACTACAAGACAAAATAAGAAAATGACAAAAGATGTATTTTAAATTGTTGAATATTGTGGGGTAGGTGAAGCCCTAATGTAATCTAATCTAAGCCACACAATGTAACTCAATCATAGCCATTCATTTGGGCTTTGGAAAACTATAAATAGCTATTGTAAAAATATTCTGTAGCAATAGAAAGCAACATTGCATGATCTATGGGTGTTACTTTTGAGTTTTCTCATTATGTGTGCATTGTTCTATATTTTAAGTTAATTTTAGTTGTTAGTTTCTTGAATGTAAGTGATAATGGTGATTGCTGTTTCAGTATTTGATGAATTTCCAGCCCATATTTTTGGCACTTGTTGATGACAAGTTGCTATGAAAAGCTAGCCTGGGCTTCTTTATTTGATTGCTGTAACTTAGTTCAGTTGCATGTTCATGATGTGTGTATGCAAACTGAAAATCTACAGTTCTTAGAAGATTGCATTGGTTTTGTGTAACTGTAGGATCCTCTTGGCCAAGCAAAACCCAGTTTAAGGAGTTTGTCTACTGTAGCAGCCTCCATGATCAATGTTCATTCATAGTTTCAGATCCAGAAACCTTCTCTCTTCCCTGAAATGGAGCAGCATGTGCAAATCAGCATCGCTCAGCTACATGCAGATTTTTATAGGAGATTATAGAGACCATTGCAGCAATTTGCATTGGTGGATAAGTGTAGGATCCATTGCACTTGCAGGCATAATGAATTGGAGTGTCTAACCTTCTTGAGCATAATTGAAAGATTCTTGCAAGGATAGATTCCCTTTTGGGAAATATATCAGCCTTTAGCCCTTGCAGACCTAAAGGAAGAATTGACAACCATGGCAGCCAAGACATTTGAAGAGCTAATCCAAGAATGTTTGTGCAGCAAGGATGGACTAAGATTGGAGGAAGCACTAATGTCAAGTTGGTGCAGATTTCACAATGCACCACATTCAAAATTTACTTATCCTTCATGTGAAAGCATCATCACCCAAGTCAAAGGCAATTTGAGCAGGTTGGAGCAGCCAACTATCAAGGAGAATGAGTCATCCCATGAGGTAGAAAAGCTATCAGCATATGGAGGACAACACATTGCAAATAGACCAAGAAGCTCCACAAAAATAAATGCTAGGGCAACAAACGTTGAAGCTGAAAATGAAAAGGAAAAAGCTAATTTTCTTGGGACAGCAAAAATATTTGGTGAAGGTTCACTAGGAATGGAGTTGAAAATCCTCTCCTTCATCAGTAAAGGGCAGTCCTCCACTCAAGAAGAGGAACCATTGGTAGTTGAGGATGAGTCAATCAAGTTTGTAGCAGTGTATGCTAGGGCAGCTAATGAGGATGCTGAAAATCAACAAGAGGAAGAGGTTGGCAGCCTTGGGACAATAGAAAATGATGATGAAGGCATAACTAAAACTAGACTGGAAGACCTCTCCTTCATCAATGATAGTAACCAAGCATCTAAAAATGCAGATTTAGAGGAGTGGGAACAACTATAGGTCGCCACTTTTCACTATCAGATTTTTGTTTCAAGTGATGATGAGGACCCAGTAGCGGAAAGATATGTCCAACTCATCTCCAGATTAACAAAGGATTGGTCAGAGCTAAAATACCAAATAGATTTGGAAGTGCTACTACTGTCGAATTGATGCACACTTCATGATTCATCGCACTCAGAGTTCACATGCGAGCTATGCCAAGAAGCTGTCCAATAAGGTAGAGAATAAGCAAGGTAGCCGAGCACACCACTTCCTACAATGGCTTCAAGAATGGAACATGAGGACCAAGAGTTCGAGCCAAGTGACAACTCGGCTGAAGGAAATCCTCAAGAGGATGTTGGGACAAAAATAGAAGAAAGACAATAATACAAGCTTGAGCTTCTGAGCAATGAAGTAAATCAAACAGGAAGGCTGTCCACCAATCATCAAGAATTTATCCCTCTTCAAGAGCATTTGAGCACCATGGATGATAGGGTTTATGACAAGTCCTTGGAGGGAGATTGTGTAGTGGATTTTGGTCCCCTTGATGAGGTGCCATCAATTGATGACTTCTTTCCATTAGGAGTTGTACTGCAGAGGTATGCTCATGCCGAGGAAGAGCACATCCTAGAAGACGGTAGCGATGAAGACATACTCCTTGAGCCTCTGAATGGTGATGCACTAGAGTTTCCGGATTGGGAGAGGGGTTCCTTCTCTGTCTATAGCAATAGTGAGCAAGGGGAAATGAGTGAGCGTCATGATGAGTTGCATGAACAACAAAGAGAAGAAGACAAAGGCGGGGGTGTTGAGATAGTTGCCAATAGAGATGAAGCACCCGATCGACTACAAGATGTAACTTGGAGTCCTTCTTTGATGATTATTGCTGATCCTCTTTCATATTTAGATGGCTATAGTAGGACAGATTCGTACATGTCATCATCCCATGACACTGAGCATCATGAAGATAAGTTTGACACTTGGGAAAGGAGATGGGACAATGTGCCACCTTTTGAGGACAACAATCAAGTGGACACTTGGTTTGTAGAAGATCAACAAGATGAAGTCTATCTTCTCGAAGAGCAGCCAAGGGGGTTTGCTGATCATACACAAGACGTGGAAGAAGTTTTTGCTGCCCTGTTCTCCCTACCTTATGCAGACTTGATGCCTGAAGTGTTGCACCATCTAGTGCCTCCATCTGAAGCTACCAATGCAAAGATCGACGATGCAGTGCTCACTCTCGATTATCAAATGCTGCCACCTCCATGTGAAGACATCCAGGTTCTATCCTTCCTTTTTCCTATTAATTTTCATAGTTGCACTTATCATTTTGATTATGGGAATGAGGGGAGACAAACATGTTTATGGATTAACCATGGGTTGAGCGAGCCTCCTCAATTTCTAATTTTCCCTTACTGAGTGACTGAACTTGAGTGCTGCAATGTTGGATTTATTTTTTCAGAAAATAAAGAGAAATTTGCATGGTTAAGAATGATAATGATTTCCCATCTGCTTGTGCATGCATCATGAAATCCAATGGGTGTGAGTGTCAGTTGGCCTTGCCTGAACATAGTTATTTGTAAATATCTTTGTACATAGCTCATTTTGAGTAGTGTAGGTTTCTTGTAAATACTCTGCTTTCCTGCTTTCCTTAGGTTAGTTGGTTTGTTGTAGGTTGCTTTCTTTAGAGTAGTTTCTTCGCTATTTTATTTCGCTATTTTGCTTTGGTTAGCTTTGGTGTTTGCTTTTCATTTTCTTTTGTTTGCTTTTGTTTGCTCTCGCTTTGCTGCTACCTTGCTTGGGGTCCCTCTGCTTTTGGTTGGGTGCATCTGTACGCACAACAATCATACTTATCTCTTGGGGTTGTTCTATGTATTTCTTTGTCAAAATCTAATCAAGTTTTCAGAGTGGATAAGTCATTGGTTGGTCTGATTCTGAATTATTCTAGAATCTTATATCTCTCACAAATTTTAAGAATCTGACAGTCACTGTAGGTCCTTTGTGAAGTCTAGTTAAGTGAAAAATCTAAAATTCTGCTCTAGCACCACTGTGATTCTCAGCCCTGAGTGTGAGCTTCATTGCTTACGGGTTGAAATAAAAGAATTGAAAAGTGAAAAGAAACAAAGAAGGAAAGCAAAATATTGAAAATTAAAAGAAGAAAAATTCAGCATTTCAGGGGTATACAAATAACTCTATCGGGGCTATGGACGCCGGACCGGTAGTAGAGCAATGTTTGGGAGAATCATAGCGACAACCTTGTCGGGGCTATTGATGCCTGACTAGTAGTGAGGCAATGTCCTAGATGCTTTTGGAGTTAGAATAAACTACGTAGCTTAACTTGAAGGAGCTTAGGTTCTTGCAGCAACTGAAGGATGGGAATTAATGCAATTGCACACACTTTGATTTTTAGCATACCGAAGGTTGGATTAACTGGTGGTTTTCATAATTTGGTTGGGTGTCTGGCTTGTTTTCCCTAGCGTGAAGGTTAGAACCAAAGATTCTAGGTTCGTGATTCCAATTTGTCATCAAAATTCTTTCGAGCATTTCCCTAGCGAGTCACCATTTGTTGTGCATGTTTTGCACACATGCCCTGCCGTAGGTAGGGACCCTCTTTTTTCACTCTTGGTGGGCTGCGTTGCTCCTGTATGATTTTGTGTGCCCCTTTTTTTGTGTTCTATTTGGTCAATGTGCCCTTAAAATTCTCTTTTTTGGCTGACCATATTTTGCCCCTAAAATAAAAAATTGCTAAGTCTAGGGTTTTTTGGGCTTCGCCTTCCCGCTCGCTTGGTTCTTCTTTTTCCTTCATTTTTGACATTGGAGATAGGTTTCCTATGGATTTGGGATGTTTTGTGGTGCCCAAGTGAACTACCAAGGTTTCATTAAGTTTCAGGAAGTTGCAAAAATTTCAAAACAACATTTCTAGAACAACATTCTGGCCTCTTGTTTCCGGAACGTCCAAGCGCTCCTCCGATTTGAAAACGGACTTTGAACCAGATTCTAAAATTGGATCTTATCCTCCCCAAACCTTTCAAATTCTAAATTTTCAGCCGGGAGATACCATTCAGAGTTCCATTCACTGTTCACCATTTTCAAAACAACATTTCTAGTACAACATTTTGACCTCTTGTTTCCGGTACGTCCAAGCGCTCCTCCAATTTGAAAATAGACTTCGTCCCATATGCTAAAATTGGATCTTATCCTCCCTGGACCTTTCAAATTCCAAATTTGCAGCTGGGAGATACCATCCGGAGTTCCATGCTCTATTTGCCGTTTGTAAAACAACATTTCCAGAACGACATTTCGGCTTCTTGTTTCCGGAATGTCCAAGCGCTCCTCCGATTTGAAAACGGACTTCAACCCAGATGCTAAAATTGGATCTTATCCTCCCCGGACCTTTGAAATTCCAAATTTGTAGCTGGGAGATACCATCCGGGTCGTGATTCCCTGGTCTCCCTTTTCAAAACAACATTCCTAAAAATAGCATTCTGGCCTCTCGGTCCCAGAACGTTCAAATGCTCTCCAGTTTCAAGAAGCTTACTGCGGGTCCCTTGCGAGACCCATTGAGAAAGTTGAACAAGGAAGGGAACGTGGCTCCTATCACCATTCATTTTATGCCCACCTCTCCTCATGGTGCCCATCAATAGAGTTGACATCAGAAGAAGGCTTATGCCAAGGGAGTCAATGACAAAATGCAAGGAAGTTTGTCCTACTTTTCACCAGATGATGATGATCTTTGTGGGTTGTCCCCTGAAATCAGGGGCAACCAATCCATTGATGCCAATCATTGATAGACCCATTTGATCCAATGAGGAATGTTGTAAGTCCATCAAGAAGAAGACAGCTTTCAGGCAGTTTTAGCTACAGTAAAAGGGAAATTAGCTAGAAGACAAAATTACTACAGTGACTAGCCACTACAAAACAAAATAAGAAAAGGACAAAAGATGTATTTTAAATTGTTGAATATTGTGGGGTAGGTGAAGCCCTAATGTAATTGAATTTGAGCCACACAATGTAACTCAATCATAGCCATTCATTTGGGCTTTGGAAAACTATAAATAGGGGTCTCCCCCTCATTTGTAAAGGGTTGGAGTGCTGTTGTAAAAACATTCTACAACAATAGAAAGCAACATTGCATGATCTATGGGTGTTACTTTTGAGTTTTCTCATTATGTGTGCATGGTTCTACCTTCCAAGTTAGTTTTAGTTGTTAGTTTCTTGAATGTAAGTGGTAATGGTGATTGCTATTTTAGTATTTGATGAATTTCCAGCCCATACTTTTGGCACTTGTTGATGACAAGCTGCTGTGCAAAGTTAGCCTGAGCTTCTTTATTTGATTCTTGCAACTTAGTTCACTTGCATGTTCATAATGTGTGTATTAAAATTGAAAATCTATAGTCCTTAGAAGATTGCACTGGTTTTGTGTAATTGTAGGATCCTCTTGGCCAAGAAAAACCCAGTTTAGGGAGTTTGTCTACTGTAGCAGCCTCCATGATCACTGTTCATTCATAGTTTCAGATCCAGGAACCTTCTCTCTTCCCTGCCTTTTTTCCTATTTTTTTAATAAGTAACCTTAGGCAAGGTTCATTGCACATTATAAAGCTAAATCTGATGTTGAAATGGAGTTCTAGACTGCTGTTTGAACCTACAACAAACGCTCAACAACTCTCCCATCTTAAGAACCCCATTTGTAGATCGAATTTCCCACTTTGTGACTCATCTGTAAGTCCACCTTGTGATTCCAACAAATCACATAAATCAACTGAGATATTCCAAGCACTGTCAAGACTTGACATCCTAGAGACCTTGGGATAGTGTTCTACAATCTGATTGTGGAAGATTGTCTTTCAAGAGAGGTGATGCACCTACGCATCGCCTGTGTTGTGAAGTGCATAAAAAAACCATCAACAATATATACATATTAATATGCTCATATGGATGCCTCTATTTTTAATAATACATATGTGTACATTAATATTATCTATATATCTATATATGTGCATATCATATATATATATAATTTTCCTTGATAATTAAACTCATATATATAAGCAACTATACCGATCAATATTTATATATACATGAAGTGTATATATATTATAACTCATCGATTAATTATAAACACACAAAGAAGAACTCACATAAGGCAAGAGACTCAAACAAATCATGATCAATCAAGAAACCAGAGAATAAAACCAATGTCATTCAATTCAAGAAGACAACTTATCTCAATCAAGGATGACCACCAAATTATTCCAATAAGTCTAGATTATGACCTAAGGCACTTACCCAATTCATGGACTAACCCAAATCAAGTTGACCCAACTAGTAGTGAGTGTGTGCGATAGCTTAGTTTTGGATTATTAAGGGTTACCAAACCAAATCCTTCTCTTGAGTGATACTTCCCCTCCCTTCTAGATGCGTGAACCTGTACTTGCATCCAACTTGACACATTTGCAATGGTAGTTAGCTACTCACACACAGACACATACATATATATATGAATCATCAAAGCATTAATGTATTCACATTGTAATACATTGTAATACATATTATTTCATTGTACTTCATCAATATAAACATAATTACTCCTTCAAATCAATAAAATATAAATACCTATTTTAGTATTTCATTCATTTGTGACACATATCCAAATCATGATTTACATTCATCATCTATTTACCCATGAAGGTAAAAATAACTCAATAACAATAAGACAGGGTGTAACAGTTCCCATAAAAACCATACCAAGAGTTATACTCCCTGATAACCTTATAGGATGCCACAAATGATCAATGTTCTATGCCAACGATACACTAAGTTCAACTCCTATGAAAAAGGTGAAGAAAGAATGCCAAAGTTTAACGTCACAAGGGATGAATATGATAAGGTTTAATGTCACGAGGGACAAATGTGACAAGTTTAAAAGCTCAAGGGATGTTATAACACCACCAAAAAAGGTGCTTAAATAACAAAGAGGCATTGCTTAATACTTGAAGGTCACACCTTAGGGAACATCACACATGACATCACCACTAGGAGAGGATTAGTCGAGGAATAGAAAATCACACCTTAGGGAACAATAGTCATAGAGTTACCACCAAGGAGAACATAATATGCCAAGAAAGGTCACACTCTTATGGGACATCAAGTCCAATATCACTAGAAAAAGAGACACATCACATGGATTAAGAAGGCCAAACTTTAGTTGACAAGGACACACTTCCTAGGAGATGTATGCTATCATCACTAAGAAGGGACCATTTCCTATGCAAATAATGAGTGAGGAACTATATGCCCCCCTTAAAATATAAACATACTTGCTATGTTGGTATTGTAAGGAGGAAGAGGGGAAGAGGGGATCCTTGAAAATAATGTACATATCCCCAAAACAAGTTATCCTTGTCCCCCATGCATAGAGACAAGGACAACCACATCAAGGAATATCATGTTGTATGATGAAAAAATATGGTTGCACTTAAGATTGTACCACCATGAATGGAAATGAGAAAGACACATGAATTTACAAACACGAAATAGTAATGAGCAACATTTTAGGATGAAGATCATTATTGATCAGAGGTGTGTTAGAATAAGTGGATTAATTAGAAAGTAAACTAACAAACCAATGAAACATTAGATTGAAAGAAACTAATTTAAAAAATATAAATGCAAACTCTAAATAACAACAACTTCTTCAAATTTGTCCCATTGTCCTCTATCTCCAAGGATTTGATTCAAGATACTGGCTCTCAGTTGTGTAAGTAGTAGCTTGTTGAAATGAAAACTTGGGAGAATGAGATGTTATGCAACATGCATGTTTATTGCTATATGATTTAAACTATGAAATTGAAATGCTTTAGATGCTATGAACTTGAATTGCTTTGGAATACTGATTTGAATGCAACTATAGTAACTGCGTATGAAATCTAGGATGATATCTACTTACGAAAAGGCTGTATTTATAGATTTTCGAAAGACAAGAATCTAGTTGGCGGAGATCAACGGTTGAGTTTCAAACCTGTCAAGATGAACAGTGTGAGATTTTGGAAGTTGAGAGAAAGATGAAGAATGTTTTCAACCCACAAAACTATCTTCATTCAAAAATGGAGATAAACATGCTCTTTGTCTTTTCATTAATTGAAAAGTTAGTTGAAAATTGAGGATAAATGCTAATTAAATAAATAAATTTATTTAATTATATGTGACATGTATTTTGGAAACTTCTATAATTAAATAATTAATATTTAATTATATGAGAGGTGAAAAAGGTACGTAATTAAATATTTACAATATTTAATTAAGTGAGGTGAAAAAGATATTAAATATAAAATATTTAATTTAAATGTGAAGTGAAGGATGAATATTCCATTGTTTGAATTTAAATGTTCAAACTTAGAAATAGAATGATAATCAAATAAATAAATTATGAAATTTATTTAATTTAATTAAGAGGAATAATAGTAATAATTAAATAAAATTATTTATTTAATTAAACTAGAAGAATTAGAAAAATGAACGACACAAATAAATAATCAAATTTATTTACATGTAGATGACTTTAGAATATTAATTAAATAATTCATATTTAATTAATTAACAGGTTTGATTAACTGTGACCATTTTTAGATGTATACATTTTGCCCCTTTTTGAAGTGATGTATTTTATGCATTGCTTCAAAGAAAAATTCAGATTTCAAAAATTTGCCCCTGATTTTGAAAATTAATTGATGATGCTATATGAACCCTCGAGAGATAAATCACGTGATGCAGATGATTCTGATGATTGATTGAAAGAATTAAGATGATTTTGGAGAAAAACATCGATTATCTCTCGAAACAACACTTTGCATAGTAAAAATAATAATAATTTCTCATTTTTACCCCCTTAAAAGGTAGAAAAAGTGAAAAGTCATTGTCATTTGAACAGTAATCTTTTATAATTTTCAGAGCTCTGAGAGAGATTTTCGCAATGCTGATCCATTACAAGCACCATAGATTTGAGCGAGCCCGTCGGTATTAGAGACCAGCTGCATATGGACCTCCGGTAAGATGATTTGATCCTTTTCCATGAATTTGAAATCATTTTTTTGAAGAATTTTTCCATTTTTTAAATTTTTTTAAGATTTTCACAGTTCTATTTTAGCACATACGAGCCTTAGTTTAGTGCATAGATGTGATAAAGTTGCACATAGATGTAGAATAGTAGCACATAGATATGTAGATTAGCGCATAGCGTAAAATAGCGCATAGGATACCTCAAGTAACGCATCTAGGAAATCTATCCACGTAGGATGCTAGATTAGTGCATAGGCTAGATTAGCGCATTGATGGGATAATGTAGTGCATCCGCATGATAGATTAGCGCATAGGTGCTTTAGCGCATCCAAAGTTTATTTTAGCGCATAGACTAGATAGAATCACGCATTGATGAAGTAACACATTGCACTTCTGTTTTAGCGCATCCATGGATTAAAGTTGCACATACATGTTTTAGCGCATTGATGGACTATTTTAGCACATCCATGAAATTTTTCCAAACTTGAATTTTTGAAGTGAAATTGATATGTGCTTGATGATTGCTGCTAGATTAGCCAACTAATTTTGAATAACATCAAGATAGATTAGCCTGATTTGATAAATTTGTCTTCGTGTGTAAAGAACAAATAGTGATAAGTCTGATAAATTTGCTTTCCTGCTCGAAAGACAAATAGTAGAGATGATAGATTTGATAATTTTTCATTCCCGATTGAAAGAAAAATAGTAATGATAGATGTTGAGTCGATCGATTATTAAATTTGTTTCCATGCGATATGAAAAACAAATAGTAGATAATGATAAATTTTTTTTCGTGATTGAAAGACAAATAGATTAGGATTTATTTGCCTTCCTGCTTGAATAACAAATAAGATTTTGAACTGATTGCTAATGTTGATATGATTGATTGATGTATTTTATTTCATGCTTGCTGAAAAGACAAATAGATTGATAATTTGTTGATTGATGTATGGATTTGATTTAAATATTCGCTGCTGATTGATTTGCATGATTGCTTTTAATGTTATAAAGGAGGAATTTAACCTCCTCCAAATGAGAGAGAGATTTCCCCACACTTGGGACTTGGTTCCCCAATTGTCCTAGGCTGATCTATAGGTGATATATGAGTGTGGGTTGAGTCCACTATTGAGGATCCCATAGTATAGGATCAACAAGGCACTGTTGATGGTGCTAGCTGAGAGGTGGCATAGTGAGCATAACACCTTTCATCTGCCTACAGGAGAGATTACCATGACACCTGATGATGTATATAGGATTCTGGGTATCCTTGTAGTTGGTGAGCTTGTGATCTATGATCACAAGGAGATTGGAGGGACTGATGCACTGAGACGAGTCTTTCAGGATCCTCATGCAGACGGGTATGAGATTGCCTAGAAGGATATGGTGGAGAGTTATGCCCCACTGCCTTTGGTGTTAGCAGGGCTTGTCGGTGGCTTCCTTTGTTCTGATCGCAGGTCAAAGGGACTATCATTTGGTTGGGGTATGATTCTGGAGGATATGATCCTCCATTGGACTAGATATGCATGGGGTTCATGGATGCTTGCTCATCTATACCACGATCTGCATCAGGTTGTGTACATAGATGGGAAGAGTCTCTCATGTGGAGTCACTCTTTTACAGATATGGGCATGGGAGCATTTTGCAATTACGCACCCCATTGTTTGGAGAGATCGCCCACTTGGCCATCCATACATTTATGCCTACACAGGTCCCCTTGTCCAGCCGATGCTGGGAAAGTTAGAGTATTGATGAAGTGTATTAGATGATATGGATACAGTCATCTGGAGACCATATCTGGATTATGATTCATGGGAGGTTGATGATGTAGAGCTGCCCTACTACACAAGATCGAGGTACTTGATTGGTCATACACCATTTATTATTGAGCAGTTCCTGGTTATGAGGGTCTTGAGATAGTATGAGTTAGTATAGATGATGCCACAGGATGTGGCACACTATGCTAGGCGCTAGGAGGATATGCCAAAGTGGGGTCCATTTGTGATGATAGAGGCTGTCAAAGTAGAGTACGCAGATCTGCAACCAAATTATTGGGCGATACATCAAGAGGTGATAGATGTGTAAGCAACTTACTTTTACACACATCCCTTTCCAAGATTTACCAGCCCAAAGGAGCCTGCCCCATTATTGGGAGGACTAGTTATACAGTGGGCATGATGGCAGCCATAGGCAAAGGCAGCGGCAGGGCAAGCTGAGGATATAGGCAGGGTAGCGATGGATATAGATGAGGAGGATGATGAGGATGAGGAGATAGAGTCAGATAGCTCAGAGGACAGTGGCGATGATGGGGATGACAAAGGTGGTGGGAGTGGAGGTCAAAGGTTCTTCTTTGATGTACCATTTAGGATGAGGCCTCAGACATTAAGAGTGGTGGATCAGCCGAGTACTTCAGCCCCACAGATCACTATCAGGGCTCCTTCACAAGGATAGATGGATTCCTTATAGGTAGAGGTTCAGACTCTTTGGAGTCAGTTAGCACAGGCATAGGTGACTATCAACCACTTATAGGTACAGGTTGTACAACCACCACCTCCCGACCCATAGGTAGCTCAGCTTACAGCAGAGCGAGATAGCTTCCGAGAGAGATGTATACAGGTCGAGGGGGTAGTCGAGAGACTCCTAAGATCAGTCGAGAGCACCTATGTTGGAGAGGTTGTAGCAGAGGGATTGGAGACCGCTCGGGAGGCTGAGTATTATAGGATGTGATATTTTGAGGCAGTGCCACTCAAGAGGAGGATTTTCTACACACAGTCAGATACTCAATCCCGGACCCATTCACGTAGCCATTCTAAGAGTGCTACCAGGAGTGTGGATAAGCCAGTCAGACAAGAGATCAAGGCTTCTGGGAGCAGAGATCCAGCGAGACCAACCACCTCAGGAGATAGTAGTAGCCATGTGCCATGATAAGATGCCCCTCAGTGATGAGTGATTGACACATTTATTCATTGTATTTGATATATCTTGTTAAAACATTTGATATCCTTGTACCCTTGGACATTTGTTTTGATGAGATTTATGATATGTAGTGGTGATTCGATATGCATGTGTTATGGATTCATGTATGCATTTTATTTCTATATGCTATGTCATTTATGATTTTTATGATGATGATGCAATGATGATTATTTTATTTTATATATGATGATGCAATGATGATATGATGTAGGATGTAAGATGTAATGATTTCTAACATGATGATATATGATGCAATCTAAATGATTTTCTCTTATGATGTATGTAATGAATGCAATGAATGCTAGATGTAAGATGTAAGATGCAATGATAAATGATTTTAATGAGATGATATGTCGCACATGATATGAAAATGATATGATGTAAACTAAATGGATAATGATTATTATGAAAAGTGACCTAATAATGATAAAAAGTGATATAAATGGACATGAAAGAAAATGATAATGATGACCTAAATGAAAATTTATGATGAAAATGAGATGTAATGTGATGAGATGAAAAATGAATAAAAAAATGATATAAATGAGATGAATATCTAATACAATGTACTGATGAATGCTACACACATGATATGACAATGGTATATATGTGAACTGAACTGAAATGAATAATGATTATGATAAAATGAATAAGACTTAATAATGATGATAATGATATAAATTGATGAATAATGATAAATAAATGATATGATAATAAGTGATGTTGGAAAATGAAATGAATGAATGATAATGAAATGATACATAATGGAATAATATGATAATGAAAATGATAACCTAAATGATGATATGAAATGGATACAATCTTTCTTTTATCAATGTAGATTTATGTAAAATGATGTGAAACAAATGCAAATGCAAATGTTATGAAATGATATAATATGAGATGAATGATCAATGCATAATATGTACTTAATGAATGATTATGCATATAAGATGAAAATGATATGATATTTAAAAATGGATAATGATCATGATGAACTAAATGAGATCGAATAATGATGATAATGATGATAATGATGATAATGATAATGAAATGATATGATGTAAAAATAGAAAGTAATGCAATGAATGATAATGCGATGTGATGCAATAAATGTCCAAGTGTACTCAATTGTTGTCTGAAAAGATATATGAGAATTCTGCCAACCTTCAAAATATACTTTAGACAGCCTCCAAAATGCAAATCTAAATGAATCATGCAATCCTAGAATGTAGTAATGAACCATTCTCCTATTTGTCATTCCATGCTATGCTTGATTTTCATCATTGAGCCTTTTGATATGTTGAAAGTTAGTACAAGCATCAAAGTGTATGTTAGCACCAATGATGACCTGAGTACTGCTTTCGTGATGTTTGAAATAGCAAGTTAATACAAGCATCGAGGTATAATTGAACCAAGATGACCTGAGTATTGTTTGCATAAACAGACAAAATTTAACCATTTTCTTATGCAAACTCCGAAATTTCATTAATGATACATTGTAGAGCATGTCCCATGAAAAATTTGCACAATACTAATGATTAGCTTATAGACAACAAGCAAAGAAAAATCATACTCCTTCCTTATGGTTCTAGTTCAGTACATCATTAAACCACTCCAAAGATATGATGTCAGCAAATGTCAAAACAACAATTCAACTTATGCTTTAAGTTTGTCATTCATTTTAGTCAAATTAAGATCATCCAATTTGTTTTAGTTGTCTGTCAAACAGTCAGTTAGACTCAGTTTAATTGGACAAGTTTTTTGTTTTTGATATTTCGATTCTTGACACATGTTGCTGTTTGTCTGCCAAAAAGCTCCAAGAAGCGAATTTCCCCCTAATGAATGACCTTGCACTCTGACTCCTGCTAGACACAACTACTGCTAAGGATAACCCTAATCATCAAGCCATGATGAGATCCTTGTCATTTCAAGGAAATGTTTGGATGTATGATGAGAATGTGATGGTGAGGCATGTATGTGATGCCGATGAAAGATGGATATACATAATGTATTCCAATAGATGAGAGAGCCAAACAAAATCACAAACAATGCCTGTTTTTCAAGTTTTCACCATTTATTTTTATTGCACTTTTTCCTGATTTTATGATTTTTTTGTTGTTACCAAGACACCTGTTTGCCGGGTTTTCATCAAGGCAATGATTTTTTCTCTTTTTTTTTGTATTTTTTATATTTTATATATATATTTTTTCTAGGACTTTTTCTATTGTTTTTGATATTTTTCAGGCATAAAACTTCTTCAAGTGAATGCTGTTGGTCAGATCTTCAAATAGGTCCCCTTTTGATGTTGACAACTGATATGCCCCCGATCCATATACTGCAATGATAATGAACGAGCCCAACCAATTAGGTTTGAACTTGCCTTTCTTTTCCTGATCCTGCTGATTATGAGGGTTTTCCTTGAGAACCAAGTCACCTACTTGAAAAGTTCATGGTTTGAATATGTGATTGTAGCTATGGGACATAATCTGTTGATACTCCTTCAAATGATTAACTGCAGTTTGACACCGTTCATCAAGCAGTTCCAACTCTTGCAACCTTAATAGTCTGTAGTCTTCATCATTGATTAGTCCCTTTAGTGACAATCGAAGTGAGAGAATCTCAACTTCTAGTGGTAGAATAGATTATGATCCATAAACCAAAGCATATGGGGTAGCACTTGTTGGTGTGCGAATACTTGTTTTGTATGCCCACAATGCTGGATTCAATTGGACATGCCAATCACGACCTGCCTCATTCACTATTTTTTTCAAAATATTCAGAATCATTTTGTTTGAAGCTTCATCTTGACCATTCCCTTGTGGATAATAAGGTGTAGAGAACCTGTGTTGGATGTGAAATCTTTCACACAGTTCATCAACATCCTGATTTTTAAAGGGTCTTCCATTGTCTATGATAATGGAGCTGGGAATACCATATCGATAGATGATATAGTTCAAAATGAATGAAGAGATTTGTTTGCCAGTAACTATTGTTAGGGGAACAAACTCAATCCACTTAGTAAAACACTCAGTGGCTGTGATGATAAATTTGTGTCCATTTGAAGATGATGGGTGTATCTTTCCAACCAGATCTAATCCCCACTGAGCGAAAAGCCATGTTGTGTTGAAGGGTTGTAATTCCTGAGCAGGAGCGTGAATGAGATTCCCATGAATTTGAATTTTTTCACATTTCTTCACAAAGATGAATGATTCTTTCTCCATGGTCGGCCAGTAGTAAGCCAATCTAACAAGTTTCTTTGCTAAGGTTAGTCCACTTGAGTGTGTCCCACAAATGCCACCATGTGCCTCTTGTAATGCCTTTTCTGATTCATCACGTTCGAGACATCTAAGGAGGGTACCATCCAGACCACACTGGTATAAGACGTCATCAATTAAGGTGTAACGGGAGGATTGACGGATGAAATTTCTTTTCTGATTTCTAGACAAATCTAAAGGTAAAATAGTGTCCTTTAGGTAAGTATAAATTTGGCCATACAAGGGAGAATCAGAATTGGTTAAATGGCAAATGATTTGAGTTTCTGGATTGTCATAGGCAGGAGAAAAAAATTGTTCCACCAAGAAATCATACCGTGCTTGATTTTCTGACAATTGGAGTAGAGATGCGATTGTAGCCATAGCATCTACTGCTTTATTATCAATACGTGGAATTTGTATGAACTTGATATCAAAAAAGTATTTCTTAAAATCGTCCACCATCCTTTTGTAAGGTATTAAATTTTCATCCTTAGTGTGATATTCGTCATTGATTTGATTTATAACGAGTTTTGAATCACCAAAAACTTGAAGTTCTGTGATTTTCCAGTCTACTGCAATTCTCATGCCAATTAATAGTGCCTCATACTCAGCTATGTTGTTTGTGCAAGGGAATATTAGCCAATAAGATTTTGGAATTTTATGTCCTTGAGGTGTAATAAAAAGAATCCCTACCCCTGAGCCATGTTGAGTGTAGGAACCATCAAAGTAGAGTGCCCATGACTGCTTAATAGCTATTGTGAATACACCGACATCAGGAAAATCAATGTGTATTGGGTGTTCTGCTAACTGATCTTCAATTACCTGTCCCTTTATAGCTTTGTGATCCATATAATGAATGTCAAACTCACTAAGGATCATTACCCATTTAGCCAACCTTCCGGTTAAAGTTGCCTTACTTAGAAGATATTTGAGTGGATCAATCTTAGCCACAAGCTTTATTGTATGAGCTAGCATATAGTGTTGTAACTTTTGAGAAGTGAACATGACTGCTAAGCAATATTTTTAAATAAAGGTGTAATATAGCTCATGACTTGTCAGAGTTTGACTGATGTAATAGATTGCTCGCTCCTTTCCTTAGTTGTCTTCCTGTGCCAATAATGCTCCTTGGAACACTTCTGTGGAAAAAATATACAAAATGAGTGGTGCACCTTGCATTGGTGGAATTAACACTGGTGGATTCATTAAATACTATTTTATTTGATCAAATGCTGCGTCACATCTGTCTTCCCATTTAAATGGAACATTCTTGTGTAAGAGATGAGTAAATGGTAAAATTTTATCCGCCAATTGGGCAATGAATCTTTGGATGGATTGTAATCGTCCCTACAAAGAGTGTAGTTGACTAATGTTCCTTGGTGGTGGCATATCGAAGATTGCTTGTACTTTAGCTGGATCCAGCTCAATTCCCTTTTCTGATACAATATAACCTAGCAACTTTCCAGATTTTATTCCAAAGACACATTTCTTTGGATTAAGTCTCACTTTGAATTGTTCCATTCTTTTGAAAATTTTAGATAAGATAGCTATGCGTCCTTCCCTAGTGTTAGATTTGGTGAGAATATCACCAACTTAATCCTCCATGAATGTATGCATCATATCATGAAAGATCGTTGTCATTGCCCATTGGTATGTAGCTCCTGCATTCTAAGACCTAAATGGCATTATGTTCTAGCAATAGGTACCGCAAGGGCATGTGAATGCTATTTTATCTTGATCCTTTGGTGCAATCTTTATCTGGTCGTATCTTGAAAATCCATCCATTAATGAATACATCGCATGTCCAGGAGTCAAATCAACAATCATATCTATGTTTGGAAAAGGGAAATCATCTTTAGGACATGCCTTGTTCAAATCCCTGAAATCTGTACAAATTTTGATTCTTCCGTCTGGCTTTGAAACAGGTATGATATTGGAGATCCATTCCGCATAGTCGATAGACCGAATGAATCCAACATCTAAAAGCTTCTTTAACTCTTCCTTAACCAATAATGCAACATGTGGATGCATTTTTCTGATTTTCTGCTTCACAGGTTTTGCCCCCGGCATGATAGATAGATGATGCATGATGAGATTTGGATCTAATCTAGGAATATCTACGTAGGACCATGCAAAATTGATTTGATTTTTGTTGAGAATTTTTTTGAATCCTGGTATTTCCTCCTTTGTTAGAGATGTAGCAATTTGCAAGACTTTGGGCTGTTCCGTAGTACCTATATTGAGTGCCTCTATTGGTTCTATTAAAATAGAAGACCTTTCCTAGTAATGTTCCGAGAGAGTGTCAAGTTTCCCATCCTCTAGTGCCTTTGAAAGGTTTTCACTATTGGATACGCTTTTTATTTTTCTCTTTTCTTGATCTAATACTGCCTTTGTTAGGTTTTCACCATTAGATCTTTCTTTTATGTTATTTATTTCATAGCTGAGAAACTTGGCACTTTCCTGTCAAAAAATTTGATCTTGTGATTCCCTGGTGGAACTTGTTGCCGATTGGGATGAACAAATGAAGTTTATGATGGCTTCATCATTTGGAAAAGTTGGGATGTCAATTGGTGCAATTTGTTCCCAATCAATGAGTTCAGGATGAACCAAAGGAAATGGATCATTAAGGTCACTGGTCGTTAGTGTCATGATGCTATTATTAACATCATTATGGGAGAGGTCTAGGATGGTATCCTCCTATGGATGATTTGTTTCACTTTGAATCGAATCATTCTCACTTGAGTCATGATCGCTTAGTAGAATGTAATCAAGCAGAGGCCTTGAGCTTTCCCCTTGTAGGAATGTGGGTGTGAATTTGTGTATGAAATCCACCTTTTTATCCCTCTAGAATTTATCATCAAAGATGGTGTCCCATTCATATTCATTGGAGTCAGTGCCAAAATTATTGTCTTGAATTCTCAGAATTGTTTCAGCCAACTCCTCCTTGGACATGCTTTGTACTACTTCTTCCTTTGTATCTTCACCATATCCTAACCCAGTTTTATCCCTTGGGTGCATTGTTTTCAGTTGGATAGGTTCAACAATACCCTCTTTTCTCTTTTCGATAGGGCCATTTCCTTCATAACCCATTTGCAGCATGATCGCATAACCTTTTCCATATTGCTGTGTGGGTAACTTGACATGTTTTTACTGATTCTTGTTCATCTTTATAGAGCCAATCAAGGATAGCTCTATCTTCCATTTCATTTTTTTTGATAAATAATCCATTAAACTTGGTGATGGGAATTGAAGCTGAGGCTAAAGCTATTGTAGCCTATTGTATAGATGTTGATGGTTGACCACGAGATCTTGGAGATATGGGTAGATTAAGGAGAGATAAGGAATATTCTCCCACCCCATTATCTTTCAATTTTAGCTTGGCACCAAAATTACTTATCTCTCGTGCTTGCTCATTGTATTTGGAGGTAGAAATGGCCAAAGCCTCTCTATTATGTGGGATGAGTGTGTCTTGAGTTGCTCTTAGGGTAGAGCAAGTTTGACTGTTAATGTGATCAATAGGTATTGTTACTTCTTGTCCATCATATGGAAACTTCAATCATTGATGATAAGTAGATGGAACAACTTGCATGTCACGGATCCATGGATGACCCAAGAGTATGTTATAGGATAGATCCCGATCTAAAACCTGAAAAAAGGTATTCTTCACAACAGGTCCCACTCTGATTGGTAGCATGATGAAGCCTTTGGAAGCTCTTTCCTCATCATCATATGCTTTTATTGTAATCTTCCTTTGTGGATCTATAGATTCTTCTGAATATCCCAAAGCAAGGACCAACTTGAAAGTACAAATGTTTAATCTGGCTCCCCCATCTATTAGGACACGTCTAATTCGGGCTTTGTGAACCATAACCTCTAGGTAGAGTGATGAATAATGCAGATGGGTCATGGATGAGTCATCTTTCTCAGTAAAAGATTAACATGTGGATGAGGAAAAGTTTCCCACCATGTCTTGAAATTTATTGATATCTAGATTAGGAGACATAGTTGTATCAACAAGTGCTCTTTCCAGAATGTCCTTATGTGCGGGTGATAATTTTAAGAGCTCCAAGATAGAAATTTGGGCTGATGTTTTTCGTAGTTTATCAACCACATTGTATTGAATTGGAGGGGGAACTGCTGCCTTAGATGAGCTTCCTTTTACAATGATTTTGGCTTGCCCCCTTGTCATAGCGTTGACCTCTCAATATTCTTGCTTACCTTTGATTCAGATAGCATTGATTTGCTGATCGTCAGTATAAATATGACTGATAGTGGTGTTGTAGACATGATTAACATTCTTGCCTTTGTCAATCGAAGATTCCCCTTTTTGATAATTGGGGAGAGGATCCTTGAATGCTTGATGGTCATCATTGGCATTATGTTCCTCAACCATGATGGTACGGTTATCAATCAAATCCTGAACAATATTCTTTAACCCTTGGCAATTATTTGTCTTATGACCCTTACACCTATGATATTCACAAAAGTGTGAGTCATTCCATGATGGTGGTTTAACTCGAGGCTCATAATCTCATTGTGGTGGCAATGTAATAGCGTTTTGATTCAACAGTTCTTTAAGAATGGACTCCAAAGATTGGCCTAAGGGAGTAAAACTCCGTCGATTTGAAAAATATGAAGATCTGGGCACATTTGAATTTTGATTATTGCCAAAATTATTTCCACGATTATTGGTCACATTCCTTTGATTGGAAATATTGCCTTGGGTACTAGAATTTCCAGCATTATTACTATGTTGGACACCTGATACATTAAGAATGGTAGGCTTCACATTTATGTTGTTAGTGTCTACTACCCCATCATTCACAACATTTTTATTTCGAGTCCAAAATCATGAATTGTCTTTTTTATTACTATTTTTGTTGTTGTTGTACGAATTTTAATCTTCTTTATCGATTTTCAGAACTCCACACTTGACCAAGGCACCTTCAATAGTAATCGCATTTTCAATCAATTTTTCAAATGATGGAGGACCGGGAAGGTTTAGTCTATAACTCATCTCTTGATTCAGACTATCGATAAAGATCTCCATCTTCTCTGTTTTAGGAAAATGATAGGAGTATCTAGCAAACACCCTTCTCCACCTTTGTAAAAATGTGGTGAAAGATTCCCCTACCTTTTGTTTCACTTTACACAGATCAAGCATGGTTATCTGGTGTTGGATGTTGTAGGAGTATTGCGATATAAATTTATTTATTAAATCCTCAAATGTTCTGATGGGGGGAGTGATATTTGAAAGCCACTCCATGGATTGTCCACCCAGACTTCATGGAAACAATCGCATTAAGTAGGTATCCTCATGAGAAAATTCTAAGCTCATATTTCAGAAATCCCTCACATGTTCAATGGGGTTCGTTTTCCCATTATACCTATCAAATTTAGGGATTTCACAATGTTTTGGAAAAGGAATCATTTGAAGATTCCCGTCAAATGGATATGGACATATATCATCCAAAACATACTTCTTTGTTGTACCCCCTTGGATTTCTTTTATTTGCCCTTGTAATGCTTTTATCTATTGAGTAAGGGCACTAAAATCATTAGGAGGGGTTTCAGGATTCTCCTTAATCCCTTCTATGTCAAAATCAGTAGGTAACTTAGCTCCTTGATTAGCTAATGAAAGGAAATATCTTTCTTTGTTTCGTTCGAAAATTCTTTCCATAAGAGTATGGAATTGAGGATCCTGCTCTGCTTCTTGGAGCTTTTCTTCTATTATCTCCTCAGTATTTGAATTATGCAAGGGATTCTCTTCCCTATCACTATTATCACCCATTTTTCTTAATGTACTTTCCCTTTCATCTCCTTCTATGTGCTTTCAAGATCTTGTGACAACAGGCATAAGCTTTTTGCCAAATTTCTACTAACTTTGATCAAAAGAATGTAATAGTGCAATTTTGATGGATATGAAAGTCAGGATAGAATGAAGATTCTATGACTTATGAGATTTATAATCTTTAGCTCATGATTCCCTGATTGCAAGGATGAAAATATTGTTTGCGGGAGTTAAACCAAAGATAAAAAATAAAGATGATTTTGCACTTTGTGAGGTTTGATCGTAGCTTTGTAAAAATAAGGATTTATGATAAATGCCTAATATTCTTGAGTTCTCTATTGCTGAAAATGATTAGGATGAGTAGAGTATACAATTGCAGTTTGAGGAATGTAAGAGGAATGAATACACTGACTGTGATTATGCCTTTGAGAAAGGGCTCTTCTTTGAAAGAAAGCTCACGAGTATAATGGTTCTACAACATAATCGTCAGTGAAACCTCTAACAAAGTCATGATATCAATGAATAAAGGTTCTGTGTTCAAGCAAGACCTTTCAAATTTGGTATAAAAATTTCCTCTTTTTCAATAACTTCTTATAACTGAGAGATTTATTTGGCTTCTTAATCTTCCTCTCTAGGGACTTCTAGGAAAAAGTTGCAGACTTCCAAACCCTGAGCATAGAAAAAGACTAGACTGAGATGACTGATTTCTGAATGTTAGAAAATTACCTAGGCTCAGAAAACAAATGCGCTAAAGTTTTCAATAGATGCACTAAAAGATCCAACGTATGTGCTAGATAGTTGCAGGTATGCACTAAAACATAACATAAATGCGCTGAAACAGAGCATGAATGTGCCAAAACAGAGCACAAATGTGCTAAAACAAAGCATGAATGCATCGAAATAGAGCATGAATGCACCGATACAGAGCATGAATGCACTGAAATAGAGCATGAATGTGCCGAAACAGAGCACATATGCATTGAAAAAGAGCACAGATGCACCAAAATAGACCAGGGATGCGCTAAACTATCCAATTATTTTTCTGAGACAAACATGTTTTGATAGTTTGATGTTTTTAGATGATCTCAATCTGATTTAAATGTGAAAAACATGACATATAGTAGTAGACAGTTGTTTTGTTAATTGTAAAAGCTAAACAAAGAGTGTATGTTCTTGAGATTTTCATAGGTATTGAACAAGATAAGCATTTCAAATAGACTCACTCTTAGTTGTCAAATAGGTCATCATAGGAATCACAACCCACAGCTTAAAATCGCGTCGACTCACACAACCGTGTCACCCCCTAGAGGGCACCCGTGTTTTTGTCTTTTCCAGGTGTGTACTCAAGGTTAGATTTCTTGATCCCTTGAGCAAACAATCCATGGCGATTATATGGTGAGTGTCTTGGGGGAAGATTCTTTCCTCCCCTTGCACTGTGATTGAAATGATGTTTGGATACTGACACGACTAGCTTTCTACACTATGGTTCATAGTAAAGGTTTCTGTTCGGTGTGGCAATAGATAAACTCCCTCAAGAGACCTCCCAATCTTTAGAAAAAATATTTTGGGGATGGTTATCTTGCTCACTTCCGTTGAATATGGGTTTCCCCAAAATTCACTTTTGATTAGAGTGGGTTGGAAAACTTGGCTTTGGTTGTTCCCAGTTAGGTCATTCCCATAGGGCGAGTACTTTTTCCCACTACGGTAGGCCTTCTAAAGGATGTAATAAAGCATGAATTGCATAAAATGAAATAGGTAAGTTTGGTGTTCTGATCACCTAGTAAAGGGGAGAGCATATACCTATTACCCAACAATCACAACAAACAAATGGTTCAATTCTAAATCCAAATGATAGTTTTCTATGCTAAGTGAAGATTTTGTTTCACAACAAATATTGGATTCATTTTAACCAACATAAAATTAAGTTTGGTGACTATCCTAGGATTGATAAATTCTAGATTTTAAATGTCTATCCTAGGATTGCTTCATTTTACTTTAAAACCGAATTGAAAAATTCTATCCGCGGATGGCGTCGAAATCAAAATTTTATTTTTACAACCTTTGTATGTGCTAAAATAACTAGTAAATGTGCCAAAAAATTTAACAAATGTGCTAAATGATCAAGCAGGGATGCACGAAAACAGGCCATCTATGCGCTAAAACAATCCATGGATGCACTAAAATAACCCATGGATGCACTGAAATAGTTCATCAATGCGCTAAAATAGTTCGTGGATGCACTAAACCAAGGCTCATATGTGCTAAAGTGCAATCTCCAGTCCGTCACCTGTCAAAAAAATCTGCAATAAAAAGATTAAAAATGGGGGATGCCCCACGGTGGGCACCAAAAATGTATCATTATAATAAGTGGATTAATTAGAAAGTAAACTAAGACACCAATGAAACATTAGATTGAAAGAAACTAATTTAAAAAATACAAATACAAACTCTAAATAACAATAGCTTCTTCAAATTCATCCCATTGTCCTCTATCTCCAAGGATTTGATTCAAGATATTGGCTCTCAGTTGTGTAATCAACAACTTGTTGAAATGACAACTTGGGAGAATGAGATGTTATGCACCATGCATGTTTATTGCTATATGATTTAAACTATGGAATTGAAATGATTTAGATGCTATGAACTTGAAATTCTTTGGAATACTGATTTGAATGCAACTATAGTAACTGTGTATGAAATCTAGGATGATATCTACTTACGAAAAGGTTGTATTTATAGATTTTCGAAAGGCAAGAATCTAGTTGGCGGAGATCAACGGTTGAGTTTCAAACCTATCAAGATGAGCGGTTTGAGATTCTGGAAGTTGAGAGAAAGATGGAAGGTTGAGAGAATCATGGAGAATGTTTTCAACCCACGAAACTATCTTCATTCAAAAATGGAGATAAACATGCTCTTTGTCTTTTCATTAATTGAAAAGTTAGTTGAAAATTGGGGATAAATGCTAATTAAATAAATAAATTTATTTAATTATATGTGAAATGTATTTTGGAAACTTCTATAATTAAATAATTAATATTTAATTATATGAGAGGTGAAAAAGGTACGTAATTAAATATTTACAATATTTAATTAAGTGAGGTGAAAAAGATATTAAATATAAAATATTTAATTTAAATGTGAAGTGAAGGATGAATATTCCATTTTTTGAATTTAAATGTTCAAACTTAGAAATCGAATGATAATCAAATAAATAAATTATGAAATTTATTTTATTTAATTAAGAGGAATAATAGCAATAATTAAATAAACTTATTTATTTAATTAAACTAGAAGAATTAGAAAAATGAATGACATAAATAAATAATCAAATTTATTTATATGTAGATGACTTTAGAATATTAATTAAATAATTCATATTTAATTAATTAACAGGTTTGATTAACCGTGACCATTTTTAGATGTATACAAGAGGAATTAGGTGCATCAACACGAGGAAGAGCACCATAATACCTAAGATGTATTTTATTACTCAAGGCTTTATATTAATTGGTAGAATGTGTTTCCGTTTTGACATTGGTTTTGGCATTGGTGTCAGGTTGAGTGTTCAACTTGGCATATATTAAGGTGATACATATTGATATTTTCATACATGTTTGGCTTAGTTGATATTATGGCTTAGACCATACATTGGTCTTGTGCATTGACCTTGGTTCACACTTAGAAAATTTGTATCATTAGACTGGTACAAGACATCGTGATGGGTATTAGACTCATGTGAATAATAGCCATGATTTTATCACCGAAACAATTATTTGGTTATTATGATGTTTATCATTCACAAGGTTATGGTTTTTAACACCCACACACATGTTTGAATATCATGAGGTTTTTGGTAAAAATTGAGGTGCAACATTGACATAATCATTTGTGGTTTTGTGTGACACAAAGTGGTAAAAGCTAATTGATATTATTGTGCCCTAAATGTCATCATTTATCAAACAAAAAGCATTGTGTTAATAGTTGACTTAGGGCTTGGAAGAGCTTGAGTAAGTTGATGGTATAATGGTTGGTAAATACAAAAAGCAGTTTCTAGGTTGCATAGGTAGTTGGGTTTCAAGATGACAAAGATGTATTTGACTTATTCTGTAAGAATTTCAAGTCTTCAATGTCGTAATCTTGTTCTTTGGAACCTTAGTCTAGTTTATTTGGTGTTTTCATTTATATTTTTGTCTGAAAAGGGTTAAGTGAATGCGGTCATTCTTTTTTCTTGTATTCGATTTCTTAATTCATGTCTTGAATGAATTATTGTATGATGATAGTAGTTAGGTTATTTTGTTTCAAAGTGTATGCTATCGCGCTTGCTTTCAAATTCATCATGGTGTTAGAAATAGTCTATTTTTGATTTTATAGGGTCATTGTTTTGAGTTATTTAAACCCTATTACTAGGGAACACCATGTATACTTTGTGATCTAATTTTTGCTATCCAGCAAAAGGTTTTCATCATGAGTTCATTACTGTTTACATTTGAATAAAGTATCACAAGGGTTTTTATTTTGCATTGACAAATAGGTTCATTGTTTTGACATTTGTGTTACCCATTACTAGGGAATGCCATGGAAATGTTTTTATGTTGCATTAATGTTTGTATTATTTAAAAGGTCTTACAAGGTCTCACCTGTTGGGTTCCTATGAGTTTTGAGTGCAACCATACTCCGACCTAGTAGAAGTTAAAATATTTTTTTGACAAGTATCTTAATGGTTGTCACTAGTTGGTGATACTTTCAGCTATGAGCACGGTTATGAGAAAATTTAAAGTTTATAAGATGATCTCAGGTAAGGTTATTCAGTTGGTTGAAGATAATTTTGATATCACTTAGATAGAATATATGAGATGCATCACACAATGATATTATACTCTGATAAGAGTCATTATTATTGAGCAGAATACTGAAATATGTTTTTGTAAAAGATGGAAGCATTTGATGAGGAAGTTTGTGATAAGCAGTAAGAAGGCACTTTAAGTACAGATTGTAATTGTTTATACATTTATATTCTTGAGTCTCAAATGAAAATTAGATAATCAAGAAATTCTTTGTAGTGAAATAGAGAAACCCTTTGTCTTTTAATTTTTGGTGCAGGGGCACCCTTGGTGTCATGTAGTAGATTTTTTGATTTTCATCATGTGAGCATTAATTTCATCTAATAAGGTCTTCTTAGGCCATTTTGAGCTTGTTGAAGTCCTTGTTGAGTCTCTAGGTGCAAGGTTATGCAAATATGCAAATGTTGTCAAAGTTGCACAAAAGTTGTCAAGCAACTTTTGCAACTTTTTGTAAAAACATATAAAAAATTGGTTTGTTAAGATACTAACCAAAATATGGTTAGGGACAATTAGAAATTGGTGGAAAAACCTTAAATAAGCTTTGTATCCTCAATTAAAGAGGTTGGATGAAGATTTGATGAATGCAAAATTAATTGTTGCATCTGGAAATACTGTTTCTTTTTGCATTTTTAAATCTCTATCACATTGGTACAGGTTGCCATTGCATGGTGTATAGGATAAAATTTGCACCCTTATGGAAATTACCCTTTAACACATCCTCACCTTAGAAAACCAAATCTGAAGGTGAAATTCCACATAAGCCCACTGTCTTCGTTCCACTTGGTGTTTATTTTGTGTGTCAATAGAAGAATAACTATCAGGGATGCCCATGCGACGTGCAAATGTTCATACGACATGCTTACATCCTTGGCAGATTCCCACATTGGTATCCTATAGAGGCATTACACTTCCCATTGGAAATTGATTTGTAATGCCCTCTTTGACCAACCAACACAAATATGGCCGTTTTCCTTCATCTCTACTTCAAATTCATCCCTTCTTCATTCATTTCATCTCTCTTAGAAATTGGGATCTCTTGACAAGCTCTAAGAATTCAATCCATCACTCTCAAGCAACAATTTTTACTCCATAGCAGCAACATCAAAACTCCATCAACTCCATAGAGCACATGTGGAACAAACACCATTGCAGTAGAGGCTTGAGTCCTCTCATTTTCTCCCCCATTAGCTAGTGAGATTTTGGTGGAGGTGGTAAGTTTTTACTCCTCTCCTCTACAATTTGGTTGAGTAGCATAACACTATTTTGTAGTGATTTTGTGTTATTTATTTACTTCGTTTCTTTATCATACCTTTCTCCATTATCGTTATCTTGGTTGTCCGTGGAGGTGGGAACACCAAAATGGGGGTCTGACTGAGGTAGACCCCTATACAGCCCCCGAACAATTTTCCTCTCTCTTGTGTGCAGGTGGAAGCATTCTTGGAGCTAGCTGATGAACAAACACTTTTGTGAGATCATTCTTTCCATCCTCACTCTTTCATATTTGCTTTATCATATTTGTGCATACTTGGTCTACATCCTAGTGTTGTTTTGGCCCTTAAGAAGTAATTAGCTAGGTTGTTAGTCCGTTTTCCTGTATTTAACCTTGTCTCTTTAGTCCTCTAGTTGTATGGATTCCAGTGCACCTGAGAGATGCCAAAACACCGCGCTGTCATCCCAGAGTCACTCTTTTGTCCTCAGGTAGAGAGCTCTTTGAGACACAATGCTAATCCTAAAAACCAACTTGCCTAGCCCCTTTTGAGTCTCAGGTCTGTAGATTGATCAAGGGACCTTATAGTTCTCACCATTCTCATCCTATGTTTCCTAACACTCCCTTAAGCTGAGGTAAGTTAGGGAAGCCTTATGCTCTCAGCCCTCTATGACCTGGGGCCTTGACATGGTTGGTCCCCCTCTCTTACATTTTTGGTGAACCCGACGTGAATCAACGTCTTCTCATTTTTTGGTGTTTGAGCTTTTCCCTTGTACCCTCTAATTGTTGTACCCTTGAGTGTTGTGAAGGTTTATGAGCATCACAAATCAGTCCACAACTTCTAGGTATATTGTTAGGAGAAGTGTATGACACCTTCCGATGGAGAAGACGAAGGTCACTTCTAGTTTCTCTACAGGCCTTTTCTCCGGTCCTGCAATTGGCCTTGCTACTCAGGAGTAGGTGTCACGGGGTGAGTTAAGATTCTTTGATGAAACTAAACACATCCCTACTCCTACTGTGTCTCCTACATCATCATCCATATACAAATGTGAAGTTGTTCATATCCCTTCTAATTATGTCGCTAGTATTAGCAAAGGGTTGGGTGCTTTGGAGAATCACCTGGAGAAAAACCTGAAGCTGGCTAGGGCCGCTAAGGTTATCAATGAAATAAATTATATGGTAGGAAAGGACTGAACAGGCTTAGAACTCTTGGCTAGTGTCACTAGTCTGACCGAAGCATGCACCCCTTCAAACTATAGTAACATTATACAAGGTGACCCCTTCGAAGAACTCGAGAGACAGTTAGGGGTGTTGATACCTCCCACATCCATGTACATGACCAACACAGTCCCTTCAATTAGCATCCCTGCTGCTTCTGAAATCTCCGTAACTATCAAAGTAAACAAAACACCTTTGGGTTTTCACTTCACCCCTCCTATCACCTCCAGGAGTGGAGGATTTGGCAGGATGATTGAAAAATCCTTTGGTGGTGGTGGTAGCTTCAGTGGCAGAAGTGGCACTGGTGGAATTGGTTCCTGTGGAGGTCATGGTGGTGGATCTAACAGAGGTCATGCTGGTGGCAGTAGCCACGATGGTGGTTATGGGGGTGGCTATGGTGGTGGTTCCACTAGTCCTATATCTTCTAACGACTTGATTCTAAATAACCTTCTTCAGAATATGGGTAAGATGTAGAACCAGCTGGAAAATATCTCCCAAGCTTATGACCAACCTATCTTCCAACCCTTCTTTCGATATAGCCCATTGATGGTGGAAATCTTAAACACTCCTTTCCTACAAGGGATGGAGATTTCTAAGTTTGAGAAATATGGAGGTAAAGGGGACCCAACAAGCATGCATCTACCTTTAATTCCTTATGTACAGACTTCTTCCATCATGATGCATTAATGGTAAAACTCTTCCCCTGATCTCTCAAGGATACAACACTCAAGTGGTACTGTTCCTTGCTTGATAATTCCATCTTCACATTTGATCAGCTTATGAACTAGTTTCTATGATAGTTCCAAGCCAACATCAGACCTAAGATGACCTTATTTGATCTTGTCTAGTGTAAGCAAGGAGATAATGAGAAGATTACCAATTTTATAGCATGATATCAAGCACTCTTTTCATAAATATCTTACCCGTTACCTAATTACGATGTGCAAAAGGTATTCATAGGGAACTTACAGAGGCCTTGGCAAGAGAAGTTTTCCCTTATGAAATACCCTTCTTTCATGCATTTGTGTGTAGCCCTATGGGAGTATCAACATATGGTGGTTTAGTTCGAAGGACCTTCCTAACACTCCTGTCCTAAAGGGAAGTCCATTATGTTGATCTCTGAAAAAGGAAAAGTTGTTGTGAGTGTAGTAGTGCTATAGATGACAACGACCTCAGATGCAACCAAAAGTTCACAAATTTATTAGAATATTATTCCTCCATCTTGAAAAATTTGTTGAAGGATAAGATCATAACCTTGCCAAACCCTAAACTCATCAAGGAACCTTACCCTAGTTGGTATGACATGAATACCTATTATCAGTACCATAGAGTTAATGAACATGATACTGAACGTTGCATGCACCTGCATCATGAGATATAGGATTGCATTGAGGATGGTACTATTCGTCTCGATGGAAGCAAATAAAACATGAAGAAATCGGTGGCAAAAGCTAATAGTGAATTGCAAATATACAGAGATCCATTTCCATCACATTCTACTAACATGATTATCGATCCCTCTGATTCTATTATGGTTGTTGTTACTCCTTCTCCTTGTCTTGTGACCGATTCGCTAGACATAAGATTTACTTTGCAAGATTAACAACAAACCTTCTCTACTTTGCATTCCCACTCACCTCAATGGCGACATTGTGACAGGAGTCTTAGTTGATCCTTTGAGTAGAGTGAATGTCATCACAAAAGAAAATTTATTGTTGAACTCCTTGCAAAGGGAGGAATATGAAAAAATAAAGTCCATCATCTGTATGCATGATGGCCTTGCTCTCGAACCATATGGATCGATAAATCTATCCGTCTTGGTTGGTCCTACGAACACAGACACAATTTTCGATGTTATTCCTGAGTCAGATCTATTCAGGGTGAAGCTAGGTATACCTTGGCTAGCTTCCATGAATGGGATCACCTCTGTTATCCACAAATGTTTAAAGTTCTCCCACGAAGGTGTTGTGCATGTGGTACATGATACTAGCTATCAACCTTTGGTATCTTGTTGGGATATTCACTAGATCACTTTTGGCCCGCTCTAGTCGGTCTACTTCCACCAAGAACATACCTACTTTATAAGAATTACATAAAGTATAAAACTAGAGGCAAGGGACAGTCAAAACTGACCCTTCCCATAGCACAACAACCAACTGCCTCCTCTTCCCGAAAGGGAAAGGAGAAGCTTGCCCCTTCTCAGGCTACCTCGTTCACTCCCCTTTCTTGAGAGGAGTATTGGATGAGTAAGCCTGGTCTTTATCCACTGAGTTCGATGGTGCCTGCTTCGAGTATACCCAAGATCAAGATATCAGATCTTCCTACTAAAACACTTGGACCATGGTACTACTTTTACGACAGGAAAAAATCCCCCATGGGGAATCCTCTATGACCCAACCTCCATAGCTGCCTACCGCCTCTGCTCCTAAAGAAGTGAATGGGAAAAGGTTCGATATTGAGGCGTTAGAGTTGACTCCTCCCACTGTCTCTGAACCTATTCCTCCTACTCCTATCCAAGAGTCTGTCCTTTTCACTGGAAATGGCTATGGAGGACACTCCCATGGCTAAGCAGGAGCCTTTTGTTCCTTTGCAACCTCCAGCCTCTAGTTCAAAGAGTCACATAAACTACCTTGCATGTGAATGCAAGAACCAAAAAAAGGATCTCTTGGATGAGCAGGTCACCTTACAAAGGAAGGAAGAGGAGATGACCACCCCTGTATCAGGACCTCCTACCATGTCTTCCTCTCTCCTCCCCTCTGATTCTATCCAAACTAGCTCTTTATCACTTTCAAATTTCATTGTGAGTGCAAATGTGTCTGACCTCAGAAAGGTGTAGGTGTTCATTGCTCCTTCGGTGGAGCTGCCTTTCTTGATGTCAATTCTGGATGTCCCGCCTTTCCCAAAGCCCATAGATATGACTAAAACCTTGGTCATATCTACTATGATTCTTTCCTCCTCCTCTTCTTCTTCCCTTCTTGCCTCATCTATGGGGAGTTCGCCTCCCATGATGAAGCATAAGGTAGAGAGTGGTCCTTCCAACAATGGACATAGGAGGAGTCCACCTTCTCTGAAAGGTGGCCCCATGCTGACTTGTTCTATCCTAGTAACAGAACCAGTCTCAGATTCTCCTAAGTTCTTCACCATTCTCAAATCACTTGGTGAGCTTAGCGGTGAATGTCGGGCGCAACCTCCTCCATCTGTCGAGGTGAAACATGGCACTCATTTTAAGTGCATGTTTAACTCAGTGGATGAATTTCTGACCTTGTCAATGATTTTTTATGAAGTCATTGACCTTAGACCCACAAGAGTTGAGTGAAGGAGACCTTACATGTCCTTCATCCTTAGCCCTTGTTGTGGGAGGGTCAGAAGCTCCTCCCCTTAACATTCTACCACTACAGGCTCCTCCTCCTCCCCCCTATGATGATCTAGAGTGGGAAGCAGATGACCTCTTGGTTGATCAGTGTTCGGGGGAGGCCTCTTCTTTATATTTATATTATATGTGTGCATGTCTTGTGATGTATTTCCTTGTAATCATGCTATGTGTTCCTGGATGACCCTTGTCACCCCTATTAGTGATTGGATACAAGCATGGTGTTTGTGTTGTAAACCTTCTTCTATTTGTATCATCATTCTTCCATGTTTTTGATTGACTTTTGACAAATTGGGGACAATGCAAAGTGTTGGGGGCATTTAGGCTTCCCTTCCATATTGAAATAATTTTTTATTTTTACTTTGTCTTCTCGTGCATTCTTCACATGGCCTAATATAGTAGGGGGTTGATGAAAGTTCATTTATATACAATTATTATACTTATATATATTTATGAGTAGTTTTGACCACGAAATATCAGGCTACCCCTGTGCCCTTTGTTCATGTTCTTTTTTGTTTTTTACTTTTCCTTTATCTTTCTCTCCTCTTTGCTTGAGTTGTCCTTCTCGAGTGTGACGCCACCTCTAAATCACTTTGATCTTCATAAATTTCATTTGTTGCCAATGAATCTTTTCCCAATAATTTTCACACATTTCTTTGTAAGAATTGCATTCTCAAATTGAAGCACTAATAGAACATGTTTCCTTGATCAAGGGTTCATAAAGAAAGAACTTGAGAGCCTTCCTCTAAAGTGGGAACAACTTTGATCTTCCCCTCACGTGGGGGAATATTCTTCCTTTAAAATTCCTTGATGAAGTGAACATCTTTCAGAAGGATTCCTTGATGATGAATCGATTCGAGAAGGAAAACATCAACTATCGAACAATGCGTCCCTCGAGTGGACCCCTTGCTATCTTGAAGGGTTCTTGAGGGACCCCCTTCGAAAGTTTTTATCTCAAATTAATTCTATGGCATCTAACTTGGGGGAAACCCGACTATACCTTTTCTGTATCTTTACATCTAGCTTGGGGGCAACCCGAATAGACCTATTCCATATCTTTATATCTAGGTTGGGGACAGCCTGACTAGACCTCACTTTTCAAATAGTGCATCCCTTGAGTGGACCCCTCT
Organism: Sequoiadendron giganteum; assembly: GCA_007115665.2. Classification (NCBI taxonomy): domain Eukaryota; kingdom Viridiplantae; phylum Streptophyta; class Pinopsida; order Cupressales; family Cupressaceae; genus Sequoiadendron; species Sequoiadendron giganteum. The sequence goes on along the minus strand of CM021101.1, from coordinate 839,696,208 downwards.
TCCTTTTGAAGGGTTCCAAAGGGACCCCTTTGGAATTTTTCCAACTTGTTGATAGTTTGCATGATTGTCCGCTCACTTGTCTGTGTGGCCAATTTTTGACATGTTCTATCTGTGGGTAAACATGTCGCTTCATGGGTGCGCCCGTGAAGCCACTTTTTGACTCTGCCAAGTCCACTTTCTTGGGTTTCCTTCATGCGAGAGATCTTGGGGGACACCTTCCTTGTAGGTTTGCGGACCTATAAGGCACTTACTTCTTGGGGCTTCCTTCATATGATAGATCTTGGGGATTGCCTCCTTGTAGGTCTGTGGGCTTGTAAGGTGCTTTTCTTTCTTTAGCTTCATAGTTCTACAAAGCTATGAAGTCCTTTTCTTATCCTGCACTCTTGGGTTCATCAGATCGTGGTCTACTTCCTCGACAGTTCAGGTATACATTAATAACTTTGCTACTTCTCTAATCTACTTTACTAAAGCACTCATCAGTATTCATGCTAGCTAAAGTGGGGGAAAATGTATAGAAGTGAATTTTCACCCCTTTTACACATCCTCACCTTAGAAAACCAAATTCGAAGGTGAAATTCCACATAAGCCCACTGCCTTCATTTTACTTTGTGCTTGTTTTATGTGTCGACAAAAAAATAACTATTGGGGACGCCAAAATGACACGCAAAAGTTCATGTAGTGGACTTACATCTCTAGAAAATTTTGGGTCTGTAGCCTGTAGAGGCATTACAGTTCCCATTGGAGGTCAATTTGTAATGCCCTCTTCGACCAACCAACCCGAATATGGCCATTTTCCTTCATCTCAACTTCAAATTCATCCCTTCTTCATTCATTTCATCTCTCTTACCAATTGGGATCTCTTGACAAGCTCTAAGCATTCAATCCATCACTCTCAAGCAACACTTTATACTCCATAGCAACAACATCAATACTTCATCAACTCTGTAGGGCATGTGTGGAACAAACACCATTGTAATAGAGACTTGAGTCCTCTCATTTTCTCTCCCAGTAGCTAGTTAGCTCTTGGTGGAGGTGGTAAGATTTCTACTCCTCTCCTCTATGATTTGGTTGAGTAGCATAACACTGCTTTTTAGTGCTTTTATATTATTTACTTCATTTCTTTCTTTATCATACCTTTCTCCATTATCGTTATCTTGGTTGTCCATGGAGGTGGGAACACCAAAATGGGGGTCTGATCGAGGAAGACCCCTATAAAACTCCCCAACAATTTTCCTCTCTCTTGTGTGCAGGTGGAAGCTATTTTGGAGCTAGCTGGCGAATGAGTACTTTTGTGAGATCATTCTTACCATCCTCACTCTTTCATATTTTCTTTATCATATTCATGCATACTTGGTCTACATCCTAGTGTTGTTTTGGCCCTTCGAAAGTAATTAGCTAGTTTTTTAGTTTGTTTTCTTGTGTTTAATCTTGTCTCTTTAGTCCTCTAGTCATACAAATGCTAGCACACCTGGGAGATGCCAGCGCACTGCGTTGTCATCCCAGAGCCACACTTTCATCCTTGGGAAGAGAGCTCTCTGAGACACAATGTTAATCTTGAAAACCAACTCGCCTAGCACCATTTTAAGTCTCGGGTTTGTAAAGTGATCCAGGGATCTCATAGTCCTCATCATTATTGTCCTACATTTCCTAACACTCCCTTAAGCTGAGGTAACTTAGGGAAGCCTTTTTCTCTTGGCCTTTCGTGACCTAGGGCCTTGACATGGTTGGTTCCCCTCTCTTACACATGGTATGGACTGAACAATGGATGAATATTGTAAAGGATTGTTCTAGCTTTATTTTGGTTTTGGTTTGATAAAATTTTATCAAGGTTTGAAGGAGATATCATCATTTTTTTGTAACTTGCTCCAAACCCTACCTAGGTTTCTAGGAAACCATACAAATGCCATTAATCACATTTCCCCAATGATTTTTCCAAGGGACTTGGAATTTAGGTTTGTCTTAAAGTATTCTAACATGTTGCAAAGGTACAGGCTTGGAGGATCCACATGTGAAGAGAACTTGTTTGACAATCATTATGTTTTATCTCATTAAAGTCAAATAACCTTGCATTATGATTGAATGCCAAAGCCTTGGAATTGAGGCACTGTGTTCTAGTTGATGCATGTTGAGACAAGTAAGGCATTATGGTCTAAGCCCTTGGAGTCTATTGGTTAGCCATCTTTCATTGTTGATTGAAGATACATTTGTGTGCAAGGGATATAAGATTATCCCAAATCCTGTTTCATTGGAAGTTGTTATTTTAAGGTCTGCCCATGCATTTGGAGGTTAAAAAAAACCCTTTGAAAAGCCTATGATGTCATTTCTACCATCAACACATGTTGTTCTTGTGGTTGTCATGCTGCCCCATGCCTTTGAAGAGTTTTCCACCATTGAAAGTTAAAGAGACTCTCATTGAGTTAAAGGTCTACCTTGTCATGTTTATCATTGAAGCCTAAGGATGACATGAACCCATTGTTCTGAAATATGAAATTAATAGTCTTTTTTATACCCCTGATCTACATCATTTTGGTATAAGAGCATAGGTTTGTCAAAAGAGGGAAAAGTACAGTGAAGAGAAGAAAGGAGAAACATGCAAGAGAGATGAGACAAATGAGGGAGTTAAAAAAATCCCTTGAAGCTAGGCTTGGTGCAGTTGAAATAAGTCAGAGAAGAGAAGTGGTCACAGGAGATTTGAGTGACTGAGAAGAAGAAGAAGAAGAAGAGGAGGAGGAAAACTCCCAAGAAGGTCCCAAGAAGAGTTGGATACTAATGACGTGAAATTGGAAAAGCTATTGAAGGTAGTCAAAGTAGAAGGTCCCAAGATAAATATGGATCTACCAAGGTATGGAGAAAACTTGGATAGTGAGGAACTCCTAGATTGGATAGGAGCACTAGAAAACTATTTTGAATATGAAGATGTACTAGAAGAACAAAGAGTGAAGTTGGCCATGACAAAATTAAAGGGCCATGCCTTACTTTGGTGGGACTATGTGAAAGATGAGAGGAGGAAGAAGGGAAAATCTAAAATCACCTCTTGGGATAAGACGGTTGCCAAACTCAAAGGAAAATTCCTACCCTGTGACTATACCATTCAATTATACAAAAAACTTCAAAACCTTAAGCAAAAAGATATGGATGTGAAGGCCTATACATAGGAGTTTTACAAATTGAGTATAAGGGTAAGACACAAGAAGATGATGTGGAAAAAGTGGCAAGATATATCAATGGGTTGAGATACAACCTACAAGAAGAATTAAGTCTCACAAACCCAAGAATAATGGAAGAGTGTTATCAATTGGCCATAAAGGCTGAAGATAAGTTGAGGAGAAGATAAGAAAAACAAAGTAGGTGTAGAGGAAGGAGTTTTAGAGGAAGAGGGAATTTTTTTGATTTAGGACAGTCATATGAGAGTCAAGGAGAGACAAGTAGAGTTTAAGAACAAAATTCTGATTCAAGGGGCAATTTCAGGGGAGGTAGATCAAATATTAGAGGTAGATTTGGCAATAGAGGAGGTACAAGTGGATTCACTAGGAAGTTCTATAAATGCAATATGTTCTGTATGCCACCAAGCATGTAAATGCTATGAGGAGTAGTCATCTACTTCTTTTGGAAGTGAAATAAGAAATTAGATTGCACAAGGTGGAGATGAAGCTGAGAGTGTACATTCTTCACCACACATTGAAGAACCAGAAGCTAGAGAGTTTTTGTTGATGAGAAGAACTCTAATCAAGGTGCCAATGGAGAAGGAACCACCACAAAGGAAGTCTCTCTTCAGGGCTACATGTAAATGCCAAAGTAAGTGTTGCAAGGTTGTTATTGATTCTGGTAGTCCTGACAATTTGGTTTCTCTTGAAATGGTAGAGAAGTTAAAATTAAAAGGGTTCCCTCATGCCACTCCCTATAAGGTCTCTTGGTTAAACAAAGGGCAGTAAGTAGTAGTGAATAAGAAAAGTTGGGTAGAATTTCACATAGGGGGATATAAGGATAAGGTCTTGTGTGACATGATTCCTATGGATTTTTGTCATGTGCTTCTTGGTAGGCCATGGAAATATGATTAGAATGCCAAATATTATGTTTGGAAAAACAAATATGTCATAGAGAAAGATGGAGTTTCATACACCCTTACACCGTTGAAAGAAGAAAATCAAGAGTCACAAGTGGGTTCTAGTGTTATGTTGGTAAAAGAGAATGATTTTGTACAAACCATAGAAAGGGAAGACAAGGGATTTACAAGCATAAACGGACCTAGGACTGTTATGCAAACCACTAAGGTTGATCAATTACTATTGGAGGTTCAAGATTTGTTGCAAGAGCATGTTAATCTAATAATAGATGACATTCTAGGGAAAGGTACTAGTCCTCATGTAGGGTTTCTAGAGTGGGAAGACATGCCTTTCGATGTGATTGATGATACTAAGAATTTGTAGTTGGAATTTGAGGATGCAACCCAAATTATCTTTGCATTGCTTAGGCAGTTTGGTGAAGGTAACCCACTACAAGATGAGGTTAGGGGGCTCAATTCTAAGCTAGAGGTTCCATTTTCTATTTTGAAAACTAATATGAACAAATAAAAGGAAAAGGCCATTGATTGTGTAGATCTAGGGGAGAGAGGATCATTAAACATTGCAGTTTTAGAAGATATAGGTTATGTTGTTGATTTGCAGTCTAAGCCCCTTCCAAATCTGAGAATTGATGATGTGGAAAAGGCAAGGAGGATTCAATATTTTCTCTTTTCTATTGAGGGTGAAGAATATACACATTCATTACAGGCATTCCACAAGGAGATATTGGAGTGTATAGGAGCGAATTTTCACCCCTAACACAAATTCCCCTTTTACCCTTCCTCACTTTAGAAAACCAAATTCAAAGGCTAAATTCCACATAAGGCTATTGCCTTCATTCGACTTGGTGCTTGTTTTGAGTGTCAGTGGAGGAATAACTGTTGAGGATGCCCATGTGATGCGTAGATGTCCACACAATGTGCTTATGTCCCTAGTAGATTCCTGTGGTTGGAGCCTGTAGAGGTGTTACACTTCCCATTGGGAGTCAAATTGTAATGCCCCCTTCAGCTGACCGAACCAAATATGGCCGTTTTCTTCACTCTTTCCTTCAAATCCACTATTCCTCCATTCATTTCAAGGCTAGAAAATCTCATCTACAAAATAAATCATTCATTTCAAGCATTCAAGCAATATTTTTGTACTCCATAGTAGCAATTCCATCACTCCATCAACTCAGTAGAGCAAGTGTAGAACAACACCATTGCAACAGAGGCTTGAGTTCCTCTCATTTTCTCCCCTATTTACCTTGAGCGCTCTTGGTGGAGGTGGTAATATTTCTACTCCTCTCCTCTATTATTTGGTTGAGTAAGCACATTACTGTTTTGTAGTGTTTTAATGTTCTTTTCTTATTTTTTATCTTTATATTATTATTTCTCTATCATTGCAAAATTGGTTGTCCATGGAGGTGGAAACACCAAAACGAGGATCTGACTGAGGCATACCCCTATACAACCTCCCAACAAGTTTAGTCTTTGTTGTGTGTAGGTGGACATGTTTCATGGAGCTAACTGGTGAACAAGATTTTGTGTGAGATCATTCTTGTCACCCTAGAGTTAATCTATTTGTTTTATCATATCCGCTTATATGTTTCTTACTTCATAGTGTTATTTTGTTTCTTTAGAAACCATTAACTAGGCCATTAGTTTGTTTTCTAGTTATTAGACCTTGTCTTTTTGGTCTTCTGGCCGTATGGACACCAATGCGCTACGCTATAATCCTAGAACCATGATTTTTTCCTATGATAGAGAGCTATATGAGACACAAAGTTGACCCTAAAAATTGAATCGCCTAGTCCCCTCTCAAATCTTGGGTCTATAGAGTGATCAAAGGACCTTATAGTCCTCACCATTCTCATCCCACATTTCCTAACACTCCCTTAAACTGAGGTAAGTTAGGGAATCTTGTTGCTCTTGGCCCTCCATGACCTAGGGCCTTGATGTGGTTGTTCCCCCTCTCTTAATTTTTGGGTGAACCTGACGTGAACCATTTTGGTTCCATTTTATGATACTGAAAGTTCCTTTCATCGTATCCTAGGAATATTATAGGTGTGAGTGTTGTGAGGCTTTCACCTCACAACCCAACCTGTGACCCCTAGTAGGCATAGTTGAAAGGTTCCAAAGGTGTTGCATAACAAAACCTGAATATGGTCATTGTCTTATCTGGTAACCTTCAGGGGGCTCTAAGGAAGTATCATTTAGCATATAGGATGGTCTCGTACCTGCATTAACCTATTCCCTCTATGTAGCCTATGAGCAGTGGTATTGGTATAACCTTGACTTCATAGGACCTGATGATGGGATTTAATAGAGAACCATCTCCTCTGTACATCCTTGCGAGGATAAATGGAAACACTGTAGCAGGTGTTCTCATTGATCTGACATCTCAAGTAAATATCATAACTGAGGAGATCATGTTAATCAACTTACTGCATAAGGATGGATATGATGCACCTGTGAGTATCGTTCACATGCACGATGAACTTTTCGTACCTCCTATAGGTAGTATTGTCCTATCGATTCTCATCGGACCTGAGTCCATGAACCTTATGTTTGAAATTATCCTAGGGTTTGAACTCTTCAGAGTGAAGCTAGGTATCCCCTGTCTGGTAGCTATGAATGCAAATCCCTTGGTTGTGCATAAATGTTTGAAATTAACTCATGAGGGTTCCATGCATGTGATCCACAACACTGGCTATAGACCGTCAGTTGCTTGCAGTAGTTACTCCTTAGATTACTTTTGGCCTGCACCTTTGGGTCCTCTCCCACCCAAGAAGGACCTCTTATACCACACATATCAAAATTACAAAAAAGGGCATTCTAGGCTGAAAGTGAGGTACCCTCCTTTTCCTTATAATGTTTCACATAGGGCTTTCATGAAAGCTAATAGTGATGTCACCAAGGCACACAAAAGGGAAGAAGAGAAGTGGTCTCAAGATCCTCCTCCTTCCTCTTCTGCTATTTAGCTCGATGCTTCCTCTCACTCTACTCTGGTGCCATCTGCTTCTACCTCACGTTCATGAGAGAATCCCATGGTGCTCGCTTGGTGAAGGTCCAAGCGTCCCACATTTGAGCTTCCTGTCCTACCCACAGAGCCTAGGGCTGTTCAATATGGTAGGTAGAAAACCCCCTCATGGGGAATCCTCTATGTCCAAGCCTCCACAGCCTCCTACCGCCCCTGCTTCTAAAGCAGTGAACAAGAAGAGGCTCGTTGCCAAGGCATTGGAGCTGACTCCCCTCATTGTTTCTGAACCTATCCCTCCTGCTCCCATACAAGAGTCCATCCTTCCATTGGAGATAGCTATGGAGGACACTCCTATGGCTGAGTAGGAGCCTTCCATTACTTCACAACCTTCAGCCTCTAGTTCTAAGAGTCATAGGAACCGCCTTGAATGCGAGTGCAAGCACCAAAAAAAGGCTCTCTTGGCTGAGCAAGCTGCCTCACAAATGAAGAAAGAGGAGATGACTGCCCTTGTGTCAGGGCCTTTTACCATGTCGTCCCCTCTCCCCCCCTTTGTTTCCATTCAAACTAGCTTTGTATCACTCCTGACTTCCACTGCAAGTGCAAATACACCTGACCTTAGAAAGGTGCAGGTGTTCATTGCCCCTTCAGTGGAGCCACCCTTGTTGACATTCGTTCCAGATGTCTTGCCTTTCCCGAAGCCCATAGCTATGACTAACATTTCAGTCATATCTATTGTGGTTCTTTCTTCCTCTTCCTCCACCTTTCTTGCCTTGTATATGGGGAGTTTTCCTCCTCTGATGAAGAAAAAGGTAGAGAGTGGTCCCTCCAACAATAGAGGACATAAGAGCATCCCACCTTCTTTGAAGGGTGGCCCTGTGCTGAATTGTTCTGTCCTAGTAACAAAACCAGTCCTGGCCTCTCCTGAGTTTGTCACCACTCCCGAATTGCTTAGTGAGCTTCGTGGTGGACCTTAGGCACAACCTTCTCTGTCCATCGAAGAAAAACATGAAACTATTGTTAAGTGCATGTTTAACTCAGTGGATGAAGTTCCAACCTTGTCAACGATCTTCGCAAATTCGTTGACCTTAGACCCAAAAGAGTTGAGTGACGAAGACCTTGGAGGTCCATCTTCCTTATCCCTTGTTGCAGGAGGGTTGGAAGCTCCTCCCCTTAATATTCCACCACTATAGGCTTGTCCTCCTCCCCCTTATGATGATCTAGAGTGGGAATCATACGACCTCTTGGTTGATTAGTGTTAGGGTGGATACCTCTTCTTTATCTTTAGATGAGATGTGTGTGTGTTGTGATGTGTTCCCCTGTGATCATGATATATGTGCCTGGATGACCCTCGTCACCCCTATTGGTGCCTGGATATAGGTGTGGTGTTTGTGTTGTAAACCTTCTATTATTATCATCATTCTTTCGTGTTTGTGATTCACCTTCGATAAATTAGGGACTATGCAAAGCATTGGGAGCATTTAAGCTTCCCTTCTATGTTGACCCAATTTTTTTTTTCAAATGTCTTCTCGTGCATTCTTCACATGGCCTAATATAGGAGGGGGTTGATGTTAGTTCATTTATATATTATTATTATACTCTTATATATTTATGAGTAGTTTTGACCTCAAAATACTAGGCTACCCCTATGTCCTTTATTGATGTTCTCTTTCCTTTTTTCTTTTTATTTATCTTTCTCCCTTCTTTGCTTGAGTTGTCCCTCTCATGTGTGATAATGCCACCTTTACACCACTTCGATCTTCAAAAAATGCATTTGTTTCCAATGAATCTTTTCTCAAGAATCTTCACACACTTCTTTGTTAGAATTGCATTCTCAACTTGAAACCGTAACATAACATGTTTCCTTCATCGTGGGTTCATAAAGAAAGGACTTGGAAACCTTCCTTCAAAGCAGGAACAACTTTGATCTTCCCCTCGTGTGGGTGCATATTCTTCCTTTTTAATTCCTTGATGAAGTAAACATATTTTAGAAGGATTCCTTGATGAAGAATCGATTCGAGAAAGAAGACACCAACTTTCAAACAGTGCGTCCCTTGAGTGGACCCTTTCTTTTTACACTGGGTTCTTGAGGGACCCCTTCAATTTTTTTTATCCCAAGTAAGTTCTATGACATCTAGCTTGGGAGAAACCTAACAAGACCTATTTCCTATCTTTGCATCTAGATCGGGGGCAACCCGACTAGACTTGCGTCACATCTTTCTGTCTAGATCGGGGGCAACCTGAGTAGACCTCGCTCTTCAAGTAGTGCATACCTTGAGTGGACCCCTCCTCCTTTTGAAGGGTTCTTGGGGGACCCCTTTGAAATTTTTCCAACCTATCGATGGTTTCTGTGACTATCCACTTACTTGCCTATGTGGCTACTTCTGGACATGTTCTATCTATAGGTAAACATGTCACTTCATGGGTGCACCCATGAAGCTACTTTTTGACTGTACAAATTCCTCTTTTCTCAGTTTCCCTCATGTGAGAGTTCTTGGGGGATACCTTCCTTGGAGGTCTGTAGGTTTGTAAGGCACTTTTCTCGGTTTCCTTCATATGAGAGTTCTTGAAGGATACCTTCCTTGTAGGTCAGTGGGCCTCTAAGGCACTTTCTTTCTTCAACTTCATAGTTTTGCAAAGCTATGAAGTCCTTTTCCTATCTTGCACTCTCAGGTTTACCAGATCGTGGTCTGCTTCCTCGATGGTTTAGGTATACATTTCTAACCTGACTAATTCTTTGATCTACTTTACTAAAGCACTCATCAGTATTCATGGTCGCTAAAGTGGGGGAAAAATGTATAGGAACGAATTTGCACCCCTAACACAAATTCCCCTTTTACCCTTTCTCACTTTAGAAAACCAAATTCGAAGGCTAAATTCCACATAAGCCCGCTGCCTTCATTCCACTTGGTGCCTATTTTGAGCATCATTGGAGGAATAATTGTCGCGGACTCCTGTGTGGTGCACATACGTTCACATGAGAAATAAGAAAATGACATTAAAACACTAAAAATTAGTAATGTGCTTACTCAACCAAATAATAGAGAGGAGTAGAAAGCTTACCACCTCCACCAAGAGAACTCAAAGATAATGGGGGAGAAAATGAGAGGAAATCAAGCCTTTGCTGCAATGGTGTTGTTCTACACTTGCTCTACTGAGTTGATGGAGTGATGGAATTGCTGCTATGGAGTGTAAAAATGTTGCTTGAATGCTTGAATGTGTAGATGAGATTGTCTAGCCTTGAAATGAATGAAGGAATAGTGGATTTGAAGGAAAGAGTGAAGAAAATGACCATATTCGGGTCGGTCAATCGAAGGGAGCATTACATGGAGGTTAGTGATGATTTACTTGTTTTGGAAGAGAGCAGTACCATTGATCAAGAAACCATGTTTAATGCCATGATGGTTAGAGACAAAGAGAGAAGATAGAATGCTGTGGTTGAGATTGCAAACTTGAGGGGTGAGAAACCTAAGGTCAAAATGAAACAATCCATTGAAGGAGAACAAGGTACTAATGAAATGCATGCAATCCATCAAGCAAAAAGGGATCAGTTACAAGTTGGAGGTAGAAAATGCAACCAAAGGGTAGTTGTGAGCAAAGGAGTAATTAATTTGAAGGTTGCAGATTTAGTTTTTGATTTGTACTCTTTCCAAGTGGATGTTGTTGAAATTCATGATATAGGTTCCCAAGAATTTTTAGGTGATGAGTGGGTCCAAGACCATCCATCAAGCAGATCTCTGGAGTTGAGGTGTGTCCTAGTCACCAAGGAATTCAAAGGGATAAGGGACAAAGCTTATTTTTAGTATTTAGTTAACTGGAATGGTTTGCCTCATGAGGATACCAATTGAGTGATTGAGAATGACATAATCAACCATGGTTATACTATTGCAGGTCTTAAATCAAGTGGAACTTGAGTTCTTTTCTCCTCTGGGGAGTATGGTGTAGGGGCACCCTTGGTTCAGGTGCACCCTTGGTGTCATGTAGTAGATTTTTGGATTTTGGTCATGTGAGCATTAATTTCATGTAATAATCTATTCTTAGGCCATTTTTAGTTTTTTTGAGTCCTTATTGAGTCTCTAGGTGCAAGGTTATGCAAATATGCAAATGTTGTCAAAGTTGCACAAAAGTTGTCAACCAACTTTTGTAAATTTTTGCAAAAACATATAAAAAGGTGGTTTGTTAAGATACTAACCAAAATATGGTTAAAGAAAGTTATAACTTGGTGGAAAACCCTTAAATAATATTTTTATCCTTGATTCAAGAGGTTGGATGAAGATTTGATAAATGAAAAATTCATTGTTGCATGTGGAAATATTGTTTCTTTCTGCATTTTTCAATCTCTATCATGTTGGTACGGGCTGCCATTGCATGGTACGACTTGAAAGGTGGATGGATGTTGTATAGGATTGTTCTAGATTTATTTTTGTTTTGGTTTGATTAAATTTCATCAAGGTTTGAAGGAGATATCATCATTTTCTGTAACTTTCTCCAAACCCTACCTAGGGTTCCAAGAAACCATAAAAATGCCATTAGTCACATTTCCTCCATGATCTGGCCAAGGGACTTGGAATGTAGGTCTGTATTAAAGTATTCTAACATGATACAAAGGTACAATCTTGGAGGATCCACGTGTGAAGAAAAATTGTTTGACATTCATTATGTTTTGTCTCATTATAGTCAAATAATCTTACATTATGATTGAATGCCAAATCCTTGGCACTGAGGCATTGTGTTCTAGTTGATGCATGTTGAGACAAGTAATACATTATGGTCTAAGCCCTTGGATTCTATTAGTTAGCCATCTTTCATTTTTTATTGAATATTACATTTGTGTGCAAGGGATATAAGACTTTCCCAAAGCCAGTTTCATTGGAAGTTATTATTTTAAGGTCTACCCATCATTTGGAGGTTAAAAAAACCCCTTTGAAAATCTTGTGATGTCATGTCTATCATCAACACATGTTGTTCTTGTGGTTGTCATGCTGCCCCATTTCTTTGAAGAGTCTACCACCCTTGAAAGTTAAAGGGACTGTCATTGAGTTAAAGGTTTTCCTTGTCATGTTTATCATTGAACCCTAAGGATGACATGAACCCATTGTTGTGAAATATGGTATCAATAGTCTAGTTTATGCCTCTACTCTACATCATTTTATCATGTTTTATAGAATGTTGTAAGGTCATTTCAGTGAGACAAAGATTGGCTGTATTTGCCAGTGAGGCAGTTGTGTTTGCCAGTGAGGCAGTTGTGTTTGCCAGTGAGGTAGTTTTATATGCCAGTGAGGCATTTTTGTAGCCAGTGAGGCTTATGTTTCTAGTGAGGCATTTGTAGCCAATGAGGCTTAGGTTTCTAGTAAGGGATTTTGTAGCCAATGAGGCATTTGTAGCTAGTGAGGCTTTGCTCGTGAGGCATTTGTAGCCAGTGAGGCTTTGCCATTGAGAAATTTTGATAAGCCAGTGAGGCATTTTTTAAGTGCTTTTTCATCCCTATGAGGGTTTTCCATTCATTAAAAAAATTGTGTTATGATTCTATTGTGGATGCAATTTGGTCTTGCTATTTTCTTCATTTACATTGCAGCATTTGAGTTTACATATTGTTTAAGAATTTGCAAATTGGTTATCATATTTGATTATACTCTTGAAATAAAACATTTATAGTTTTCAAAGGGATTAAGTTTTTTGAATAATCATTAATTTGAAATTGACTATTGAAACACCGATTCACCCCCCCTTCGAGTGTTTCCTGTAATGTAGAATTGAAATCTGGATATGGATCTCTGCAACTAGAATAAATGATGTTAATCCTAATCTAAATCAATATTAATCTAAATCAAACAACAAAAAATGAATAAGTAAACATAATAAACTAAACAAATTAATTGGAAAGCTCTCACCGAATATGCGTCCACCCCTTCAAATTATCTCAATTGCTCTTCTCCATTTTTCTGTTTCAGTATTCTTGCCCTCATATTTTTAGTATTGATGCAAGCATAGCCTTGTTGAATGTCTAAGCAAAATATCGAAGATAAGTTTCTTCTCAAAAGTGTATGATTTTGGGAGGAGGAATAATGATAATGACAAGCCATTTTATAGATTTTGAGTTTTCGAATGATCGGCTCAAATTGAAAGAGAGATCGATGGATGAGATTGATGAATGTCATGGAATGTGAGTTCAACATCAATCATAACATGAGTTAGAATATGAGTGCAGGATAGAGACTAAATTAGAACAACTTAATCTTGTGTCAAGACTGTTTGAAAACAGAAAGAACAAGAGTTCAAGATCTTAATCTTCAGTTAAGAGTCTTAGAAAATAGAAGAAATAGAATTTGTATGTCAAAGACAAAGTTAGAACTCAAAGAATAATGCATCCAAATGCAAATAGGAGTTAGAACTAGTTAATCGACTAGTTGTGACAAAGAGTCTTCTCGCAGAGATAATCAGGTGTTAAATCCAGAGATAACTGGAGAACTAAAAATAGATCTCAAGTCAGAAGGTGAGTGAATGATTAGTCAAATAATTGATAGAAGAATGTGACATAAATAATTAATAAATGAATTAAATGTTAATTTAATTCAACATTCAAAAATAAGAGACTTTAATTAAATAAATAAAGATAATTTATTTAATTTGACTGTTGAAAAGGTAGAATAAATTGAATAATTAAATAATAAATATTTAATTATAGATAAAGGGGGATAAATGAATAATTAAATAATAAATATTTTATTATAGTTGAAATATGATAAAGGGGGTTAAATGAATAATAAATATTTAATTAAGAAAGAAGAATTAATTAGTTAGCGACATAATTAAATAATTATGATTTATTTAATTAATCAAGTTGAATAAAGGGTGATAATGAATTAATGAATTAATTAAAAAGGGAAATTTAATTAATAGAGGAAATATGTGTTAGAAAGGGTAATTAAATAATAAACATTATTTAATCATGACCATGGATAATAGAAAATTATGTCGAATGTGTACTCGCAAGCCTAGACCAATTTTAGGTGTCTACAATTTGCCACTCTTTGATTCAATGTTGTTATGGCGTTGTGTCAAAGAAAAATATGCCCCGATTGTGCCCCAGCATGAAACAGGTTAAGGTATGCCCCCTCGGGAAAATTGACAAATTTAAAAAAAATCAGGAAATGTTCCCGATAAATCAATTTGACATTTAGAAATGATATGGAGTTGACGGAATTGAATTTGGAGATGATACAGATGAGTACGGGTCATTTGAAGTTGAAAGGCTAAGTGGACAGTAGACAAGGGCAGAAGAAATTCCATCCAAACCCTAGCTATAAATAAGAATTAGGTTGAAAAGTAATTCATTTGCACCTGGAAGAGTTTGGAAAATTGAGAATTTTCTTTGACTAGCGGACGAAAATGGCACCCATTCCCTATGTTGCGCATCGAGGATATTGAATCCAGACCTTCAGGCAGCCAACCGACACAGGACCACTGATATGCACCCGAAAACAAACACTTGAAATTTATTTTTGCACTTAGTTCTAGGTCTTTATAATTTAATCAACATATGTGGTCTTTCAGGATTGACGCATATGCCGTCGTATTCGCCGCATTTGACTGCGAAATGACACATGTGATAAAACACGCCTAGGCTAGATTAGGAATTTTAGGCAATAAACACATTTGCATTATAATGCACCGCATACATAGTTCTAGAATGCATCTGCATTAGGGATAAACGCATGTAGGGTAGTGAACTGCATGTGCATTAGTGAAACACAATTGCATCACGTTGACAGGTTTAGAAAATGCACCGAATTTGGTTTCTTGCACCGCATTTGCAGTAGGTAGAAAGGGATTGGTAATGTGCAACGCATATGAAATATGCGACATAAATGAGTTTTCATGCAATGCATTTGTAAGAATGCACTGCATATGTTAAAGTGAGCCACATTTGGCTGGTAAAATTTTCTGAATTTTTTTTCTAAGAAAAACATGATTTTTTTGAAATCGTGGTTGAAATGCATGTTGTATTAGATCCTATATATATGGGGGAGACACGCCCTGACACTTTCAGTCTGAGAGATCATCTGAGTAGTAAAGAGATACAACTTTTGTGGAGACTTGGTCTACGTCACTGTCTTTCGATGCCCACCATTCGGGCGAACAGGGGGATGCTCACGACATTGTGTGAGCGATGGCACTCTGAGACATCTTCAATTCATTTTCTGACTGGGGAGGTGACTGTCACATTGGAGGATGTGTACAGGATACTTAGACTGCCAATTAGAGGAGAGCGGGTGATGTACGATACCCAGCGCGGATTGACCGAGCTAGCGAGATTTTATCAGGTGGATGATATCTGTAGGCTCGACATTGAGCATTATGAGATCAGATGGCCGGTGTTGGCAGATAGATATGATAGGATTGACTAAATATTATGTACACTAATAGGGGGGATAGTTTTACTAGACCGATGGGGTCATGGTTTTCCAGTTGGATGGGGTGAGATGGTGGGTATGCTGGAGAGAGAGACCATGCATGCTTGGGGTCCATGTCTATTAGGGATGTTGTAATTTCACTTACATGATATTGCATATAGAGACACACAGTCATTGAGTTGTGGGACCACTCTATTGATGGTTTGGGCATGGGAGAGGATAGCTATTTTTTTCGTCCTCCAGTTACTATAGAGTGATGGGAGAGATCTCCGTATGTGTTTTGGTACATGAGACACATCACTCAGAGCCATGTGAGAGACACTAGATATTGGAGACATGTGCTCAACATTCTAGATCAGTTCACTTGGAGACCATACATGGACTGTGAGGAGTGGTCTGATGAGGATAGACATTTTCTGTATTGTAGATAGACACAATACCTGATTGGGAGGACTATTTTGAGTGTGAACATTATAGAGCAACACTTTCCAGAATAGAGTGTTGAGACAGTTCGACGAGGTTCAGGATGAGCCTCGGAGGAGAGCAGAGTTTTCTCATTCTTCTAGAGAGGTTCCATATTGGGAGCCCATGATTCCAGTTTCTACCATAGAGGCAGCGATAAAAAATTTACATCCAATACAGTGGGGATGGAGAGATGGAGTAGAAGATCTAGGGACGACAGCTGCATATGACATATGGTGGGCAGAGCATTGTACGATTCCATACACAGATCTAGATCAGCCAGCACTAGTGGAGAGATGAGGCACAGGACCGAGAGGATGAAAAAGAGGTGGAGGTGCTAGAGTTGGTAGAGTTGGAGGGAGAGGTGATGAAGGTAGAGGCAGTAGGAAAGGATAGAGAGGGTAGAGGGGAGGTCGGGTAGGTGGACTATCACCTATTCGAGAGGCAGTGGTAGAGGATGTACCGATGTTGGACATCAGAGGTGGAGGTGATGCATAGGTCAGAGATGAGCATGTTGCCGAGGAGGCAGTTGTAGAGGAGAGAGCTAATGTGGATATTGAAGGAGAGGATGCCATAAAGGATGTGGATATGGATATGGATATAGACCCTCTAGGTATTCTGGCAGGATATGGGGAGGATGATATTGAGGAGGAGGATGTTGAGGAGGCACCTATGGAGGAGTAGGAGAGAGAGATCAGAGATCAGATTATGGAGGGGAGATGGGAGGATGATGCCCCTAGGGATGGTGATAGGGAGGATTTGGAGGAGAGACTGAGATTGATGATATCAGAGTTTGATGCCATGAGGATAGAGAGAGATAGTGCCTATGTAGAGAGATAGTGCCCATGTAGAGAGACACAATGCACTCATGGAGAGGGATCAGGCCATAGCCTGATGACAGGAGATAGAGCAGCAGTTTACAGAGGTCAGATGCCTTTGTAGTGGCACTTCATTTGATGGTATGGTACACAAGCTAGTTAGATCAGTAGAGAGAGCTACCTATTATAGGGATTTATATGAGGCAGTGGTGCCATCAAAGAGACAAACTCCTAGCTTTTTAGAGGTTTGCAGCCAGAGATCACAGAGTAGGAGTCACACCAGGACACAAAGTATAGAGGGTGTGGTAGGATCACCAAGGGCACATCTGTATGAGAGGCCTTCCAACTCATAGAGAGCACCTTCAAGGATTTTCCCACCACCTTCACCACATGACAGTAGTGGCAGTGGGACACGATGACACTTGTTATATATGTAGACATTGTATTTTGATCAGAGAGCCTACAAGCTCTTTTATTTATTTATTTATGGATACATTCAGACATTATACTGCGACACATTATTTTGAGTGATATATATATATATATATATATATATGATTTTGGCGGCTTCTATATGATATGAAGTTCTATTTTATGGATGATGCATTATTTCTACATGATTATGTTTCCTAGATGATGTATGCACATGTGTTATGAATGAATGTTTCTACATGTTATGAGTCATGTATTTTATAATGATTCTATTTACTTATGATAATGGATGTAATACTCTATATGTTGTTATTTATATGTGATGATGAATTGTATGTAATGTTTACATTATGTATCTTATGATGATGAAATGCCTATTATGTAATGATTTCGTAGATATGCAATGAAGATGTTAATATTATAATATGTGTAAAATGTGATGTAACTATATGAAATGCTTATAAGATGTATGTATATGCAAATGATCTAATGCTTTTGTTGTGTCACAGGACTTTATCATTATGTCGAAGAAGAGAAATGTTAGCACAAATGAATTCAAAATGTTAGTAAGAAATAATTAAGGTTGATTGATTGAGAAAAGCATATAATCTTCGATATTTTTCCAAATATGCTATGCTTGCTTGTTTATCATCATTGGGAGGGACATGAAACACATGGATAATACACAACATGATATGAGATAGACCATAGTGTACAAAGTCATCCATCTACGAAAAACAGAAAATCGTAGACAAGGAGTGTCTTAACTCATACTAAGAACAAGATGCCCCAGTCATTTTGTCTAGACAAACCAAAGACAACAAACAAATAAAAGACGGGTCATGAGACGTCATTGCTCCTCTAAATCCTTGAGGAAACTAGTAACATGACTCAAAAACCAATGTTAAAAAGACATTTAATAGACAGTAGCAAAAGAAAAAGAGTCCTGAGACATCCTTGCTTCTCTAAATCCTTCAAGGGATATCCTTGAGAAAGCTAGTAACCGGACTTAATTCAGAAATCGATAAAAAGATAAGACAAAATAAGATATAAAGTCATAAAGCCAAATAAAAGTATTTGCCAAAACTTGATCTTGTAGGACCATTTGATTGTTTGATGTTTGAAATAGCGTAATGTGAGGGATGACACATACCGCATAAGACATTGAGTCTAGTTTCTACATGGTGACTATGTGTATAAGGCATGACAAAGCCTAGTTTCATAAAAGACATGTGCCGTATAAGACATTGGAGCCTAATGATGTTGATGTGACAAACAACATGAGGCTATGAAAATTTGATGATGTCTATTGACAAGAAAGACATATCTTGCTAAGACATAGGTTGATCACTTTGACAATATGTTTGATATTGTCTTGATGACTTTGAGATGTTTTGCCTTGTTGATGCATGACTTGTTTTGATTCCTTGACTGATGAAAAGTGTGTTCGGATAGTGTATGACATGAGATGATACCTTAAAAGACTGACCTAAGATGATGATATGCAACGTGTGTGACAATGACTGAATGTGAATGAACCCTATTGGACTGAGCTAGTGTGGTCTCAGGAGCTCATCAATTGATTAGCATTGCCTATGTTGTACATGCAAAGACCTTGTAGTTTGACACGACCAAATGAATCTGAATATACAAAGAGTCATGATTTTGATGTGTGTGATACATGACAAACCTAGACTAACAGACCTAATGCCTCGGGGGCACATCGATTGATGGCCTTGCCTATGTCCCAGTCGCAGAGGCAACATAGTTTGACTATGTCTATGAATGACTTAACATGACTGACTTGACTCTGTTTTTGGTATTTTATGACATGTTTTGATTTTTTTTTTTGAATTTTTCTAATTTTTTTGGGATTTTTTAGGATATTTTCAATGGGTGTAATGTTATGTACAAGGTCCTTAGGGCACAAAACAAGGATTTTTCCCCAGTCATGAATAAGACTTGTGAGATGGAGTGAGGAATGGGATGAAATGGACTTCGATGTCAATCATTTCAAGCAATGGATAAGACAACCATTTATTATGATGGATGATGAAAAAATCTGATTGGAATGATGGTAGACGAAAGAGTGAGCTTGACTACACATAACGCCTGTTTGCTAGGTTTTCACCATGGTACTTATCCATAGCGCCACCGAAGCGGTTTTCACTATTGGACGGATTATTTCTTTTGACTATTTTGATCAATTTTTTTGGTGTTACAAAGACGCCTGTTTGCTAGGTTTTCATCAAGGTAACCATTTTCTTTTCTTTTTATCCATTTTTTTTGTATTTTCTAGATTAAGACACAGATTATCAGAAGCTAAGCATAGAACCTCTTTAGATGCAGGCTGTTGATAGGTGATAAAAGTGGCTCTCCTTCAAGAGTAGAGAGTTGGTACACTCCTGATCCAAAAGCTTCTGTGACTATATAGGGCCCTAACCAGTTAGGTTCAAACTTACTTGGTTTTTCTCGTTCAACTTGATTCTTAGGATTCTCCATTAGAACCAGGTCTCCAATGTCAAAGTGTCTATTTAGAACTTTCCTATTATAGCTTCGATGAAGATGATTTTGATATGCTTGCAAATGGTCTAGTGCTTTCTGTCTTCATTCATCCAGTTATTCTAGCTCTTGTAACCTAGATACACGGTATTCTTCATCATCAATGTGAACCTTCAAGGATACCCTCAGGGAAGGTATTTCAACCTCAATAGGTAAGATAGCTTTGGATCCAAATACTAGGGAGTATGGAGTGGTTCCAGTGGGAGTACAGATGCTTGTGGGGTAAGCCCATAAGGTAGGATTAAGTTGTAGGTGCCAGTCATGACCAGCGTCATTGACAGTCTTTTTCAGGGTTCTAACAATGGTTTTATTAGATGCCTCGGCTTGGCCATTACCTTGTGGGTAATATGGGGTGGAAAGATGATGTTTGATATGGAACTCTTCACATAAATGGTGTACTTCTTGGTTCTTGAATGGGTGACCATTGTCTGTGATTATGGATTGGGGTACACCATACCAAAAAATGATATAGTTTAGTATAAACTTAGATATTTGTGTGTCGGTGATGTAGGTCATGGGAATAGCTTCAATCCATTTGGTGAAGTATTCAGTGGCGGTTATGATGAATTTATGGTCGTTGGATGATGGAGGGCGTATCTTACCTATGAGGTCAAGTCCCCATTGGGCAAAGGGCCATGGTGATGTAATCAAATGAAGTTCCTATGCTGGTTCTCTTATCAAATCTCCATGTATCTGACACTGTCTACATTTCTTTACAAAGAAGTTCCTGCGCTGGTTCTCTTATCAAATCTCCATGTATCTGACACTATCTACATTTCTTTACAAAGATATATGAGTCTTTCTCCATTGTAGGCCTATAATAACCTAGTCTCATAATCTTATGGGCTAAAGTAGGACCACTCAAATAGGATCCACATATACCCTCATGCACCACTTGTAAATTTGTTTGTGCTTCCTCAGTATCAAGAAATCTCATTAGGGAATTATCTAAGGTATGTCTATACAGGGTATCTCCGATGATGGTGTATTTAGCTGAATTACGGATAAAAGTTCTGCGTTGGTTATTGGACAAGTCTAGAGGTAAGGTTTGGTCATTTAGATAGTCAAATACATCTTTGTACCAAGGGGATTTAGGACCAACAATTATACACACCATCACAGTATCGGGGACATCATAGGAAAGGACAAACAATTGTTCAACCAAAAACTCAAACTTAGGCACGTTACTTAGAATATCCAACAAGGAACCCACGATTGCCATAGCATCTACAACCCTATTCTAAATATGTGGTATTTGTTGAAAGGTAATTTCATTGAAGTACTATTTGAAACTATCAGCCATGCGCTTGTAGGGGGCGAGTTTCTCATCCTTAGTCTCATAATCATCATTTACTTGCTGGATTACTAGCTTAGAATTGCCAGAAACATGTAGGCTCTTAATCTTCCACTGTGCTACCATTCTTAGTCCTATCACTAAGGCTTCATACTCTGCTATGTTCTTGGTGCAAGGGAAAGAAATCCTAAATGATTTAGGAATGGTATCGCCTTGAGGTGTAACAAATAGGATACTTGCTCCTGAACGATGATTTGTATGTGACCCGTCAAAATATAGTTTCCATTCGGTTTTAATGTCAATGTTGAAGAGAAATTCATCAGGAAAATCTGACACTAAAGGATGGTCCGCCTTCATAGGTGCATCTTCTAGCAGATCTGCAATCACCTGTCCTTTTATATCCTTCCTCTCAACATATTGGATGTCATACTCGCTAAGTATCATAACCCATTTAGCCAATCAGCCTATTAATGTTGCCTTACTTAGGAGATATTTGAGGGGATCTATCTTTGCAACCAACATTGTTTGGAGATTGAGCATATAGTGCTAAAGTTTATGAGAAGCAAAGACTACTGCAAGACAGGCATGTTCTATGTTGCTGTAATTCAATTCATATCCCACTAAGGTACGATTGATGTAATAGACTGCTCTTTCATGACCTTGATCATTGTTTTGTGCGAGAAGAGCTCCCAATGCCGACTGAGTTGCTGAAATGTATAGTATTAATGGTTTTTCATCTATAGGTGGCATCAATCCAGGTGGAGTGAGCAAATAATCCTTGATTTATTGGAAAGTGTCCTGACATTTAGGTGTCCACACAAATGGTACTCCTTTCTTGAGTAGATGTTGAAATGGGTGTATTTTATCTGCCACTTGTACTATGAAACGCCTAATGGACTGTAATGTTCCCTGTAGTGTTCTTAGTTGACCAATGCTGACTGGAGGAGGCATTTCTATAATAGCTCTTACCTTCTCTGGATCTACTTCAATCCCTCTTCTAGAAATGATATACCCTAGAAGTTTTCCTGATTTCACTCCAAAGACACATTTCTTTGGATTCAACTTGACGTTGTAATTCTCTAGCCTCTAGAATATCTTGTCTAGAACCTTCAAATGATCTGCCCTTGTTTTTGATTTAGCTATAATGTCATCTACATAATCTTCCATGAGAGTATGTATAAAGTCATGGAAAATTGTAGTGATTACCTGTTGATAGGTAGCTCCCACATTCTTAAGGAAAAAAGGCATAACATTCCAATAGTATGTGCCCCATGGAAACGTAAAAGCTATCTTGTGTTGGTCTTCAACTTCTATTTTGATTTGGTTTTATCCAAAGAAACCGTCCATGAGGGATAGCATCTTGTATCATGCTGTAAGATCTACTATCATGTCTATGTTCAGAAAAGGGAAGTCATCCTTAGGACATTCCTTATTGATGTCTCTAAAGTCTGTGCAAATACCAATGCCCCTAGTTGATTTAGTCACTAGCACAATATTTGATATCTAGTCTACATAATCTATGGTCATCATGAATCCTACATCCAAGAGTTTCTTAAGTTCTGCCTTGACCAATAGAGCAATTTGCGGATGCATTTTCCTTAACTTCTATTTGAATGCCTTAATACCTGGCTATAACGGTAAATAGTGCAATATTAGGTCTGGATCCAGCACATGCATGTCAGCATACGACCATGTAAATTTTACCTGTCTCTTTTTGAAGAAGTCCTTAAACTCAGGTTTTTCTGTCTCTATTAAAGAAGCTGCAAAATATACCATCTGAGGATTCCCTTCTATACCTAAGTTGACTTCAATAGACTCTTCTACTAGCATCAGTGAATTTTCCTGTTCAACAGGGAGAATATTTAAACCTCTATCCTTGGGTGTCTCTGAGAGGTTTTCGCCCTCAGATACGTCCTTTATTTTGACTGTTTCTTCATCCAACGACACCTTTCAGTTTTCACCTATGGACTCATCATTTTTCTTTTCATTGTCTTTTTTCTTTTTATTCTCATTTTTGTGACTAGAGGTGTAAATAAACTCCCCAAAATATGCTTTTTCATCCAAGTCTATGGTAAACCCAACTTTATGATCCCCTCTAGGTATGCCTTCTCAAAGTCCCATGAACTCAGATAGTGCCTCATCATTCTTGAATGTGTCTATGATGGGTGTACCTTGTTGATCCCAATCGATAAGTTTGGGATATATAAGGGGCATGTCATCATCGGAGTGAGCAAAGGTGGAAGTCAACAACGTGAGTATAGAATGGTTGACATGGTCACAGAAGTTTTGGAATAACTCCTTGTTCTTCTTCCTAGGGGTAGGTAAAATTTGATGTGGGACTATTGCAAGGGCTGAGTCATCAGAAGATGGTTTGTGAGGTGCCCAAGATGCATGATCAAGGGTTTCCCAATAATAGTTCTTTTTCCATTCTTCTTTGGACAAGTGTTTCCTATGATAGGGACTAGATGGTTTTGGTATAGGTTTTATCTATAGGTCCAATTCTCCAAATAGAGCATCTATGTTCATGGTACTGGTAGAGGAAAGGGAGTCCCATTCATAATCGCTTGAGTTAGGGGATTCATCGTAAACTAGGGGAAGTGGTTCATGAGATATCTCAATGTCTGCGCAAGCACTCACTTCCTCTTGAAATGGTGATGAAGTACTAGGAAACCCAATTCTAAGCGGTTGAAACCCTAGCCCTAGGTATTTCGGTCATGGTGAGACAGTGATCGGTTCCGTCCTTCCATTTTGATGTAGTCCTAACCCACTATACCCGTCATAGCCTTCATTTTGAATTATCTTAAAGCCTTTTCCATATTGGTCCTTAGCTATTTGAATAGACAGCGAGGGGTATTCATTATATTCCTGATACAACCAGGAGGTAATATCATCTTGATCCATAATTTCTTCACTTAACTCTCCCCATTTGGTCAATGTCATTGTAGGGGGAACATGAAATATGACTACTGACTATCTTTTATCTGCCTTGGGTAAGCCATATGCCTTATGTGGAACCAGTTGACTGACACAATATGATGCCTTTATGTAATATTCTCCACAACCCTTGTCTTGGATCTCGATCTTAGGAGTGGATGATGGTGGTTTGAATGAAATGGACTTAGTAAGATGTGATGGGTCAACACATAGGGATGAAGTGGATGATGAAGCTTCTTGGTTAACTGGTACCTGTCGTTGTGGAATTTCCCTTAGGCTTGTACAATATCTGGATCACCATCAATCGTGATCTCGGTGCCATTATATGGGAATTTAAGAAATTGGTGATATGTTGAAGGTATAGATTTCATTGCATGTATCCAAGGTCTACCTAACAACAAGTTGTACGGAAGGGTGAGATCCAAAACTTGGAAGCTGGTGTTCATGATTGCTGGGCCAATTCTGATAGGGAGTGTGACAACTCCTTTGGATGATCTTTCCTCATCATCGTAAGCCTTGATGACTATACTCTTAGAGGTGTCTACGTAGTCTTTTGAGAATCCTAATGCCTTAACCAATTTTAGGGTACACAGGTTCAAATCCACTCCTCCGTCTACCAAGACTCATCTGATTTTGGTTTTATGGACTAGGACTTCAAGATGTAATGGGTCATTATGATCAAACTTTTTGGTTGAGTAATCTTGTTGGGAAAAAGTGGCATGATGTGAGTTGGTTAAATATACCACCATTTCTCTGAAACAATTGACATCTAAGTATGTAGGAACAGTCATGTTCTGTAAAGCTTTGTTAAGAATGGCTCGATGCTCAGGTGATAAAGTCAAAAATTCCAAGATGGATATATGTGCGGGGGTTTTGCTCACTTGATCAAGGATATTGTACTTAGACTGGGAAGATTGTGTAGGTGGCTCAGAAGAAGGTCCCAAAATAGTTATCTTTGTTCTGCGTGTGTTTACAACACATTCTGGATGCTTCTTAATGATGATGGTATCGACATGTTCATTTGCAGCTCGGAGGCTATTTATGGTCTTTCCTTTTCCATAGTCATACTTGGTGTTTGCGTAATTGGCTGACGAAGAATTCTTGGTTTATGAACTAGAGGCTTTTCCTTTCATGTGGTCATGTAATGGGTCGGTGAAAACCTTATGATCACTGTTCTTGGTATTTTTCTGTCCATTGACCTCTATGGTTCCATTTTCAACAAAGTCTTGTATAATATTCTTCAGTTGGTGACATTGTTGTAGGTTGTGTCCTTTTGTTCGATGATAGTCACAAAAAGCGTTATCATCCCACCATGAAGGTTTAAACTGTCTAGGATCATACTCTCTTGGTTCCAATGGTTTGATGAGATTATGTTTAATCAATTCCTTGAAAACTGTCTCAATTGGTTGTCCTAAAGGAGTAAATTCACATGTAGGGAATCTTCTTTGAGGTTGTTGTTGCTATGAATTTTGGACATAATTGGCTGTTTGATCTGGATTATTTGTCATGTATTGATTGGAGTTGTAACCTCTAAGTGTGATAACTAGTTTTGTATGTATGTCTTTAGCATCAACAATGCCATCATTTGTAACATTTTTGTTTCTAGGCCAAAATTTCTTCCTATCATTGGGTGCATTTTGATGTTGAACCACTGGATTTTTGCTTGGTACCTTAATTTCTCCTTTGTCTATAAGGCCTTTTTCAAGGATGATGCCCTTTTGTACCAAGTCTAGGAATGAAGTACAATAGCGTACCCTTAAGTCACTTCGTAGTTTTGGATTGATGTTTTTAAGGAATATCGTGACCTACTTTTCTAGTATTTCAGCTAGACATCTGCTAGCTAGACTTCTCCATCTCTGAAAGAAAGTGGTGAAAGTTTCACCGTCTTCTTGTGTTGTGTGACATAAGGTAGCTATGGTTATTATGTTGTCTATGTTAAAGGCAAAGTGTTCGAAAAACTTCTCAGCTAATTCACCCCAGGATCGTATGCCATATGGTAATTTAGAAAACCATTCCAGTGCTATCCGTATAAGGGTTCATGGAAATAGTCTCATCAAGTATGTGGGGTCATATGATATGTCCATGCATGTCGTTGAGAATTCTCTAATGTGTTCCAAAGGATTATTCCTCCCATTATACTTAGGAAAAATTGGTATAATGTATCCTTGGGGGAAAGGTATCATATAAAGCACTTTGTCGAATGGACATGGACATAGATCTTGCGCTGAGATAGTTCATTTGCCTGACATAGATATGTTGTCCATCTGTTGTTGAAGAGTTTGCATTTGGTTCTGGAGAACATCTACTTGTGTCAAGGACATGTTGTTTGCTTTGTTTGGATCAATATAGGTGTTCTAATATGCCATGTTCTGTGATGGGTTGTGATTTGGTGAGGGAATATGTCCTATTAGAATGTTCTGATTTGGTATAGGAATATTTCCCATCTGAATGTTCTGATATGGTATAGGAATATTTCTTGTTTGAATGGTCTGATTTGGTATAGGAATATTCCTACCAACATTGGATCTCTCACCAGTCGTGTTGGTGCCAAAAGGGTTGGAGAAAGTTTCCCCCGAAGTGATGTGGGACTATTGTAAGGGCTGAGTCATCAGAAGATGGTTTGTTAGGTGCCCAAGATGCATGATCAAGGGTTTCCCAATAATAGTTCTTTTTCCATTCTTCTTTGGACAAGTGTTTCCTATGACAAGGACTAGATGGTGTTGGTACAAGTTTTATCTTTAGGTCCAATTCTCCAAATAGAGCATCTATGTTCATGGTACCAGTAGAGGAAAGGGAGTCCCATTCACAATCGCTTGAGTTAGGGGATTCATCATAAAATGGGTGTTTTTCGTAAACTGGGGGAAGTGGTTCATGAGATATCTCGATGTCTGCGCAAGCACTCACTTCCTCTTGAAATTGTGATGAAGTACTAGGAAACCCAATTCTAAGCGGTTGAAACCCTAGCTCTAGGTATTTTGGTCATGGTGAGACATTGATCGGTTCCATCCTTTCATTTTGATGTAGTCCTAACCCACTATACCCATCATAGCCTTCATTTTGCATTATCTTAAAGCCTTTTCCATATTGGTCCTTAGCTATTTGAATAGACAATGAGGGGTATTCATTATCTTCCTGATACAGCCAAGAGGTAATATCATCTTGATCCATAATTTCTTCACTGAACTCTCCCCATTTGGTCAATGTCATTGAAGGGGGAACATGAAATGTGACTACTGATTGTCTTCTATCTGCCTTGGGTAAGCCATATGCCTTAGGTGGAACCAGTTGACTGACACAATATGATGCCTTTATGTGATATTCTCCACAACCCTTGTCTTGGATCTCGACCGTAGGAGTGGATGATGGTGGTTTGAATGAAATGGACTTAGTAAGATGTGATGGGTCAATGTATAGGGATGAAGTGGATGATGAAGCTTCTTGGTTAATTGGTACCTGCCATTGTGGAATTTCCCTTAGGCTTGTACAATATTGAAATGGATCTAGATCACCATCAATTGTGATCTCGATGCCATTATACGAGAATTTAAGACATTGGTGGTATGTTGAAGGTATAAATTTCATTGCATGTATCGAAGGTCTACCTAACAACAAGTTGTACGGAAGGGTGAGATCCAAAAATTGGAAGCTGGTGTTCATGATTGCTGGGCCAATTCTGATAGGGAGTGTGACAACTCCATTGGATGATCTTTCCTCATCATCGTAAGCCTTGATGACTATACTCTTAGAGGTGTCTACGCAGTCTTCTAAGAATCCTAATGCCTTCAACAATTTTAGGGTACACAGGTTCAAGCTTGCTCCTCCGTCTACCAAGACTCATCTGACTTTGGTTTGATGGACTAGGACTTCAAGATATAATGGGTCATTATGATTAGACTTTTCAGTTGAGTAATATTTTTGGGAAAATGTGGCATGATGCAAGTTGGTTAAATATCCCACCATTTCTTCGAAATGATTGACATCTAAGTTTGTAGGAACATTCGTGTTCTGTAAAGCTTTGTCAAGAATGGCTCCATACTCAGGTGATAAAGTCAAAAATTCCAAGATGGATATATGTGCGGGGGTTTTTCTCAGTTGATCAAGGATATTGTACTTAGACTTGGAAGATTGTTTGATGAGATTATGTTTAATCAATTCCTTGAAAACTATCTCAATTGGTTGTCCTAAAGGAGTAAATTCACGTGTAGGAAACCTTCTTTGAGGTCGTGGTTGCTGTGAATTTTGGACATAATTGGCTATTTGATCTAGACTATTTGTCATGTCTTGATTGGAGTTGTAACCTCTAAGTGTGATAACTGGTCCCGTATGTATGTTTTTAGCATCAACAATGCTGTCATTTGTAACATTTTTGTTTCTAGGCCAAAATTTATTCCTATCATTGGGTGCAATTTGATGTTGAACCACTAGATTTCTACCTAGTACCTTAATTTATCCTTTGTCTATAGGGCCTTTTTCAAGGATGATGCCCTTTTGTACCAAGTCTAGGAATGAAGTACAACAATGTACCCTTAAGTCACTTTGCAGTTTTGGATTGATGTTTTCAAGGAATATCGTGACTTGCTTTTCTAGTATTTCAACTGGACATCTGCTAGCTAGACTTCTCCATCTCTGAAAGAAAGTGGTGAAAGTTTCACCATCTTCTTGTGTTGTGTGACACAAGGTAGCTATGGTTATTTCATTGTCTATGTTAAAGGAAAAGTGTTTGAAAAACTTCTCAGCTAATTCACCCCAGGATCATATGCCATATGGTAATTTAGAAAACCATTCCAGTCCTATCCCGATAAGGATTAACGGAAATAGTCTCATCAAGTATGTGGGGTCATATGATATATCCATGCATGTCATTGAGAATTCTCTAATGTGTTCCAAAGGATTCTTCCTCCTATTATACTTATGAAAAATTGGTATAATGTATCCATGGGGGAAAGGTGTCATATAAAGCACTTTGTCGAATGGACATAAACATAGATCTTGCATTGAGATAGTTCATTTTCCTGACATAGACATGTTATCCATTTGTTGTTGAAGAGTTTGCATTTGGTTTTGGAGAACATCTACATGTTTAAAGGACATGTTTGCTTTGTTTGGATCAATGTAAGTGTTCTTATATGCCATGTTCTATGATGGGTTGTGATTTGGCGAGTGAATATATCTTGTTAGAATGTTCTAATTTGGTATAGGAATATTTCCTATCTGAATGTTCTGATATGGTATAGGAATATTTCCTGTCTAAATGGTTTGATTTGGTATAGGAATATTGCCTGTCTGAATGGTCTGATTTGGTATAGGAATATTCCTGCCAACTTTGAATCTCTTACCAGTCGTGTTGGTGCCAAAAGGGTTGGGGGAAGTTTCCCCCACAGTAAATTGTAAACCTTGTGTTATGTTGAAAGGGGTTGTGTTTCTAATTGATGATGTTTGAGTTGGTATGCTGGTTGGTATCACTGTGGTAATTTGGGGAATATAAACACTTGACATCGCAGTTTGCGTTGGTTGAGTAGAATTTGTTTTCAAGGTATGAATATCAAATCCTGGTGGTAGTGTGGCACCTTCTACTAGCAACTTCACTAGATATCGTTGGGGATCATTTTCCAAACACTCATCCATAAAAGATGCAAACTCAGGATCTTATACTGCAGCGTCTATGTCTTCTATATAAATTCATCCATGTGTGTCCCTAGTGACGTGTTTTTCAAGCAAAGGTTTGTGTGGTCTCTCACTTTCTGATGGTTGATTTTCGAATGGATTGATAAATTCGTTGGGGTTCGACATTGCTTTATGGTTTTTTTAAGACCTTGTTTCGACCATGAAAAGTTTCTCAAACCGGGATAATGCAGACAATGTCTAAAAAACTGATATGACCTATTTCTATGTTTTTTGGATTTTTTGAAAATAAGGATGTTGTGGAAGATCTAAAATGACGTATGGTAGGACAGGCAATATGAAAATTTTCGAGTAGACTATGATGGTAAATGATTTTGAAATGAGTATAACCTTCCACCTATGGAATAAATGCATGCAATGATTTGTGTTTGACCAAGGAACCTGATTGTAGGACAAAGACAGTTGACAAGGTGAATGTTCCAAATTAGACTGTTGAGCTGAAAATGTTCACTAAATAGGACTAAAGTGACTAGGTTCAATGACTTCTGACAAATCGGGATATGAACATATCCAATGACGTGAAAATTTGTTCTATTCGAATATTTGCAATTTCCTAGGAAGTATCTATATGCATGCAACTTAGGATGAATTATGACTAAGACGCATATGACACCTAATAATGCAAGGTTTTGAGCAAAATTTTTCTAGTTTCTGTCCAAGGTTGATCTTTAGAAACAAAAGTGAAAATGATAGTGATGTTTCAAACTTTGTTTGTGGTTTTCAAAGTTTTCTATTGACAGTCAAATGCGGTTCACCTAACAGTTGTGGTTCAAATTTTGACAGATGCAGTTTACAATTGTGCATCCAATGATTTGACTAAAACCTTGTTTCAGATACTGACAGAGTTTGGACTTTTGACAGATGTGGTTTGCAATACACATGCAGTTTTGGTTATAATAAATGTGGTTTTTCAATATGCACGCGGTGTTAAATATGGACTCTGTAAACCTAAATTTTTTGATAGACACTTACAGCTTGAAAGTTGACATATGCGGCTTGCATTTACACATGCGACTCAAAGTTTGACAATTGCGGCTCGGAATATCCAAATTATGAAAAATGAATTTTCTGACAGACACATGCAACTTTTCCCCTAACAAATGCGACTCGCTAAGATAGATGCGGCATTAAAACTGACAGTTGCGACTCACTTTTTTGATAGTTGAAGTTTTCTAAAAGTTGTTTTGATTGAATCCATTTGTTGATCAATATTTTTGACGAATATAGCAAAAAAAAATACTGCAATCAATGTATTTTCAATTTTGTGATGATAGAACTATTAAGACTCGAAAACATTTACAACCTAGGCTTTTTAGACAATACTTGCTGAGTTCTTACTTGTATTTCTCCAGCTACACATATTTATGGCGCATGACTACTAACTTGAACCCATTGGCTCCCCTCCGCGACACTCACTTATACGGGGCGACCAAGCTACTGTACCCATGAAACTCCCATGGCATACATCTCATCTCCACACATAAACAATAAGAATGTAAGACGGCTTCACAGGGTCGACCCTGTTGCACCAGCAAATAGGTAGGATTTTGGAAAAACCACAACAAGGTGTTTAGTAAGGGTATTCCATTCATGGGGCACTATTCAACTTTGACGAGAGTTCATTTTTGTCCATCTCGTCGGAATAGTGAGTGTGGTTTCTGGGCTTTATCCAAAAATCTATTTTTATATACCGAGTGGAAGTCGCTTGGCTTTAGCGTGTTACCGGTCTGAGTCGTCTTGGGGTGAGTACTTTTTCCCACCAAGATAGGCCCAAGTTCTAGAGTCAGTAACCATTTCTCTTACACCTAGGATCGCATGACTGTGCAAGGGGAGAGGATACTCTGATATACTGAATTGTGAAGGGTTACAAAAATGTGCTTTCACACCAAACAAAGCAAACACTGATTCTTTTTATTCCAAATGACAGTTATCTATCTACCGAAAAAAAAGCTTGCTAGATAAATAAAGACAAAGGAATTAGGTCCTGCATGCAAATTGATCAGTAGTTTATTGTTCTTGTCTTCAGCTTTCATCCTACAAAAAATATTGTCTTTGGTTTTTATTGTCTTCTATGCTTCGTCTTGCAAAAACTACGTTAATCCTCCTCACACAACTGTAAACAAACATTAGCAAAAAATGAAAAATCACAAAAAATCGACAAAAGAAAACATGGATGTATGGAAGTCAATAAAAAATAAATAAAAAACTTACTAGATAGATGCGGCTTTTGGAGCCACAGATGCGACGTGGGTTTGAAAATGGATGCAGTTCATGTTGAAAGTCGATCGCAGGTTAAATTTTTGATAGTCGGATGCGGTTCAAGGCTTAGCGGATGCGGTGCGGAATGGAAGATGCATCGCTGTTTTTAGTAGATGCGTCTCGTAATATAGATGCATCATTGATTTGAACAGATGCAGTGCGCCATATGATAACCTACAAAACTAAAAATGGAAAGTTGAAAATATGTTGCGTGAATTTGAAGCGTGTTCACGTTGGGTTCACCAAATGTAACGTAGAATTAAAATCTGGATATGGATCTCTGCAACTAGAATAAATGATGTTAATCCTAATCTAAATCAATATTAATCTAAATCAAACAAGAAAGAATGAATAAGTAAACATAATAAACTAAACAAATTAATTGGAAAGCTCTCACCGAATATGCGTCCACCCTTTCGAATTATCTCCATTGCTCTTCTCCATTTTGTTGTTTTAGTATTCTTGCCCTCAAATTTTTAGTATTGATGCAAGCATAACCTTGTTGAATGTCTAAGAAAAATATTGAAGATAAGTTTCTTCTCAAAAGTGTATGATTTCGGGAGGAGGAATAATGATAATGACAAGCCATTTTATAGATTTTAGGTTTTCGAACGATCGACTCAGATTGAAAGAGAGATCGACATATGAGATTGATGAATTTCATGCAATGTGAGTTTAGTATCAGTCAGAACATGAGTTAGAACATGAGTGCAAGATAGAGACTAAATTAGAATGACAACTTAATCTTGTGTCAAGACTGTTTGAAAACAAAAAGAACAAGAGTTGAAGATATTAATCTTCAGTTAAGAGTCTTCAAAAATAGAAGAAATAGACTTTGTATGTCAAAGACAAAGTTAGAACTCAAAGAATAATGCATCCGAATGCAAATAGGAGTTAGAACTAGTTAATCGACTAGTTGTGATGGAGAGTCTTCTCGCAGAGATAATCAGGTGTTAAATCCAGAGATAACTGGAGAACTAAAAATAGATCTTGAGTCAAAAGGTGAGTGAATGATTAGTCAACTGATTGATAGAAGAATGTGACATAAATAATTAATAAATGAATTAAATGTTAATTGAATTCAACATTCAAAAATAAGAGACTTTAATTAAATAAATAAAGATAATTTATTTAATTTGACTGTTGAAAAGGTGGAATAAATTGAATAATTAAATAATAAATATTTAATTATAGATAAAGGGGGTTAAATGAATAATTAAATAATAAATATTTTATTATAGTTGAAATATGATAAAGGGGGTTAAATGAATAATAAATATTTAATTAAGAAAGAAGAATTAATTAGTTAGCGATATAATTAAATAATTATGATTTATTTAATTAATCAAGTTGAATAAAGGGTGATAATGAATTAATTAAAAAGGGGTATTTAATTAATAGAGGAAATATATGTTATAAAGGGTAATTAAATAATAAACATTATTTAATCATGACCATGGATAATAGAAAATTATGTCGAATGTGTACTCATAGGCCTAGACCAATTTTCGATGTCTACATTTCTCATACTCCAGCAAGTGGTATAAGAGCCATACCCTTGCACAAAGTCTAACCAACTTAGGAGTTCCTGGTAGTGGATTACTCATTATGGAAACAAGTAAAAGAAATAGAGAAAAAAGAAATACCCTACAAAAAGCTGAACAACAAAAACTACTGAAATCTAGTACAAAAGATGAATTTGTAGTGAAGAGTGTAAACACAGAAGGAGATCACTTAATTAGTGATTTTGAACAAGAGTTTATTGAAGTTGAATTTGAAATTGATTTTGAAGGTGAACTTATTTATACCCTTAATGAGATCAAGCAACTCAGAAAGGAGAAGCATAGATTAGAAGACGAAATTCTACACGAAAAGACTCCTAGAACAAGGTACTTTCAGATCTTGTAAAAATTTCTTTAGATCTTGAAGATTCTAAAAATATTATTATCAGCCTAAAGACAAAGATAGAAGAAGAAAAAATGGTAGTTGATCTTACAAAATCTGATCTTGAAGTCAAAACTAATGAATCCTAAAACTAGAGTTAGAAATAGTCTCTTTAAGAAAGGAATTGGAAAAGGCATCTTCTAAGTTGCACAAGGATATGCAATTTGAAAAGATTATTGAATTATTAAATGACATGTTAAGCAAGCAAAAGCATCATAAGGACACTACTAGTCTAGGTTATGAAGAAGGACAGTGCTCCAAAGTCAAAAATACACCAAGGAAGAAGATAGATTTGGGTCATCATGCTACTGCTCCTGAAGATCAAACAAAAGATAAATGTGTTGATGAAGGTAGAAGGACAAGTAGATCCTCAAGATCTTCACCTACCAGGCCAAAACAAACAATAAGGTACAATTACTTATAGTTCCATGGTTATTATTTTTCACCTCATATTTTGGTCATAGATCTAGAGATTGTAGAGCTCATGCTAGAAGTGATTGTGAATGGAGAAAAAGTTCTCGTAGACTATCAAAACAAAGTTACAATATTATATATTATAGTTGTAAAAAATTTGGTCACACAGAGAAAGATTGTAGAGCACTTGAAAGATATGATTATACAAGTCACAATAATAGAAGTCCTTATTGGTTTCCAAGGAAAAGCTATAGTTCATTTTGTAATTGTGAATAAGGTATAAAGAAATAAAACACTTCTTAATGAAACGTTGTATCAAAGATCAAGCTAATAATCTACTGAAGGCATCTCATTGTCTCCTATCTTCAAAGATTTATTAAGCTATTGTGCTCTTAGATTTAAATAGCACTATAACTGTTAAAATAACAATCTAAAGAATGAAATGATGCTGATGCAATGATGTGAAGCTATATGATAAAATCTAGATGGTAAAAGAAACTAATATGACATGAATTGACATGAAAACTGATAAATGAAGCTACAGGAGGCAGCCATGATTGTGATTCTAGAATGCTAGATGCTTGGATGCCTGATGCTTGAATTCCTGTAGAGTAAGAGTGCATAAGCTTGATAATTTGGATACGAATCCTTTTCTTGGTTGAATGAAGCTTTATTTATAGATTTGTTGGCTGTAGAAATGCACAGGGATGGCAAAGAGAGGCTTGGATTCAATCTGGAGGATTGAATGGTGAGAGATGGAGGAGATTGAGAAGATTTTGGGGATTGTCTCTACCCATGAAAACACTAGGCAAGAGAAGAGGAAGGATTGATGGAAGAGGATTGAGAGAAGAATTTGCAATTTGTCTCCAAATCTTCCCATGAAGTTTCAATCAATTAATTTTGACATGATTTTGACATAAATTAGGCATAGGATATCTAATTTGATTTTGAGGAAATATAGAGGAATATTCCTTATGCCTCAATTTAAATATTTTTGATTTATTTAAATTAGCAAAAGAGGGATAAATAATTTAATAGAACAAACTATAGAATTTGCTTATTAAATTAAAATAGAAGAATATGGTAATTAATCAATAAAGTGTTTAATATTTATTTAATTAATTTAAGATTGATGTGATAGAATAAAATAGGGAAATAATAATTAGATCAAACAAAGTATTTAATTTTGTTTATTTAATTAAGATGAGATATTAGAAGAATTAGAAGAATTTAAATGTGAATGTGAACGTGAACTACATAAATAAATATTTCTATTTATTCAAACCGTAGAAGAAATTAGGATAATTAATCAAATAATTTGTATTTAATTAATCAGATTATCTAGACCAATTTTAGGTGTATACATTTTTACCCTCTTTGAAGTGATGTGTTTACGCATTGCTTCGAAGAAATTTTTGCTGCTACTGCCAGTATCGATGAAAAAAATTTAGTGTGCCCCAGATATTTATTTTCAGATGATTGATGACAATATGCTCCCTCAAGAGATAAATTAATGATTTGATGATTTTTCAATGGGTTGATGATGATTTGATGAAAATAATAATTTATCTCCTGACAGATGAAGAAAATATAACCCGTGGATAAATTTCAATTAATTTCATAAATAAAATTAATTACAATAAAAGAAAACCCACCAAAATCCCTTTTCAAAAATCTACATAAAGTCTAAAAGGTCATTTTCATCCTCACTTTTACTTTTTGACTTTCAACACCTAGTGATAGAGATTTTTGAGCCAGTTGGAGCAAGATGCCTATCCCCTACCACACTCATCATTTCGAGCACATGCGACGTCACCAGCGGCTGGCCGCCTACGGACCTCTGGTATGTACCCGTAATCCACCTCGCATTTCATGCATTCTCATTTTTTGTGCATGTTTTATGCTTTATAATTTTTTCTTTAGTTTAGCGCATCAATGTCTCGCTATAGCGCTTTGCACTCCAATGCAACGCTTCCATAAATTGTTTTAGCACTTTGAGAAAGTAGCGCTTTCGTTATTTTCTCTAGCGCTTTCATAGGATAGTTTAGCACTTTCATGATTTAGTGCTTAGGTAGTCCAATTTAGTGCTTCGACGTCGGATCTTAGCACCTAGAATTTTCTAACGCTTTGATGGAATAAATTGGCGCATCTATGGACTGTTTTAGCGCATTTACATGCTAAAATAGCACTTTGAGCAAAGTAGCGCTTCGATGGACTGTTTTAGCGCATCGAAGTGCCGAAATAGCACTTATGGTAAAGTAATGCTTTGGATGCCTATTTTAGCGCATCCGAATGATAAAGTAGCGCTTTGGATGCGTGTTTTAGCACTTCGAAGTGCTGAAATAGCGCTTCTGATAAAGTAGCACGTTTGATGCCTGTTTTAGCACATCCATGTTCTGAAATAGCGCTTCTGATAAAGTAGCCCTTTGGATTCTTGTTTTAGCGCATCCATGTTCTTAAATAATGCTTCTGATAAAGTAGCACTTTGGATGCTTGTTTTAGTGCATCCATGTCAGATTTTTAAATTTTGACATAGTTAACTTTGATTTTGCCAATTTTGATCATGTCCATTCTTTGTTTGGTATGATTTGACTATCAAAATTATTAATGACTGATTCTGATGATTAATAAGACTTACTCTCATGATAGGTGAGAAATAATCCTATTTATGATGATCCTCATGATAGGCGAGGAATGATTCATATCTGATAAACCTCATGATAAGTGAGATTAGATAATTTTGATGAACCTCATGATAGGTGAGGTTTGTTGATGTTTGTTCATGAATTTTGATCGAAAAATTCATACCAAAGTTTGATTGGATTTGATAGTAGAATGACTTTTGATTTTTGACATAGTGCACTGATTTTAAACTTTTCATGGTGATAAGAGGATCTGGGTAATCTCTAGATGTGAGAGCAGTTTCCCTGGACCACAGATTTGATTCCGCATCTGACTCCTGATGAGATTCAGGTTATAGGTCGATGTGGTCTTTCTAGTCTCCTTGATATGCCCCAGATTAGGATTAATCGGGGTCTCCTTATTGCTTTGGCCGAGCGATGGCACAGTGACCATAATACCTTCCATTTACTCACCGAAAAGATGACAGTCACACCCGAGGATGTGTGGTGGATACTGTAGATACCATTTATGGGAGAGATTGTTATCTACGATTCCCATGAGGCTAGTTGGAGAGATGCACTTCGTAGAGTTTTTCAAGATCAACACATTGCAAGACCAAGTGTCTGATGGTGGATGATAGCTGATGCTTACGCCTCATTACCAATAGTGTTAGATGGATTCATTGGAGGTTTCCTTTGTCCTGATCACAGGTCAAAGAGATTCTCTGTGGGTTGGGGCCTTATTCTTGAGAGTATGGTCGTGCATGGGACTAGATATGCATGGGGGATGTGTATGCTAGCCTACCTCTATCATGATTTACATTCAATGGTGTACTTGGGAGCACACAACTTATCAGCGGGGATGACCCTTTTACAAGTGTGGGCATGGGAGCATTTTTCCATTACTCGACCATTTCCAGTTCTTGACAGACCCTATGTTTTTCAGTATAGAGGTCGACTTACCTAGGCTCAGATGGGTAAGTTAGAGCATTGAAGATGGGTTTTGGATGACATGGAGAGTGTCATTTGGTGACAAAATCTAGACTGCGAGTAGTGGGATGAGGACGATGCAGTGCTTGGATACCTATGTGACTCCATGTACTTGATCGATAGGACCCCTTTTGTTTTGGAGAGGTTTTTGTTGTGGAGGGTCTACAAGAAGTATGGTATAATATAGTGTATGCCTCAGGGGGTAGCCCATTATGCCCAATGCTAGAGTGATGTAGCAGATTGGGGGGCATTCCTGTCATATGAGACATTAGTAGAGGGGTACAAGACTCTATAGCCATCAGCTTGGGATATGCACAGAGATATTGCAGAGGCACCCGTGACAGAGGAGTATGCCACATTTTTTGATTTTCATCCACATCCTCAGATTACGATTCTTGATGAGCCAACATCTTTACCTATGGAGGAGGATGCTGCTAAGGGTGAGGAGGATAGCAGTTAGGATGATACTCAATCAGGTAGCAGTACTGAGAGCAGTAGTGGGGACAGTAGGAGTGATGACGGTGATGGTGGTGGTGGAGGTGGCAAAGGGGTTGGGCCAATTAGTGTCAGTCCATTATCGAGCAGGCCTCACAAGAGGCGAGCAGTGGCAATGCCATCGGTTGATCATCAGAGGTAGATCTCCAGTCTGCATGCATAGGTACAGACTCTGCAAGGAAAATTGGTTCAGGCATAGGGTTTGCTTGTTCAGACGTAGACTCAGATGCAAACTCAGGCATAGGCTCATGCCTAAGCATTGACACAGGTACACAGACAGTTGGCAGCTGTTTAGACTCAGGTTGATACCTTGATAGCTGAGTGAGACAGTGATAGAGAGATTGCCGAGAGGGCACAGGAGACTATCGAGACACTACAAAGAGTAGCTGATGGTACCTCTGTTGTAGATTACATGAGAGAGGTTCTGCAGGCTGGCCGAGAGGCAGAGTTCTACAAGGGTAGATATCATGATGTAGTGCCTATTGATCATAGAGTTAGCTATGCCCCATCGAGATCTGGTTGGACACATACCTGGACAGTCAGCAAGGGTGTGACATAGCCTCCATGGAGAGATCCCAGAGAATCCTGGTTCTTCTGAGAGTGGTGGTGGTACCGGTCCCGTTATGCCTGCTCATTCTGGTAGTAGTAGATCATAGATGCCGTATTGTGATTCCGAGACATTCTTTTTGAGATATGATGTATACTTCGAGTTAGCTTATTTTTGACGATGTATCTTTTCTTATTTTAAACTTCATTGTATACTTGACATTGATGATATATATTATATGCAGTGATTTCTATTTATGATGGTTTATTATTCTATGATGTATGCATTTATTTTATGTGATGATGTTATTTCATGTGATGATTCTAGATGAATGCATATGCAAAATATATGATGTATGGATGTTATGAACAATAATGTATGATGTTCTAAATGATGATCTATGAACAATAATGTATGATGTTCTAAATGATGATCTATGATGTATGGATGTTATGATGTTCTAAATGACAATTTAAGATGTATGGATGTATGGATAATAATGTTGATTTATGATGTATGATAATGGATGTATGGATATGTGATGTTAAATGAAGACCTATGATGTATTCATTTATGATATGATGAAATGTATGGATGGTAAATGATTTTTATTTTAAATGTGATGTTGATAAAAAAATGATGATTTTGTGATGGATGATAATGGATGAATGATGTAAATTTTGTGATACAATTTATGGATGACAAATGATGTATGGGTTAAAAATTGATCATATGCATATGATAATAATTTAATGAATGATATGATGTAATGAAACATGATGTATTTATTTTAATGATGGTTTGTGGAAAATATGGTACGATAAATGTATAACTATTTAATTTTAAATGCATGAATGATGAGATGATGCTCCTATTATGTTTTTGATGATTTTTGGTTTAATGTCAAGTATACTCAATCATATTTGTAGAAAAGATAATCATTAATTGGAATTATTTATGCAAAAATCACTCTGCAGATGTAGAATTTATTATGAATGCAGTCTAATTTTATCATGCAACTATATGCAAAAATTGTCATTTTAACACTACTTTTGTGCTTGGTATCATCATAGAGCTTTTTAGGATGTTAAAAGTGAGTACAAGCTTTAATGGTATATGTTAGAACAATGACGACCTGAGTACTACTTTCATGATTTTTGATATTGCAAGTGAACACAAGCATCTAGGTATAATTGAACCGAGATGACCTGAGCATTCATTGCATAGACAGGCAAAGATTAATCATTTCAATGTGTGAATTCTGAATGTCATCAGTGATACATTTGCATAGCACATCCCCTGACAATTCCCACATTTATATGGTTAATTTACAAACAATAGATAATAAAAATATCATTCTTATTCCTTGTTTCTCTAGTTCATTTACATCATTGAGTTACTCCAAAGAAATGATAATATCAATTAAAAATACAATTTATCCACCTTTTACTTAGAGTGTTTCAATCATTATTCGGATTTAGATCATCCATCTTGATTTTGTGATGTTTTTTGTGTTTTTCTGAGATTTTGACCAAAGACCTAACTTACTAACCTATCTTAGGAGTATCAGGGGCTGATCAAAGATTAGCCTTGCCTATGTTACACACGCAAAGACCACGTAGTTTGACTGACACAAACTCACTTCTTTTTTGGATTTTTTGCTTTTCCTAGACTGACCTTTTTATCTATTTTTGGATTTTCTGATATGATACAGATGTTTGATGCTTTTCTGATGGTGATTGATGTTGCACTTTGATCATTGTTTTTGTTTTCTTATTGTACTATTGTTTTCCCACTTGGTGAGATCGATGTTTTCGTTGCCCCTAGTGATATCCAGATATTGCCCCCAAGCTAGAGTGAGACATGACCATGTGAAATGATTTGATAATGGATGTAATGATGGCAAGACTAATGATATGATATGAAATGGTAATGACTACCAGACTAATGATCATGATATGTATCAAAATAGATGGGAAAGCTGGTTTAGAATCACATACGACGCCTGTTTCCAGGTTTTCACCATATGTTTTGATTACACTCTTTGTTTTGTATATTTTTCCTTTTTTTCATTTTTTTTTTCTTTTATTTTCTGTATTTTTTTTGTATTTTTTGTTGCCAAGATGCCCGTTTGCTAGGTTTTCATCAAGGAAACCCTTTTTCAAAAGTTTGACCTGTGCACTAGAAAATTCAGGTGTAGAAATTTCTGAGATGGATACTATTGATAGGTTCATCAAACAAATCCCCTTATGACATTGACAGTTAATAGGCCCCTAATCTGTACACTGATATGATGACAAAATGACCTAGCTAGTTAGGCTCAAATTTCCCTTTCTCTTCCCTATCTTGTTGATTGCTCAGGTTTTCTTTTAGAACCAAATCGCGAACCTGAAAGACTCTGGGTTTTACTCTATGATTGTAACTCCTTGATATTCTCTATTGATATGCCGTGAGATGGTTGATAGATTTCTGAAGATGCTCCTCGAACAATTGTAGTTCTTGAAGTCTAGATACCCTATAGTCCTCATTTGAAATGATTCCTCTGAGTGATACACGGAGTGATGGAATCTCTACTTCAATAGGTAGTATGGCCTCCAATCCATATACCAAGGCATATGGTGTTGCTCCTGTCGGTGTTCTGATATTGGTTCTGTAGGCCCACAGTGAAGGATTGTTGAACATGCCAATCATGTCCAACATCGTTAACCATCTTCTTGAGTGTTTTTAGAATTGTTTTGTTAGAGGCCTCTGCTTGGCCATTTCCTTGAGGATAGTATAGTGTTGAGAAATGATGTTGGATATGAAACTTCTCACACAATTCTTGAACATCTTGGTTTTTGAAAGGCCATCCATTATCAGAGATAATAGATTGAGGGATGCCATACTGACATATTATTTAATTCAAGATGAATGACGAGATCTGCTTCCCAGTGATCATTGTAAGATGCACTGCTTCTATCCATTTTGTAAAATATTTTGTAGCTGTTATTATGAACTTGTGTCCATTGGATGAAGAGGGATTTATCTTTCCTACTAGATCTAGTCCCCATTGACAAAAGGGCCATGTTGATGTGAAGGGATGTATTTCTTGAGCTAGTGCATGAATTAGATTACTTTGAATCTGACACTTTTGACATTTCTTTACAAACTGATAAGATTCTTTTTCCATGCATGGCCAATAATATCCTAAACAGAGGAGTTTCTTTGCTAGATTTATTCCACTTGAATGAGTGCCACAAATACCTTCATGAACCTCATGTAAGGCTGTCTCAGATTCATCATGTTCTAAACACCAGAGTAAGGTACCATCAAGACCTCGATGATAAAGGATGTCAGTGATCAAAATATGTCGAGTGGATTGGCGGATAAAATTACGTTTTTGGTTCCTGGAAAGATCGGGAGGGAGGACATTGTCCTTGAGGTAAGCATAGGTTTTTTCATAGATGGAGGTTTCAATGGGCTCTAGATGGCATATGGTATTGGATTCTGAATTATTGTAAGAAGGACATGGTACTTGTTCTACCATAAACTCATAACAACCACGTTTCTCTGGCAATTGTCAGAGTGAAGCAATTGTGGCCATAACATCTGCAACTTTGTTCTCTGCCCTTGGAATTTGATCAAATTTGATGTTGACAAAAATGGTTTTAGATCATCTATTTGCTATTTGTAGGGCATCAAATTTTTCGTCTTTTATCTGATACTCATCATTTACTTGATAAATGACTAGTTGAGAGTCCCCATATACCTGTAGGTCTGTGATCCTCCATTCAATTGCTATCTTGACCCCAATGATCAATGCTTCATATTCCACCACATTATTTGTACATTGAAACATCAGTCTATATGATTTTGGGATGGTGTGTCCCTGGGGAGTGATGAAAAAAATCCCTGCTCCAGATCCTCGTTGTGTGTATGATCCATCAAAATATAATATCCATTGTTGTTGCGTCACTGTCAAAATGTCTGAATAGAAACTCCATTGTCATAGGTCAATCATCTGGTAAAGGAGCCTCAGCCAATTGTTCAGCGATTGCTTGACCCTTGATGGCTTTTCTCTCCACATATTGAATATCAAACTCACTTAAGAGCATAATCCACTT
This sequence comes from Sequoiadendron giganteum, assembly GCA_007115665.2. Classification (NCBI taxonomy): domain Eukaryota; kingdom Viridiplantae; phylum Streptophyta; class Pinopsida; order Cupressales; family Cupressaceae; genus Sequoiadendron; species Sequoiadendron giganteum. Next base: position 839,653,218 of record CM021101.1, on the reverse strand, counting down.
TGCCAGTCTACCTGTTAAGGCATCTTTACTGAGTAGATATTTTAAGGGGTTGATATTTTCTATTAGCCTGATTGTATGGGTCAACATATAATGTCTTAGCTGTTGAGTAGCAAACACCACTGCTAAGCATGATTTCTCTATGGAAGTGTAGTTTATTTCATAGGCATTTAATGTTCTGCTGATATAGTAGATGGCGTGTTCCTTTCCTTCATAATCCTCCTATGCCAATAATGCTCCTAATGAGATATCTGTGGTTGCAATGTACAGTATCTGAGGTCTTCCTTCTGTTGGTGGCATGAGAATAGGTGGTGACATCAGATATTGTTTTATTTGATTGAACGTTGTCTCACACCCATTATCCCATTTAAAAACAACTTTTTTATGCAAAAGGTGATTGAATGGATGACTTTTGTTCGCCAACTGGGAGATAAATCTCCTGATTGATTGGAGCCTTCCTTGTAGTGATCTGAGTTGACTGATATTTTTGGGAGGTGGCATTTCCATTATTGCCTTGAATTTCGTTGGATCCACTTCAATGCCCTTTTCTAAGATAATGTACCCCAATGGTTTCACTGATGTGACCCCAAAGACACACTTCTTGGGGTTTAGCTTGACATTGAATTTCTCTACCTGTGTGAAGATTTTGCTCAGGATATGCAGGTGTCCTTCCCTTGTACAAGATTTTTCTAGAATATTATCCACGTAATCTTCTATGAAGTTGTGCATCATATCATGAAAGATTGTTGTCATTTCTCTTTGATAGGTCACTCATGCATTTTTTTAGACCAAATGGCATGACATTCCAGTAGAAGGTTCCCCATGGACATGTAAATGCAGTCTTTTCTTGATCTTTTGGAGCTATTTTAATTTGATTGTATCCAGAAAAACCATCCATGATTGACAACATGGCATGCCTTGCTATCAAATCCACAATGATGTCTATATTTGGTAATGGGAAATCATCCTTTAGACATGCTTTATTCAGGTCCCTAAAATCCATACATATCCTGATGCTATTATCCAACTTAGAGATAGGTACAATGTTTGATATCCACTCGGCGTAGTCAATAGACCTTATGAATCCAACATCTAGCAATTTCTTTAACTCAGTCTTTATCATTAATGCGATATGAGGATGCATTTTTCTCAATTTTTGCTTCATAGGTTTGATTCCTACAAGCAAAGACAAATGATGCATGAGAAGATTTGGATCCAAGCCTGGCATATCGAAATATGACCACACAAAGTTGATGCTTCTTTCCTTAAAAAATCTGATGAATTCCGATCTCTCTTGATCTGTCATGGATTCTGCTAGATGTAGGATTTTTGCTTTTTCTTCAGTACCGATGTTTACAGACTGTGTTGGTTCTACCAAAAATGATGAGCAATCATGATAATGTTCCAGAAGAGTGTCAAATCTCCCATCTTTCGGTGCCTCAGAGAGGTTTTCACCATTAGATGCATTCTTTATTTTTTCTTTTTCAAGATCTAATGCTGCCATGGAATGGTTTTCACCATTAGATCTATTATCCTTGTTTTTACTTTCGCAACTAGAAGATTTGACACCCTCCTGTCGAGTCACATTGTTATGAGTATTACGGATGGAAATCATACTAGGTTTGTCATGACATAGGAAATTTATGATGGAATCATCGTTTGCAAATATGGGTATAGTCAGAGGTTCGACAAGTTCCCAGTCAATAAGTTCTCGATGGATTAATGACATGAAGTCATCAGATTGATTTAGGTTGATGGATGTAAGGGTTAGGACAACAATTTTTTCATAGTTTTTATTTGGGATATCGAGATCAATGATGGTACCTTCTTCAAGATCGTCTAGTTCACTTGATGTCTGTTCATCCCCACTTGAGTCATTAATATTTAGTGATCTTGATACGAATGGTCTAGACCCAAAGCCTTGTCTCTCCTCATGTGTAGGTGCATATTGTTGTATTACATCAATTTGAATATTGGTATAAGATATATTGGAATATAGATCCCATTCATATTCATTTGAATCCATTTCAAAGCTATCTCTAACCTGAAGGATTCTTTCTACAACCTTCCTTGTCATCTCCTATTTTTGTTCTTCAAAGTATCCTAGTCTCGTCTTCTCTTTTGAATGGAGAGTTAGGGGCTGAATAGGTTCAACTATGCCTTCCTTCCTTTTTCTGACAGGTCCTTGTCCATCGTAACCCATTTTTTCTAGGATAGCTTTCCCTTTGCCATATTTGTCTGTATTGATATTGACATTCTTGATACTAATATTTGATGTCGATGGTTCCTCATCTTTGTATAACCAATCAAGGATTGCTTTGTTGTCTGATTCATCCTCTATGGTACTGGTTTTTACAAACCTTTCTTCTAGAACTGTGGCAGGTAGTGATGTTTGATGTTTGATCATAAATGGTTGGCCATAGTCTTTGGAGATGGCATTAACTATGAAAGATTAAGGGATTGCTCCATAGAATATTGCCCCATTCCTTTATCTATCAGCTGGACTTGCTCTTGAAATTTTTGTGATAAAGAAGTTTGGGGATCTGAATTGTCTATTAACTGAGTGTCAACAAGATTTGTATCTTTTGCTTTATCCTTCTTCTCTACCCATTTGGTGATGATATTTGGATGTTTTTCTTCATCTGATGACTTTGAATTGGATGCTTCCCGATTGTGAGGCATAGAGGTATCTTGAGAGATTCTAAGTGTGTCACAATGTTGAGGATGATTATAATCAACAGATATAGTCACCTCCTATCCATTTACTAGGAATTTTAAGCATTGGTGATATGTGGAAGGTACTGCCTGCATTTCATGGATCCATGGGCGTCCTAAGAGTATGTTGTAAGTCAAATCTTTTTCCAATACTTGGCACGCTATGTGTTTCATCATTGGTCCCACTTGAATGGGTAACACAATCAGTCCCTTTGAAGATCTCTCTTCCTCATCATATGCTTTTATAGTCATTTTCCTTCGGGCATCAATAGCTTCATCGGAATACCCTAGTGCACAGATTAACTTTAGAGTGCAAATGTTCAAACCAGCTCCCCCATCTATTAAGACTCTTTTGACACAATGATTGTGGATCAAGAATTCGATATGGAGTGCGGTGTTATGGGGATGGTTGAGTGACACATCATCCTATTCAGAGAATGATAGACAATGTGGGGTAGTCAAATGCCCCACCATAGCTTGGAATTGGAAAACATCTATATTTTTAGGTACCGTAGTGGCAACTAGTGCTTGTTCTAGAACCTCCTTATGTGATGGAGATAGTTTGAGGAGTTCTAGTATTGATATCTGTGCTAGAATTTTTTGAAGTTGATCAAAAATATTGTAATGAGATGGAGGTGGATATGCATTTTTAGACCCAACTCCCTTTAACACTACCTTGGATTGCCCCCTTGTCATTACATTTGCTGGTTGATAGTCTTGTCGATCTCTGATTTTTATAACGTTTATTTGATTTTCAGGGACTTGTATGCTTGGGAGAAAATCCAAAGGGGTAGTGTCGTCGGTTTCATGTTCATCCATGTTTTGACCAATAGTATGATCACTCTCTACTTCGGTAAGACAAAGGATCATTTTATCATAGATATGATTGATATTTTTACCTTTATTTTTCGTAGAAGATGATGGTCCTTTGTCATAGTTTGGTAAAGGGTCCTTGAAGGCTGAATGATCATCATTGTTTTGGGGTCCCTCTATATATACCTTGTTATTGTCGATCAGATCTTGAACTGCGTGTTTTAACTCCATGCAATCATTAGTTTTGTGGCCTTTATTGTTGTGGAAGATGCAGTAATCTATGTCATTCCACCATGGTGGTTTGACCTTTGGATCCTAGAATCTTGCTTCTCGTGTGGTGATAAGACCATTGGTGACTAGTTCTTTCATCGCTGATTCCAATGTTTGGCCTAAAGGTGTGAACCTACGTTTGTTTGATGGTTTTTGGTATGATTGTGGTTTTGTGATTTCGTTGTTCTGAATGACATTTGACTTGATGATTTGATCATTGTTTTGATTTTTTTTTGAAGTAGACGCTGTCAAGTTGAAAACTGGTTTGGCATTTTGTAAATCACTTTTTGTTTTGTTGGTAGTCGTATTTCGGTTCTTTTTCCAAAATTTAGGTTTATCACCGTTGGGGTATTGATTTGAGGAGTTTGTGTTATTTGATTTGTTATTGAAATGTTTAATAACCCCTCTTTTGACTAGCGCTTCTTCAATCTTCTAGCCATTTTCTATCACCTTTTCAAATGTAGGAGGACATTGCAATTCAAGTCTGTAACTCATCTCCTCTATTAAATTGTCAATGAACAACTCCATTTTCTCTTCCTCAAGAATGGAATGAGGATATCTAGCGAATAGTCATCGCCATCTTTGTAGAAATGACAAGAATGTCTCCCCTTTGTTTTGTTTTAGGTTATACCGATCCTTTATCGTGACATCGTGTTGGATGTTAAAAGAATACTGAGAGATGAACCTGTTGACAAGCTCTTCAAAAGTCCTTATTCTTGGTTGTAATTTTGAAAACCATTCCATACATGAACCTCCCAAGCTTCTTGGGAATAATCTCATTAGGTAAGTTTCCTCTTGGGCAAACTCTAGGCTCATGGTTTTGAATTCACGAATATGATCGATCGGATCTGATCTTCCATTTTATTTCTCATACTTGGGGAATTCACAGTGTCGAGGAAAAGGTATCATATCGACTATTGAGTCGAAAGGATAAGGAAAAATTTCCTATACTACGTACCTTTTGGTGTTCCCTTTTGTCATGTCTTGTATTTGTTGTTGTAATACTTGCATTTGAGATGTTAAGGCAACAACCAGATCTATACCTTGTGTGGGTTGTGGTATTTCGGTTTCACTAGTTCTAGGTGCTTCTCTTAGGTGATTTACGTCAAAGTCTTTGGGAAGCTTAGCACCTGATTCAGCCAACATTAAGAGGTATTTCTCCACGTCCTATTCTAAGATCTTTTCCATGAATTTATGGAATTTGGGATCCTGTTGGGCTATTTGTATGTCTTCTGGAGTTATTTCATTTTTGTCACTTTGATGTAGACTATTCTAGGGATTTTCTTCTGCCATTGTATTTGATGTTTCAAGTTCCTTTTCTAAGAGCCTCTATTTTTGCAACCTAGTGAAGATTGGCATACAAGTGTTTTGTTCTTTCTTCCAAATTTGATCTTCTATGTTGGAAAATGTCAAGTGTATTTTTAACAAAGTCGAATAAGATGATATATCTTATTGATAAGACTAGGTTAAAAATCCGATTACTATGCTTCATTTCGTGATGATAGGATGATAATATCCCGATGATGAAACTTTAGCGTAATAATCAAGATTGTGTTTTGACTTGACACTTTATGATTTACAAGATCTATGTTTTGGTTGAAAATATTGTAAACTTGTATGCACCTATCTGATTTCGGTTTCTAGATAGTGATTATGATAAAAAGGTACTTCTGTTTTGATAAAAATCTGTGTAAATGACAGACAAACTAACTGATATGATTTGGAACTCTTTGTTTTGAAAGTGCTAAAAAAGGTGATGGAAGTGCTATTTCTCTGAAGCACTAGAGTAGAGTTCAAAAGCGCTGAAACAGATAATAAAAGCACTATTTTATGAAAGCGCTATACCAGTGCCCGAAAGCGTTGAAAAAGATGATGAACGTGCTATTTGATGGAAGCGCTAAAATAGTGACCAAAAGCGCTAAAACAGTGATTGGAAGCGCTAAAATAGATTCCCGAAGCACTGAAACAAAATTCCAGAGTGCTAAAATAGAGGGTTGATGTTCAAGACTCTTTATTGCAAAATTTGACTTGGCCTTGTAGCATATTCTATCATGGGTTGTGGGATGTGGGACTGATGTATGCATTGACTACGGTTGTGATATTGTCTGAGGACTCTTCTTTGGAAGAAATATCTTGAATAAAGAGGTTCTACAACGTAATCAAGAGTATGACCTCTAGCAAAGTCGTGATACCTATGAATGAAAGTTCTATGTTGTAATAAGATCTTTCGACTTTGATATAAAAAACACCTTTTCTTTAAAATATTTTGATAACCAAGTGGCCTCTTGGATTTGTTGATTTTGATGGTTTTCTTGACAAACTTGGTTGATTTCCACTCTCAAATCATGATTTTTTCTAACCTGATTTGACTTGCAATTTTCTGGATGATCTTTTATCTATTTTTTTAATGATTTTGTGAAAACACAACAAGAAAATTGTAGAATAATTGTTTTAATCTGAATAGATAGTGTATATTCAAGAACCATGAATGGTCCTTATTGATTTTCACGGGTTTGCTTTGACAAATGTACACAATTCAGACAGACTCACTCTTAAGGTCAAATAGGTCATCGTTATACTCAACAACCCACATCTTAAAATTGTGTTGATGCACATAGCTGTGTCACCCCCTAGAGGGCACTCGTGTTTTTGTTGTTTCCAGGCGCGTACTAAGAGTTGGATTTCTCGTCCTCTGAGCAAATGGTCCTTGGAAATTATATGGTGAGTGTCTTGGGGGTAGATTCTTCCCTCCCCTTGCACCGTGAGTATTACAATGTCTGGTTACTGACTCGGCTGGACACTACACTATGGTTCGTAGATAGGGCTTTTGTGCAGTGCAGCAATTGATAAACTCCCTTAGGAGACCTCCCAATCTTTAGAAAATAGATTTTTGGGATGGTTATCTTGCTCACTACCGTCAAGTTGGACTTTCATCAACAACTTACATTTTGATTAGAGTGGGTGGGAACCCTTGGCTTTAGGCATTCCCACTTAGGTCATTCCTATAGGGTGAGTACTTTTTCCCACTACGACAGGCCTTCTAAAGGTTTTAACAAAAGCGTAAGTTTGCATGAAAATAAGGATGCGTCTGGAACTTTGATCACCCAGTTAAGGGGAGAGCATAAGCCTATTCACCACACAAGCGCAATAGATAAATGATTCATTTTAAGCCCAAAAGACAAATTTTGCTAATCTATGTGAAGATTTTTCTTCACAAAAATCATGGTGTTCTTTTTAACTAATATTGAAAAAGTGTGATGGCTACCCTAGGATTGATAAATTTTAAATCAGAAATGGCTACCCTAGGATTGATAAATTTTAAACCAGAAATGGCTACCCTAGGATTGATAAATTTTAGTCTAACTATATCAAAATGAAATTCTGGCCGCGGTCGCGTCGGATCCAGATCAAAATTACAGAAGCACTAAAATAGTCTATGAAAGCACTATAGTTTTTACCTAATGTGCTAAAACTGAAAGTGTTGAAACAGAGTACCGAAGCGCTAAAGTATTTCACATAAGCGCTAAATCAGCTTTTCAGGAGATGGATAACCGATGCACCGAAATAGTTCATGGAAGTGCTAAAGTGGAAAGCGCTATAAATTTTAACGGATGCACTATAGTATCATGAAAGCACCGAAACAGAGCACAAAAGCACCATAGTTTTACACGGATGTGCTATAGTTTTTGATGAAAGCACTATAGTTTTTGATGGAAGTGCTGAAACAAAACACGTCGGGAAATTGTGTGACACTTTTTAGAAAAATTGATAAAAATATGGGGTTAAAGCCCAACGGTGGGTGCCAAATTGTAAGTGTGAATAAGGTATAAATAAATAAAACACTTCTTAATTAAACATTGTATCAAAGATCAAGCTAATAATCTACTAAAAGCATCTCATTGTCTACTATCTTCAAATATTTATTAAGCTACTGTGCTCTCAGATTTAAATAACACTATAACTGTTAAAATGATAATCTAAAGAACAGAATGATACTGATGCAATGATGTGAAGCTATATGATAAAATCTAGATGATAAAAGAAACTAATATGACATGAATTGACATGAAAACTGATAAATGAAGCTACAGGAGGTAGCCATGTTTGTGATTCTAGAATGCTGGATGTTTGGATGCTTGAATGATTGATGCTTGAATTCCTACAGAGTAAGAGTGCATAAGCTTGATAATCTAGATTTGGATCCTTTTCTTGGTTGAATGAAGCTTTATTTATAGATTTCCTGGCTGTAGAAATGCACAGGGATGACAAAGAGAGGCTTGGATTCAATCTGGAGGATTGAATGATGAGAGATGGAGGATATTGAGAAGATTTTGGGGATTGTCTCTACCCATGAAAACACTAGGCAAGAGAAGAGGAAGGATTGATGGAAGAGGATTGAGAGAAGAATTTGCAATTTGTCTCCAAATCTTCCCATGAAGTTTCAATCAATTAATTTTGACATGATTTTGACATAAATTAGACATAGGATATCTAATTTGATTTTGAGGAAATATAGAGGAATATTCCTTGTGCCTTAATTTAAATATTTTTGATTTATTTAAATTAGCAAAGAGTGATCCCACAATAGTGGTTTACAATTTTTGGCCAAACTGGACACTGCAATTATTATTTTTAACTAAATCTTCATATATGGGAACCTATAGACCGTGAGGAATTTTGAAGATGATGAAAACTAGAGTCTCAT
>CM021101.1:839586643-839644618 GCA_007115665.2 Sequoiadendron giganteum | reverse complement strand
TTTCTTATTTTAAACTTCATTGTATACTTGACATTGATGATATATATTATATGCAGTGATTTCTATTTATGATGGTTTATTATTCTATGATGTATGCATTTATTTTATGTGATGATGTTATTTCATGTGATGATTCTAGATGAATGCATATGCAAAATATATGATGTATGGATGTTATGAACAATAATGTATGATGTTCTAAATGATGATCTATGAACAATAATGTATGATGTTCTAAATGATGATCTATGATGTATGGATGTTATGATGTTCTAAATGACAATTTAAGATGTATGGATGTATGGATAATAATGTTGATTTATGATGTATGATAATGGATGTATGGATATGTGATGTTAAATGAAGACCTATGATGTATTCATTTATGATATGATGAAATGTATGGATGGTAAATGATTTTTATTTTAAATGTGATGTTGATAAAAAAATGATGATTTTGTGATGGATGATAATGGATGAATGATGTAAATTTTGTGATACAATTTATGGATGACAAATGATGTATGGGTTAAAAATTGATCATATGCATATGATAATAATTTAATGAATGATATGATGTAATGAAACATGATGTATTTATTTTAATGATGGTTTGTGGAAAATATGGTACGATAAATGTATAACTATTTAATTTTAAATGCATGAATGATGAGATGATGCTCCTATTATGTTTTTGATGATTTTTGGTTTAATGTCAAGTATACTCAATCATATTTGTAGAAAAGATAATCATTAATTGGAATTATTTATGCAAAAATCACTCTGCAGATGTAGAATTTATTATGAATGCAGTCTAATTTTATCATGCAACTATATGCAAAAATTGTCATTTTAACACTACTTTTGTGCTTGGTATCATCATAGAGCTTTTTAGGATGTTAAAAGTGAGTACAAGCTTTAATGGTATATGTTAGAACAATGACGACCTGAGTACTACTTTCATGATTTTTGATATTGCAAGTGAACACAAGCATCTAGGTATAATTGAACCGAGATGACCTGAGCATTCATTGCATAGACAGGCAAAGATTAATCATTTCAATGTGTGAATTCTGAATGTCATCAGTGATACATTTGCATAGCACATCCCCTGACAATTCCCACATTTATATGGTTAATTTACAAACAATAGATAATAAAAATATCATTCTTATTCCTTGTTTCTCTAGTTCATTTACATCATTGAGTTACTCCAAAGAAATGATAATATCAATTAAAAATACAATTTATCCACCTTTTACTTAGAGTGTTTCAATCATTATTCGGATTTAGATCATCCATCTTGATTTTGTGATGTTTTTTGTGTTTTTCTGAGATTTTGACCAAAGACCTAACTTACTAACCTATCTTAGGAGTATCAGGGGCTGATCAAAGATTAGCCTTGCCTATGTTACACACGCAAAGACCACGTAGTTTGACTGACACAAACTCACTTCTTTTTTGGATTTTTTGCTTTTCCTAGACTGACCTTTTTATCTATTTTTGGATTTTCTGATATGATACAGATGTTTGATGCTTTTCTGATGGTGATTGATGTTGCACTTTGATCATTGTTTTTGTTTTCTTATTGTACTATTGTTTTCCCACTTGGTGAGATCGATGTTTTCGTTGCCCCTAGTGATATCCAGATATTGCCCCCAAGCTAGAGTGAGACATGACCATGTGAAATGATTTGATAATGGATGTAATGATGGCAAGACTAATGATATGATATGAAATGGTAATGACTACCAGACTAATGATCATGATATGTATCAAAATAGATGGGAAAGCTGGTTTAGAATCACATACGACGCCTGTTTCCAGGTTTTCACCATATGTTTTGATTACACTCTTTGTTTTGTATATTTTTCCTTTTTTTCATTTTTTTTTTCTTTTATTTTCTGTATTTTTTTTGTATTTTTTGTTGCCAAGATGCCCGTTTGCTAGGTTTTCATCAAGGAAACCCTTTTTCAAAAGTTTGACCTGTGCACTAGAAAATTCAGGTGTAGAAATTTCTGAGATGGATACTATTGATAGGTTCATCAAACAAATCCCCTTATGACATTGACAGTTAATAGGCCCCTAATCTGTACACTGATATGATGACAAAATGACCTAGCTAGTTAGGCTCAAATTTCCCTTTCTCTTCCCTATCTTGTTGATTGCTCAGGTTTTCTTTTAGAACCAAATCGCGAACCTGAAAGACTCTGGGTTTTACTCTATGATTGTAACTCCTTGATATTCTCTATTGATATGCCGTGAGATGGTTGATAGATTTCTGAAGATGCTCCTCGAACAATTGTAGTTCTTGAAGTCTAGATACCCTATAGTCCTCATTTGAAATGATTCCTCTGAGTGATACACGGAGTGATGGAATCTCTACTTCAATAGGTAGTATGGCCTCCAATCCATATACCAAGGCATATGGTGTTGCTCCTGTCGGTGTTCTGATATTGGTTCTGTAGGCCCACAGTGAAGGATTGTTGAACATGCCAATCATGTCCAACATCGTTAACCATCTTCTTGAGTGTTTTTAGAATTGTTTTGTTAGAGGCCTCTGCTTGGCCATTTCCTTGAGGATAGTATAGTGTTGAGAAATGATGTTGGATATGAAACTTCTCACACAATTCTTGAACATCTTGGTTTTTGAAAGGCCATCCATTATCAGAGATAATAGATTGAGGGATGCCATACTGACATATTATTTAATTCAAGATGAATGACGAGATCTGCTTCCCAGTGATCATTGTAAGATGCACTGCTTCTATCCATTTTGTAAAATATTTTGTAGCTGTTATTATGAACTTGTGTCCATTGGATGAAGAGGGATTTATCTTTCCTACTAGATCTAGTCCCCATTGACAAAAGGGCCATGTTGATGTGAAGGGATGTATTTCTTGAGCTAGTGCATGAATTAGATTACTTTGAATCTGACACTTTTGACATTTCTTTACAAACTGATAAGATTCTTTTTCCATGCATGGCCAATAATATCCTAAACAGAGGAGTTTCTTTGCTAGATTTATTCCACTTGAATGAGTGCCACAAATACCTTCATGAACCTCATGTAAGGCTGTCTCAGATTCATCATGTTCTAAACACCAGAGTAAGGTACCATCAAGACCTCGATGATAAAGGATGTCAGTGATCAAAATATGTCGAGTGGATTGGCGGATAAAATTACGTTTTTGGTTCCTGGAAAGATCGGGAGGGAGGACATTGTCCTTGAGGTAAGCATAGGTTTTTTCATAGATGGAGGTTTCAATGGGCTCTAGATGGCATATGGTATTGGATTCTGAATTATTGTAAGAAGGACATGGTACTTGTTCTACCATAAACTCATAACAACCACGTTTCTCTGGCAATTGTCAGAGTGAAGCAATTGTGGCCATAACATCTGCAACTTTGTTCTCTGCCCTTGGAATTTGATCAAATTTGATGTTGACAAAAATGGTTTTAGATCATCTATTTGCTATTTGTAGGGCATCAAATTTTTCGTCTTTTATCTGATACTCATCATTTACTTGATAAATGACTAGTTGAGAGTCCCCATATACCTGTAGGTCTGTGATCCTCCATTCAATTGCTATCTTGACCCCAATGATCAATGCTTCATATTCCACCACATTATTTGTACATTGAAACATCAGTCTATATGATTTTGGGATGGTGTGTCCCTGGGGAGTGATGAAAAAAATCCCTGCTCCAGATCCTCGTTGTGTGTATGATCCATCAAAATATAATATCCATTGTTGTTGCGTCACTGTCAAAATGTCTGAATAGAAACTCCATTGTCATAGGTCAATCATCTGGTAAAGGAGCCTCAGCCAATTGTTCAGCGATTGCTTGACCCTTGATGGCTTTTCTCTCCACATATTGAATATCAAACTCACTTAAGAGCATAATCCACTTTGCCAGTCTACCTGTTAAGGCATCTTTACTGAGTAGATATTTTAAGGGGTTGATATTTTCTATTAGCCTGATTGTATGGGTCAACATATAATGTCTTAGCTGTTGAGTAGCAAACACCACTGCTAAGCATGATTTCTCTATGGAAGTGTAGTTTATTTCATAGGCATTTAATGTTCTGCTGATATAGTAGATGGCGTGTTCCTTTCCTTCATAATCCTCCTATGCCAATAATGCTCCTAATGAGATATCTGTGGTTGCAATGTACAGTATCTGAGGTCTTCCTTCTGTTGGTGGCATGAGAATAGGTGGTGACATCAGATATTGTTTTATTTGATTGAACGTTGTCTCACACCCATTATCCCATTTAAAAACAACTTTTTTATGCAAAAGGTGATTGAATGGATGACTTTTGTTCGCCAACTGGGAGATAAATCTCCTGATTGATTGGAGCCTTCCTTGTAGTGATCTGAGTTGACTGATATTTTTGGGAGGTGGCATTTCCATTATTGCCTTGAATTTCGTTGGATCCACTTCAATGCCCTTTTCTAAGATAATGTACCCCAATGGTTTCACTGATGTGACCCCAAAGACACACTTCTTGGGGTTTAGCTTGACATTGAATTTCTCTACCTGTGTGAAGATTTTGCTCAGGATATGCAGGTGTCCTTCCCTTGTACAAGATTTTTCTAGAATATTATCCACGTAATCTTCTATGAAGTTGTGCATCATATCATGAAAGATTGTTGTCATTTCTCTTTGATAGGTCACTCATGCATTTTTTTAGACCAAATGGCATGACATTCCAGTAGAAGGTTCCCCATGGACATGTAAATGCAGTCTTTTCTTGATCTTTTGGAGCTATTTTAATTTGATTGTATCCAGAAAAACCATCCATGATTGACAACATGGCATGCCTTGCTATCAAATCCACAATGATGTCTATATTTGGTAATGGGAAATCATCCTTTAGACATGCTTTATTCAGGTCCCTAAAATCCATACATATCCTGATGCTATTATCCAACTTAGAGATAGGTACAATGTTTGATATCCACTCGGCGTAGTCAATAGACCTTATGAATCCAACATCTAGCAATTTCTTTAACTCAGTCTTTATCATTAATGCGATATGAGGATGCATTTTTCTCAATTTTTGCTTCATAGGTTTGATTCCTACAAGCAAAGACAAATGATGCATGAGAAGATTTGGATCCAAGCCTGGCATATCGAAATATGACCACACAAAGTTGATGCTTCTTTCCTTAAAAAATCTGATGAATTCCGATCTCTCTTGATCTGTCATGGATTCTGCTAGATGTAGGATTTTTGCTTTTTCTTCAGTACCGATGTTTACAGACTGTGTTGGTTCTACCAAAAATGATGAGCAATCATGATAATGTTCCAGAAGAGTGTCAAATCTCCCATCTTTCGGTGCCTCAGAGAGGTTTTCACCATTAGATGCATTCTTTATTTTTTCTTTTTCAAGATCTAATGCTGCCATGGAATGGTTTTCACCATTAGATCTATTATCCTTGTTTTTACTTTCGCAACTAGAAGATTTGACACCCTCCTGTCGAGTCACATTGTTATGAGTATTACGGATGGAAATCATACTAGGTTTGTCATGACATAGGAAATTTATGATGGAATCATCGTTTGCAAATATGGGTATAGTCAGAGGTTCGACAAGTTCCCAGTCAATAAGTTCTCGATGGATTAATGACATGAAGTCATCAGATTGATTTAGGTTGATGGATGTAAGGGTTAGGACAACAATTTTTTCATAGTTTTTATTTGGGATATCGAGATCAATGATGGTACCTTCTTCAAGATCGTCTAGTTCACTTGATGTCTGTTCATCCCCACTTGAGTCATTAATATTTAGTGATCTTGATACGAATGGTCTAGACCCAAAGCCTTGTCTCTCCTCATGTGTAGGTGCATATTGTTGTATTACATCAATTTGAATATTGGTATAAGATATATTGGAATATAGATCCCATTCATATTCATTTGAATCCATTTCAAAGCTATCTCTAACCTGAAGGATTCTTTCTACAACCTTCCTTGTCATCTCCTATTTTTGTTCTTCAAAGTATCCTAGTCTCGTCTTCTCTTTTGAATGGAGAGTTAGGGGCTGAATAGGTTCAACTATGCCTTCCTTCCTTTTTCTGACAGGTCCTTGTCCATCGTAACCCATTTTTTCTAGGATAGCTTTCCCTTTGCCATATTTGTCTGTATTGATATTGACATTCTTGATACTAATATTTGATGTCGATGGTTCCTCATCTTTGTATAACCAATCAAGGATTGCTTTGTTGTCTGATTCATCCTCTATGGTACTGGTTTTTACAAACCTTTCTTCTAGAACTGTGGCAGGTAGTGATGTTTGATGTTTGATCATAAATGGTTGGCCATAGTCTTTGGAGATGGCATTAACTATGAAAGATTAAGGGATTGCTCCATAGAATATTGCCCCATTCCTTTATCTATCAGCTGGACTTGCTCTTGAAATTTTTGTGATAAAGAAGTTTGGGGATCTGAATTGTCTATTAACTGAGTGTCAACAAGATTTGTATCTTTTGCTTTATCCTTCTTCTCTACCCATTTGGTGATGATATTTGGATGTTTTTCTTCATCTGATGACTTTGAATTGGATGCTTCCCGATTGTGAGGCATAGAGGTATCTTGAGAGATTCTAAGTGTGTCACAATGTTGAGGATGATTATAATCAACAGATATAGTCACCTCCTATCCATTTACTAGGAATTTTAAGCATTGGTGATATGTGGAAGGTACTGCCTGCATTTCATGGATCCATGGGCGTCCTAAGAGTATGTTGTAAGTCAAATCTTTTTCCAATACTTGGCACGCTATGTGTTTCATCATTGGTCCCACTTGAATGGGTAACACAATCAGTCCCTTTGAAGATCTCTCTTCCTCATCATATGCTTTTATAGTCATTTTCCTTCGGGCATCAATAGCTTCATCGGAATACCCTAGTGCACAGATTAACTTTAGAGTGCAAATGTTCAAACCAGCTCCCCCATCTATTAAGACTCTTTTGACACAATGATTGTGGATCAAGAATTCGATATGGAGTGCGGTGTTATGGGGATGGTTGAGTGACACATCATCCTATTCAGAGAATGATAGACAATGTGGGGTAGTCAAATGCCCCACCATAGCTTGGAATTGGAAAACATCTATATTTTTAGGTACCGTAGTGGCAACTAGTGCTTGTTCTAGAACCTCCTTATGTGATGGAGATAGTTTGAGGAGTTCTAGTATTGATATCTGTGCTAGAATTTTTTGAAGTTGATCAAAAATATTGTAATGAGATGGAGGTGGATATGCATTTTTAGACCCAACTCCCTTTAACACTACCTTGGATTGCCCCCTTGTCATTACATTTGCTGGTTGATAGTCTTGTCGATCTCTGATTTTTATAACGTTTATTTGATTTTCAGGGACTTGTATGCTTGGGAGAAAATCCAAAGGGGTAGTGTCGTCGGTTTCATGTTCATCCATGTTTTGACCAATAGTATGATCACTCTCTACTTCGGTAAGACAAAGGATCATTTTATCATAGATATGATTGATATTTTTACCTTTATTTTTCGTAGAAGATGATGGTCCTTTGTCATAGTTTGGTAAAGGGTCCTTGAAGGCTGAATGATCATCATTGTTTTGGGGTCCCTCTATATATACCTTGTTATTGTCGATCAGATCTTGAACTGCGTGTTTTAACTCCATGCAATCATTAGTTTTGTGGCCTTTATTGTTGTGGAAGATGCAGTAATCTATGTCATTCCACCATGGTGGTTTGACCTTTGGATCCTAGAATCTTGCTTCTCGTGTGGTGATAAGACCATTGGTGACTAGTTCTTTCATCGCTGATTCCAATGTTTGGCCTAAAGGTGTGAACCTACGTTTGTTTGATGGTTTTTGGTATGATTGTGGTTTTGTGATTTCGTTGTTCTGAATGACATTTGACTTGATGATTTGATCATTGTTTTGATTTTTTTTTGAAGTAGACGCTGTCAAGTTGAAAACTGGTTTGGCATTTTGTAAATCACTTTTTGTTTTGTTGGTAGTCGTATTTCGGTTCTTTTTCCAAAATTTAGGTTTATCACCGTTGGGGTATTGATTTGAGGAGTTTGTGTTATTTGATTTGTTATTGAAATGTTTAATAACCCCTCTTTTGACTAGCGCTTCTTCAATCTTCTAGCCATTTTCTATCACCTTTTCAAATGTAGGAGGACATTGCAATTCAAGTCTGTAACTCATCTCCTCTATTAAATTGTCAATGAACAACTCCATTTTCTCTTCCTCAAGAATGGAATGAGGATATCTAGCGAATAGTCATCGCCATCTTTGTAGAAATGACAAGAATGTCTCCCCTTTGTTTTGTTTTAGGTTATACCGATCCTTTATCGTGACATCGTGTTGGATGTTAAAAGAATACTGAGAGATGAACCTGTTGACAAGCTCTTCAAAAGTCCTTATTCTTGGTTGTAATTTTGAAAACCATTCCATACATGAACCTCCCAAGCTTCTTGGGAATAATCTCATTAGGTAAGTTTCCTCTTGGGCAAACTCTAGGCTCATGGTTTTGAATTCACGAATATGATCGATCGGATCTGATCTTCCATTTTATTTCTCATACTTGGGGAATTCACAGTGTCGAGGAAAAGGTATCATATCGACTATTGAGTCGAAAGGATAAGGAAAAATTTCCTATACTACGTACCTTTTGGTGTTCCCTTTTGTCATGTCTTGTATTTGTTGTTGTAATACTTGCATTTGAGATGTTAAGGCAACAACCAGATCTATACCTTGTGTGGGTTGTGGTATTTCGGTTTCACTAGTTCTAGGTGCTTCTCTTAGGTGATTTACGTCAAAGTCTTTGGGAAGCTTAGCACCTGATTCAGCCAACATTAAGAGGTATTTCTCCACGTCCTATTCTAAGATCTTTTCCATGAATTTATGGAATTTGGGATCCTGTTGGGCTATTTGTATGTCTTCTGGAGTTATTTCATTTTTGTCACTTTGATGTAGACTATTCTAGGGATTTTCTTCTGCCATTGTATTTGATGTTTCAAGTTCCTTTTCTAAGAGCCTCTATTTTTGCAACCTAGTGAAGATTGGCATACAAGTGTTTTGTTCTTTCTTCCAAATTTGATCTTCTATGTTGGAAAATGTCAAGTGTATTTTTAACAAAGTCGAATAAGATGATATATCTTATTGATAAGACTAGGTTAAAAATCCGATTACTATGCTTCATTTCGTGATGATAGGATGATAATATCCCGATGATGAAACTTTAGCGTAATAATCAAGATTGTGTTTTGACTTGACACTTTATGATTTACAAGATCTATGTTTTGGTTGAAAATATTGTAAACTTGTATGCACCTATCTGATTTCGGTTTCTAGATAGTGATTATGATAAAAAGGTACTTCTGTTTTGATAAAAATCTGTGTAAATGACAGACAAACTAACTGATATGATTTGGAACTCTTTGTTTTGAAAGTGCTAAAAAAGGTGATGGAAGTGCTATTTCTCTGAAGCACTAGAGTAGAGTTCAAAAGCGCTGAAACAGATAATAAAAGCACTATTTTATGAAAGCGCTATACCAGTGCCCGAAAGCGTTGAAAAAGATGATGAACGTGCTATTTGATGGAAGCGCTAAAATAGTGACCAAAAGCGCTAAAACAGTGATTGGAAGCGCTAAAATAGATTCCCGAAGCACTGAAACAAAATTCCAGAGTGCTAAAATAGAGGGTTGATGTTCAAGACTCTTTATTGCAAAATTTGACTTGGCCTTGTAGCATATTCTATCATGGGTTGTGGGATGTGGGACTGATGTATGCATTGACTACGGTTGTGATATTGTCTGAGGACTCTTCTTTGGAAGAAATATCTTGAATAAAGAGGTTCTACAACGTAATCAAGAGTATGACCTCTAGCAAAGTCGTGATACCTATGAATGAAAGTTCTATGTTGTAATAAGATCTTTCGACTTTGATATAAAAAACACCTTTTCTTTAAAATATTTTGATAACCAAGTGGCCTCTTGGATTTGTTGATTTTGATGGTTTTCTTGACAAACTTGGTTGATTTCCACTCTCAAATCATGATTTTTTCTAACCTGATTTGACTTGCAATTTTCTGGATGATCTTTTATCTATTTTTTTAATGATTTTGTGAAAACACAACAAGAAAATTGTAGAATAATTGTTTTAATCTGAATAGATAGTGTATATTCAAGAACCATGAATGGTCCTTATTGATTTTCACGGGTTTGCTTTGACAAATGTACACAATTCAGACAGACTCACTCTTAAGGTCAAATAGGTCATCGTTATACTCAACAACCCACATCTTAAAATTGTGTTGATGCACATAGCTGTGTCACCCCCTAGAGGGCACTCGTGTTTTTGTTGTTTCCAGGCGCGTACTAAGAGTTGGATTTCTCGTCCTCTGAGCAAATGGTCCTTGGAAATTATATGGTGAGTGTCTTGGGGGTAGATTCTTCCCTCCCCTTGCACCGTGAGTATTACAATGTCTGGTTACTGACTCGGCTGGACACTACACTATGGTTCGTAGATAGGGCTTTTGTGCAGTGCAGCAATTGATAAACTCCCTTAGGAGACCTCCCAATCTTTAGAAAATAGATTTTTGGGATGGTTATCTTGCTCACTACCGTCAAGTTGGACTTTCATCAACAACTTACATTTTGATTAGAGTGGGTGGGAACCCTTGGCTTTAGGCATTCCCACTTAGGTCATTCCTATAGGGTGAGTACTTTTTCCCACTACGACAGGCCTTCTAAAGGTTTTAACAAAAGCGTAAGTTTGCATGAAAATAAGGATGCGTCTGGAACTTTGATCACCCAGTTAAGGGGAGAGCATAAGCCTATTCACCACACAAGCGCAATAGATAAATGATTCATTTTAAGCCCAAAAGACAAATTTTGCTAATCTATGTGAAGATTTTTCTTCACAAAAATCATGGTGTTCTTTTTAACTAATATTGAAAAAGTGTGATGGCTACCCTAGGATTGATAAATTTTAAATCAGAAATGGCTACCCTAGGATTGATAAATTTTAAACCAGAAATGGCTACCCTAGGATTGATAAATTTTAGTCTAACTATATCAAAATGAAATTCTGGCCGCGGTCGCGTCGGATCCAGATCAAAATTACAGAAGCACTAAAATAGTCTATGAAAGCACTATAGTTTTTACCTAATGTGCTAAAACTGAAAGTGTTGAAACAGAGTACCGAAGCGCTAAAGTATTTCACATAAGCGCTAAATCAGCTTTTCAGGAGATGGATAACCGATGCACCGAAATAGTTCATGGAAGTGCTAAAGTGGAAAGCGCTATAAATTTTAACGGATGCACTATAGTATCATGAAAGCACCGAAACAGAGCACAAAAGCACCATAGTTTTACACGGATGTGCTATAGTTTTTGATGAAAGCACTATAGTTTTTGATGGAAGTGCTGAAACAAAACACGTCGGGAAATTGTGTGACACTTTTTAGAAAAATTGATAAAAATATGGGGTTAAAGCCCAACGGTGGGTGCCAAATTGTAAGTGTGAATAAGGTATAAATAAATAAAACACTTCTTAATTAAACATTGTATCAAAGATCAAGCTAATAATCTACTAAAAGCATCTCATTGTCTACTATCTTCAAATATTTATTAAGCTACTGTGCTCTCAGATTTAAATAACACTATAACTGTTAAAATGATAATCTAAAGAACAGAATGATACTGATGCAATGATGTGAAGCTATATGATAAAATCTAGATGATAAAAGAAACTAATATGACATGAATTGACATGAAAACTGATAAATGAAGCTACAGGAGGTAGCCATGTTTGTGATTCTAGAATGCTGGATGTTTGGATGCTTGAATGATTGATGCTTGAATTCCTACAGAGTAAGAGTGCATAAGCTTGATAATCTAGATTTGGATCCTTTTCTTGGTTGAATGAAGCTTTATTTATAGATTTCCTGGCTGTAGAAATGCACAGGGATGACAAAGAGAGGCTTGGATTCAATCTGGAGGATTGAATGATGAGAGATGGAGGATATTGAGAAGATTTTGGGGATTGTCTCTACCCATGAAAACACTAGGCAAGAGAAGAGGAAGGATTGATGGAAGAGGATTGAGAGAAGAATTTGCAATTTGTCTCCAAATCTTCCCATGAAGTTTCAATCAATTAATTTTGACATGATTTTGACATAAATTAGACATAGGATATCTAATTTGATTTTGAGGAAATATAGAGGAATATTCCTTGTGCCTTAATTTAAATATTTTTGATTTATTTAAATTAGCAAAGAGTGATCCCACAATAGTGGTTTACAATTTTTGGCCAAACTGGACACTGCAATTATTATTTTTAACTAAATCTTCATATATGGGAACCTATAGACCGTGAGGAAATAGAATCTATAGAAAATTGAATGTAGTTTCTAAAATACTAGGTTTATTTTAAAAAAATAAAAATCTATTTGGTGAAAATTTGAAATTTCAATGCAGTAGTATTTACATTTCAGGGAAAAAAGAAGAAGTAGGTGTCTGTCTGACCACCCTAACCACAATAAAATGATAATATTTTTTTGTAATATTTTAGATATAAGTAGAGGACTCATGTCCCGATGTGATGCATATTTTTTGTAAATTTTTTTCAAGTAAATAATTAATTATGATTTTTTTATTACAACTTTTTAAAAATATAAAAACTCATATATCTAACCACCTTAACTTGGTCAAAACTTCATGAAATTCATTTTCTTTTAATCCTATAGTATGAAAAGCACAAAATGTGACACATGTTTCAAATTCAAAAAATATGATACCGTTTGAAAGCTATAGATGTTTTTCAGTTAGCCTATCAATCGGGACTTTAGTCATAATTCAAATAGAAAATGAATAATAATAATTTATTAAATTCAAAGTATAGCATAATTTATATGGGTGGAAATCTGAGAATCTCCTTTAAAAACCCTTTTCGTTTCATCAATTTTGGGTAAAAGAAAAGTTGTCAGCCACATGGGCATCATATCACTTACATATCACCACTTTTTGGCCCATCATGATCCTGCACATACCCTAGGATTTCAATGTCAACTCATGCTGGAATTGATGAGAATATCGAAAATGAGAAATGTGATGAAAAAACTAGGTATTTTTGTAAAACCAAAAAAGAAAGATGATTCAGTAGAACAAGTCATATCTAGTGTTGCTAACACTATTTATTTTATAGGTAAGAAAAGTCGATCTAAAGATAACAATGCAACTCATCATGCAATAACAACCGCTCTAGTTAATAAAGCGACTTCAAATAAAAGAATGTTAAGTAAGATTAGTAAATGTATAAAAGTAAATCATAAAACTTTGATAAGAGCTGCTAAAAGAAGAGAAAGTATTGAAAATCATCCAATTAATCAAAGTTGGAGTTTTAGTGGTAGACTCCCAAGATCATAGATGAAATTAACTAATGAAATTAAACCTTTAATCAATTTTTTTTGGCATGATAATACAAGAGTATCACCTAACATTAGAGATGTCTTAAAATTAAGGGCGAGTTCCAAAATTTGTGAACCTCATCCAAAGCATCTCTTAGATATGACTCAAATTGAATTATATAATTTTTTTTAGATGATTCAATCTTACCATTTAATATTAGCACAAGTCAAAGATCATTCAAAAGTGTAAACCTTGGTATGTTAGAATTAATAAACAACAAATCTCTTGTTGTTGTAAGACTCATATACAATTTCGTTATTATTATGATATTTTTGATATATACGATGCACTTTGCATGCTAACCAAATTATGTAGAACATTTGTCATATTAATATGCCACCTGAAACAATCAAAGATTTTATAGCAGGTTTGTTTTGTGAACCCTCTAATAGAAACTTATTTTATTTAAAAGTATGTATTTCTAGAGAATATGATAGATGTGGTAACTTTTCATTATTAGGAGAATGTATGCATGAAAGTAGTTTAGATGAATTTGGACAACAATTAGTGGATGTAAAAAAAATAAAAAAATGTTGAATATTCTTTAAAAGATGGAAAAATTAGAAAACATTGTGAGCTAATTGTGGAAAAATTTAGTGTGCATCCATTTATTAAATAATTTAAAGATAAGATTGTACCTAAATATGTTAAACACTCTTAGTATGCTCATTGGATTGATAATCAATTTCATTTATGTAAAAGCACATTGCCAATTGGAACTATATTGTGAATTATTGATTTTGCTGAAAATTATACTCTTGCTAAAAATTGTATAGGAGATTTAGTAAAGTTTACAACCTCGAATGATATGATCTTATGATCATGCCCCTGAGATTGCCCATGCATAAATGGGTAAAAGTATAAAGTTGTGTCACACTTTTATAAAGGAAACAACCAACATTGATCTAACTTTCAAACTTCAATCACTAGAAAGTGGCATATATGTTTTGAATTTTGAAATGATGTAAACTAATAAAATGTGTATTTTTTAGTATATTTTATGTTTGTATTTTTTTGAAAAAATCAAAAAATTGTTTGAATATAGTTTTTTTATAAATTAACACGATAATTTAATTGCTGATAAAATGCTGAAAAATTACGTTACATGAGACATCAAGCTTTATATAGTAATTTTTAATTTCCTTCAATTTTTTTGTGTATATTTATTACTGGAAACTTTCGGGCATGGATATATTATTTTGCAATTTTAATAAATAGGTATTTTTAAATAAATATTTAAATGTGCCTGAATTAAAACATGGTTGTTTCCAGTCGACGTCAACTTTTATATCAAATATTTATCTAAAATAGAAAACAAATTATGCTATCTTAATCTTGATTATTTTATCTAGGGCATCATATTTTTTAAATTTTTTTAAAATAAGTTTTAGTATTTTTCTTGAAATGATAATCAACCTAATATTTTTGTGCTAATAACCGACTTTTAGTAAAAAATAAAAATAAAATAAAAATAATAATTGAAATATTAAAATAAATATATATTTCAAAACTACACTTATGGATCTACAAAAGGGTATTTTTACATTTAAAAAAAATATGTTATTTATATGAGTAGGAGTTGTTGAAACATTTTTTTTTTTCAAATAATGTCATTTTTTTAGTAAATTGGCCTAAAAGTGGTGCTACACATGCATTTAACCAACAATTTTAGTTGGAAAATTTATGGAAGTATTTAACTTATCTAGAATGAATCTTACTAGATCATATGTTTGACCAAAATTGATTTTTAGTTATAAATACTAAAATTGACTTATGCTGATAAGTTGGCCAAAAGTGTGACACAACTTTGTACTTTTACCCAAATGCTAATGATGTCGTAGGTGCACCCACCATGGGTATCACATGAAATTTCTGCATATAGATACAACAATGTATAGATCTTTCGCACATGTGTACAAATTCAAATTAAATTAAAGATCTATGATGTGTATTTAATTTAAACTTAACAAACTTTTTAAAGCACACACCTGAGTTGATGATGACTCAAGAGTGCTCACCACAACTTGTGGTTGGTCGGTACTTGGTATCACATGACCTCCCTGCATCTAGATATAATATATCATTTCACACATGTGTACAAATTCAAATTAAATTAGATATGTCCACATAAATTAAAATATATATTAGTTTGTACCTAACCAAAAGGTAAGCCCACTTCTACAACACTCGAAATAAAGTCACGATCATATTGAGATACATGCATCATGTGATCATGCATCTACACTGAACACTTCTTGAATTAATATCATATTATATATATAATTTGATGTTATTATTTACATGAGTTTTGCACATTTCAAACAAATTATTTAAATGTGCTTAAGTTCAAAAGATGAACATACCTGTGTAGGATGATCCTCAAAATATAGTAAATCCATATATGACTCCATCCTAGATGCATGTGGGTCACCTGAAGTGGATGCCTGAGTATTCCCATAGCCCGAGCCTCCATGCTTTGTATTGCCCACTTCAACTACCACATGTGTAGTCTGATGAGTGAGATCTCCTGAAAGAGAACTCAATCCTCCTATTGTTGACAACATCATTTGCTACTAAAATTTAGTGGGAACACTTGGAGAAGGAGGAGCAACAATATGAGTAATCAAAGCACGTCGCTGAGGATCGACATGTGCTCCTAATCTATGTTGGGGCATGCCACCCCCAGCTCCATGAAATGACCTCATATCAAAATAGTTGGGTTTTAAACCCAACTCAAACTCAACCCATAAATTTATCAAAAATTATAGGGGCACCTCACAATTGCCAAATGGTGGAGTATCAAACACCATCCACCATCTATCCCAAAAATTTGCAGCTATCTGCGGGTGCCTACACCATTTAATTGAAATTCATTTTTTGGTGGGTGGAATTGGTTCATTTGTTTAGGGGCTAAAAAAATGTTGGCAAATGGCTTGTTTTGTAATTTTAAGGTCATTAATTTCTATATAGGACAATCCATCTGCATAGAATTGTATCCTCTCTTCTCTCCATTAATGGAACCTATCTAGGTCTGCATCAATAGATCAAAAATAATCGACAATAGATTGCATCAAAGATGCAAACCGTGTGAGATTGGGGGATATTAGGCCCCTTTTTTTTTAATCAAATCTATATTTTCTTGACTCAAATTAAGGCTTGCTCTAATGCTCTCTCTTAATTGAGCCTGATCTACTATAGGGCATGGGGGGTTAGGAGGCAGAGAGTGTGGAGGTGTGGGGTTTTGTTGTGTTGGCGGATTTGGATGTATGGGATCTTCAGGTTGTGCATTAGGTATAAAATCTTCTATGTTAAATTCAGGCTCCATGTGAATAATGAAATGACAACTGCATGTTAAACAATTAAAAAATATATATCAACAAACTATTTAACTAATGTACACAATTTGAAAGTTATTTAAATCACATTGAACGCGCACAAATTCAAAATACATTTCATTTGAAGACACATTCAATTTATTACATTAAAAAATCCATAACATAAAAATCCATAGCATGTACACATTAAATTATACAATTAAAGTCATACATACATGTACCCTCAAGGTTAAATTCGAGCACTTTATCTTCTAGTAACCATATGGTTTCATTTTCCTTACAAGGTTAAAATTGAGTCCAGTGTGTGGTTGTTAATTTTAAATTATTGTATCATTCTATCTTGGACTAATGAATGTCATGCCTTAGTGATGCTTTTTAGACGATTCTATGTATGTCCTAACCTATGCATTGATTGCCAATGGAAGATGCCTCCTAGGCATCATGTCACTCGTCAAAGAGGGAATGAGGGGAAGGCTAAGAATCCACCTATGAATCCTATTGGTGGTCCTCAATTTATTGATCTCCTTCAAGATATAATAGTAAGGGGCCCTCATCAAGAGGAATCTAAGTGTGAGAATTTGTAAATTAATGTAATAAAGAAGGTGGATGTGAATCTACGTGTAGATTGTATTCATTTTTAAAGGTGTTGTAATGACCTAGAAATTGAGAGATTCTTAACATGTATTTGTGGGTAACTATCAAGTATTATATTTTCTAGCAAAGAGGTACTATAGGACACTTGCAATAAATTGGCAGTATTACTACAAATCACTTGCAACTTAAAGGTAATGTAATTTCTTGTAAAAAAGGAGCAACCGGTACAATAGGTGACTTATATCATAGAAAGCTTAGAGGCACTTACAATTTTATTTGAGATTTAGATATTTATTATCTTAGATTTATTATGAGATGTAGATAGTAGGAGGTCAACTAGTGTTTGTGTTTAGTTTGTTTAGTGGTGGGGATGGGAGAGCGATATTAGATAAATTTAATAATATGAAGAATGTTGCAAATATGTTAAAAAAGCTAGTAAAAGTAATTAGGTTTAGATAGTGCGATGAAACTATTAGTCTCACATCCCCTAGTAAATAGTTCACACAAATGATTGTCAATGATCTTATTGTGTCAAAGACCTATATTATGAAGGGTTCGTTGTTACTGCCTTAACTCTAATACAACTAAAAATGGAGATAATTATCACACCAAGGTCATATAATTTTAATAAAATCCTACCTACATTACCTAAAACTAATTATTGAACACCTTCTAGTACTTTTGCAACCCTTCCAAGAAGAATAATAAAGTATATCTAAAATATTTCCACTATAATTTATATCAATATGTATACTATAATTAAGATACCTAAAATATCTAAGGATGCAGGTTATTACATTTTTGTACACGGAAAGGGTTCATATGTTGAGTTGTATAAGTGCTTCTACATCAAAACTTTCTAGAGGATGACATATTTGTTAAAATTCATCTAGGTATTTTATGTTATTTACCTTTAATAAATGGGGTGGAAATTATAAATAGTTTTGAGCTAGATATATATGTCATTGGTTTATTAAGTGAATCCCTTGAAAGAAGACCATAAAATTATTTTTAGTTCTATCACTTGATAATTAGATTATAGCCAAATTTGATGATATACATTAATTGAAACATGACCAATACTAAGGGGAAAAACAACAAGATTCAAGACAACTACTCTTACCTAGGGTTTTAGGTTTTAGGTTTAGGTTTTAGGGTTTAGGGTTTTAGGTTTAGGTTTTAAGGTTTACGTTCTAGGATTAAGGGTTTTAGGTTTAGGTTTTAGGGTTTAGGTCTTAGGATTAAGGGTTTTAGTTTTTAGGTCTATTTTTTTGGAACCTAGGGTTAGGGTTTTGATTTCTAAGTTAAATATGTTCAATTTAGGTTAAATTCTAGTTAATTTAGGTTTATTTTTTATGCTTTTCAATTTACAATGTAACATTTTGGGTTTCGTTGATGTTTTTGGTTTTTTAAAAGCAATTTAAAAACTATAAATATTAAATGTAAATCAGACAAAACAGAAAAAAACTAAATAATAGTTATAAAATAGAAATGCAAGATATAAAAGCCAAAAAAAGAAGAATTCAACCAACCTGGAGGTCATTGAGGTTGGTTGTGTCAACGAGAGGAGGTGGAAGCAAAAAATTAGTTGAATTCAACCCTTTGAAATACGTATGCGATCTCTACTCTTCCTCAGGCGCGACTAAAATGAAGTATGAAAATGAATTACACAATCATTAATTTAAAAAATTAAATAGATTTGCAAAACACGTACGCATTTTAGGCTACGTACCCAAATCTAAATGCATACACGTTCAGATTCAGACTCGGGCACCTAATGCAAAGCATGTACACATTTTTTAAAAGTGCGTACGTGTTTCTTGTGATTTTTTTTTTGTTTTGGCTAAAACTTCCCCTCTTCGTGGACCCAACTTCTTGCTTTTACCTTGTTATCACTCAATTAATTGGCTATTCATGGAGGTAGAAATACCAAAACAGGGGTTTGACCTATGTAAAATACTATATAACCACCCCCTTTCCCCTCTTTGCTGTGATTTTGCAACTTCAGATCCGAATATGGAAAGTTACAAAATAAAATTATAGAGTGCAGACCTGGGAGTTTTAGATCTGAAAGTTGCAGAGCCAGAGATCACTCTTAGTCTAGGGCACCCAACACCCTTGTCTTTTATTTCAGTCTCAAATTTATATCACAAGTACACAATTTTTTTCCTCCCTTAGATCTATCTTCTGTTTCTAGAATTTTAGTTTCGTTTGTGTGGAAAAATTATGTTTTTAGATTAGGTTGCATAGTTAAATTAAATCAATTGATCTATATTAAATTCAATCAATTATCAAAGTAATAAAGATCTAGATCCAAGGTAGATTGGATCTCCTTTCAGGTTGTTAGCCAATCTCATGCACTTATTGGTTTGGTTTCTAATGTTGGTACGAAGAAAGATTCATCTTAGTGATCTATGCACTAGGTCTAGAATCTCCCTTATCCACACAACACTACCTACATACCTACACACAATAACATCATCATGCATTTACACATAGTCCTCACATATGATCACATAATATTGCTCACATGCATGTTATAGCCTTACACATGGCTACACATGTTGACATTGTATGAAACCACACAAGCACATCATATAGGCCATTCACATTCATATGGAATTCCACCATACATATTTGAAACATGGTCATGCCAAATAACTAGCATCATGTAGGTTCAACACTTGTCATCATCCTATCCTTATAATTGAGCATACCAAACATACACACCACTTATCAACATATTTGGAGGCCTAGTTGATGGCCCATTTATATAAACACCCCCACTATGAAAAGTACAGGAAGAGAAGAACCAATCGACATGCTTGATGCATACATTTCTATATACGTAATTTCTCCCTATTCAATATAATAGTTTACATTCAAAGTATTTTGTGCTTTCAAATGTGATTTTTTAAGTCTAGCTTTGGGTTCCATTTACATGTTCTATACATTTTAAGACCATTAGCTAATTTGTAGGTTTGCACACTCAATCACCTAGGAATCATATTAGCTTGAGTCAATAAGAAACAACTAGTTGGAGGCAAGTCAATTTGGGCCTATTATTCAAATTTGATTTAGTGAATTAGGGATCAATTCTACATTTACAATTTTGAACTTGATTCAATGTTGTACCTATGTTTTGTGCTATTGAAAATAATAGATTTGAGGGTTGGCTCCAAACCACTAGAAAAAAAGACTCAAAGTCATATAAGGTATAACTTATCCATATCAATTCTTACATAAAAATATTTCATTTAAACACTATACTATTTTATTAAAGACAATAGACCAAAGTGAATCCAAAAGAATTGGAAAAAAGTATTGAGAATATATTTTTTACCCTCATATAAATAAATCCTAATTAATAACAAATCTCAAATATTATTAAATAGAAATAAAAATAAAAATGATCTATTTTAAAAAAAATATCTAAAAAAAAGTCATACATCCATATATATATATATAAATTTATTAGCAAAATTATTAACTTACATATACACATCCTAAGTGAGATATTTTAAAAAAAATCTCAAAATTGAGAGGTTTTTTTTTTAAAAAGAATTATTATAAATATATAAACTACTTTTTCGTTCAAAGAAATGGTGTGAAATTTCCATTATAGCCCAAATGACTTTAGAACACATATAAGAAAAACAGTTGCTTCATTCACTTCAATCATAAATATATAAATTCAAAACAAGAATTGAACCAAATTAGCATCATGGTCCGTTGTAACAGAACAACTACTGCTAGAATGTGGGCCTCAAGTTCAAACGGGCATTAGCAGGCATATGCAAAGCACATACCGCCTATTTTCTCACGTTTCTGCACCAGAAACGGAGCACTAGATAGAACATAAAGCGGTAAAGAACACCCCACGCAAAAAGAATGAGAATGTCGACCCAAATCCTCTGTTGATCAATGTCCATGGTGAGAAGCACATCGTCACCGATTAACCCACAAGTTTGATCAGTCCTGTTCTGTGGAAGTAATTTAATCTGGCCAAGAGGTCCCGGCTGAGGAACGGGTGGGCCATAGTTGTAGCACCTATCTCCTTTGAACTGGTTCAGCAGAAGAGCCTCAAATGGGTACTTTATGGCGGAGATGTAATGTATCCATATCCAATATGGTGGGATAGCCGATTTCTTGAGGAAGAAGCCGCAGTTGAGGAAGAAAATGGCGGTTGTTGCAATGACGACCGCGTAGCCTGTGATATAGCTGGGAACCGTGGCGCTCACCAGCATGACGTAGGCGTTGGTGGAGACGAGGGAAACAAAGAGAGTGAGCCAGTAGTAGAAAAAGTTCCCTTGTAGATGGAGCCAAACCTTATATGTTAGCAGCGCAAAGGTGGCCGCCTGCACGGCAAAGAAAGGCAGGTACACAATAAAGGAGGATATGACGTAGGAGGAGGCTCTGTAGGCGTTGTGAGAGGTTTCCCTGATGAATATAAAGCGCTCCTGTATGAAGGTTGGGACTGCGTCGTTGGACGAGAAGAAGAGCAGGCAGACTGCGAATATGTAGAAGGAGAGAATGTGGTTCACGTTCTTTACTCCATTTTCACGGATGAGCTTTTCGCTGTAGAGGTTTTGGAAGAGAGTGGCGAGGACAAGAGCCATGACGGTCAAGACTATCTCGCGGGAGAGGAACAGCTCCGGGGTTCGAATCACGTTCAGCATGTTACGCCACGCCAGCACGGCTACTTCACGGATCCACGGGTTGGCGAACTTGGAGCCGTGCTCAAACTCATCATCTTCATAATAGTCATCATATTCGCCTAGGTCGCTCATGCTTATGAACTCCTCCGGTGCCGGCTGCTGCACGGCGACCACCGGTACTGCCGGTGCGTATGTTTTCGAAAGGGGCGTGCGGTGAGGGGTTTGGAGCACATAGCTGGAGACGGGCGTTCGGCTAGGGGTCCGGGCGGGCGTGCGCCAAGAGGTCGCGGACCACATTGATGACCTCCCCGGGGTTACGCCCGGCGTTCGCCCCGGAGTCCTCGCTGGTGTGGACCAGTTGGCTGGTGTGGACCAGTTGGGTGCACGACTGGGCGTTCGCCATACTGCGGTTGAGAAGCCCTTGTAGAAGTCGGAAGCCAGGCGAGGAGGCCTGCCGTTCTGAATGTACGATTTGCGTTCGAGAGAGTGGTCCGAATCTTCTTCTGAATCATCCTCGATTCTGCTCTCTCGTCGGGCGGGGGTTTTTGAGTGGGATGTCTTGGACCCTCCTCGCACTGGCATTGGTGTGTTGGACCCTCCTCGCATGGCAGTCTTTGCATGCGGCTTTCTCCGGGTAGGCGTTCTGGCAGCTCCGCTGGGTTTGGTTCCATCTTTTTGGTAGGCGAGAAGGGGCTCCAGTCCCACAGTCGATCCCTCGTACTGTTTGATGACGTCCATCATGTATTCTATGTCGTTCTCCCCCTCGGGTACCTCTCTTCCGAAGCCCGACAGGTACCCCTGAACGTTGTTTGGACCACCCATGTATACCAGATGCCCCCTGTATCATATTAGGAAACAATTAGTTCCTGGTAATGATATCAAATTTCCACGATCATTCAAAACTACCTCTGCTCTATTTTAACAGGAAAGGTAGGAGCTTTCCTCATGTTCATTGTTAATACCTTGAAAGAATTATGAGGTGGTCGAGAAGCATCTGAATCCTAAAGGAGGGCTGGTGGATTGTCATGATGACGATGCTACCCTTCTTTGCAATGTCCTTCACTTTTTCGACGACGCTGAAGGCGCTGGTGGAGTCGAGTCCAGAGGTGGGCTCGTCCAGGAATAACAATGACGGCTTATGAATTATGTCCACCCCTATCGACACTCTCCTCCTTTCTCCGCCGGACACTCCACGCCTGCCTTCGTCTCCGATGTACGTGTGCATTGCACTCTGTCAAATTGTTACAAAATTAACGTCTGTTGTAACACTACCCACTACATAATAACATTGATTAGAGTCAATTATCCAAACCTTTAAACCGAGTTCGTCCACCAGCTCTTCGACTCTCTCTCGTTTCTCAGAAGAGGTCACAGAAGGAGGGAGACGAATCTCGGCGGCAAAGAGGAATGTTTCGTAGACGGTGAGCATAGGAAAAAGTTGGTCATCCTGCATTACGTATGCCGATATCATTTTCATGTAGCTTGTGCTCACCTGTACAAACAAACAAACACATCATTATGTGATCGTTTATCCGAATTCAACTCTCTAGTGTCGACTCAATATTAATCACACTTATTATCTATTAGCAGTCATCCCATCTAAATGATGAATATTAATTCTACTCCAAATATCGTTTAAAATAAATGAACATATCAAAATGTTAATAACGAAACAAAATCAAAATTTTAAAATATGATGTGAACCAAGTTTCTTTTCAGAGGATCGCATTATACTTACAATTTTGATCGTCGTTTGAAGAAGGGAATTGTTATTTTAGTGTAAATTTTAAAAGTTATAATACAATCAATTTAAAAAAAAATAATTGTATTGAAGTTTATAGAATATAAATTAGAAATATACAAATCAAAAAAAGTCATTGATCAAAGATTATAATTGTTTGTAATAAGAACATCAAAATCATAGTTAAGGGATGGTTGTAATATGCGAATGGATATGGAGTAACTATAATAGTAGAAACACAATCAAACATTAATGTTATAAAACTATAATAAAGAGTATTGTCCCAAATAAATCAAAGTAAATTGATTGAGCTTAGTGTCCATGTTGTCTTGGTAGACTTTGATGGCGTTTAGTCATTCTTGAAGATAGTTCTATTAATTTCAATATGATAGAGATTTGGAATCTAAATATACAAGTTAGATTTAATAAATTGTAGTTTAATTTCATGAGAAAAGAAAGAAGTGGAGAAAGTTGCCATTCAATGAAGTTTCTAAACAAATTTCACAATAATTTACCTTCAAGTTTTAGCAACCGAATTATTAGAAACTCTAAAACCCAAAATAGAAGAATTTCATGACCAACAATGTGTGAAAAGAGATGGAAGCTAAAACTTTAGGGCATTCTAAAAACTTTTCCAATATTGAGATGGATCCAAAAAGCGTGTTTAATGTCATGGCTATGGTAGTGAGAGAAGGTGAGAGAGGGTTGGATAAATTGAAGGCAAGACCCTTTGGGGAGCTTCATATTAGAGTTTTTCTATGTAGTGAGGCTAAGACTGAGTATTGACTTTAAAATTTCACAACTAAAAATTAAGGTGTTTCTACTTGACAACTAAAAATTGTATTTACAATTCTCAAATAAGTAGTTAACAAATGAATACTTGAATAAAATTATTCTATAAAATGGTTTTGAGAAGAAAAAATCTAATACTTCTAGCTTAAAACCCATGCTAATCCTTTAAGAAGTTACATAAAAAAAATATTTAACTTGAAGGTGAGATAGGGAGGTACAAGACCCTATATTTGATTGGTTGCTTGTTGATTAATATGATTGAATCTAAATTCATGTTTAAGATTAGCCACTTCTTTCACTTGAATTGAGGCAAATCCCAAAGAATATTGAAAGTTCATATGCCCTTTTTAAGGGCCATTGACCTCAAAATTTGGGAACCACACTCAAAGAAGACTCGCCTAGTATTCATGACCAATAGTGTTCATGAAAGATCCCCATAATCTTAGCCTGGTTATTCTGTAAGGCATTATCTCCTTTTCTCTCATAATTATATTCTTTTTAAAAGCTTCAAATGTTTGTCTTGTCTCGTTTCTCACAATGTTTATAGGATCATAACATTGTTGATGTAAACTAATCTTTTGTTTTTTATAATTAGAATATTTTTAAGTAGATGCTCTTAATAAAGATATTTAATCTAATCTTCTGTATTTTATAATAAGAATATTTTAAGTAGATGCCTTAATAAACACATTTAATCAATTGATGGTTCTATTAGTAAATCAAAATTTATTTTTGATAGGATTACATAATTATATTATTATAAACAAGTGAAAAATTATAGAAATGATTTTGATGAAGTTGCTTAAACATTATCTTTACAATAATCTAGTTAATTTGTTTTTGGGAGAAATTATTAAACCTCAAAGAGGGTCTTATGGACGAGTCAACTACCGGTCCCATGAGCTTCATTCTTGAAAGATCTACACAGCAATGACATAATTGTCTATATTTTCTAAACTATAAAAACATTTGAGCTGCTTGGTCAATTAGCTGAGGACCTTTTTCACAGTGAATAGCCTTTGATTGAACAGCCTGACCATTACTTTTGAACTTGAAAAAAAGGAAAAAACTATAAACCTGTATGATTGAACCCAACGGTAATCACAATGCAAGAGATCACAAATCCTAATTAGACCAAAAAGACATGAAACACACAAAAGTCTAGATCAGTTTTGAGGCAAATTTTCTTAGAAAGATATGTTTGTAAACCAGTCTAGTTGTAAGATAAACAATAAGAAGAGTTTATGGCGATTACCGGTCTGCCATCAACGCTGACGGATCCTCGAAGACTACCAGAGGCGATTCTACCGGCGAGAGCATCGAGGAAGGTGGATTTACCGGCTCCGCTGGGACCCATGACGGCTGAGAGCTGCCCGCGCAGAGCCTGGCCGGTAATCTCATGCAACAGGTCCGCTTCCTTAGAAATATTTTGGCCGTCCTTCTTGATTTTCTTCGTAACGGTGTATGACAAATCTTGGAACTCCAGACCTTGTCCCTGCCAAGGCGGTGCTACCTTACCAGTAACAGCACCAGCACCAGCACCAGGATGTGCTGTTTTTGCTATTACATTCTCGTCTATCTCCAGCAACGCTTGCAGCCTCCCCATTTTCGATTCACTATTCTGCAAGCTTTGCATGAATTCAAGCCTCTCTCACAACGCACTGTGTTTTCTTGGGCATTAAATCGACAGGACTTTCTGTCACTTAAAACGTTGATGGCAGTTTCAAAGTACAAGTAGATGGAAGATGATGTGATCGACGATATATCGGAGGAAATGTTGTAGCCATGATTGCTATCAGCCAAGAGCTTGTGACAAAAATGTCGATAATCGCAAGTTTATGGAGGTGGTGGTCGAAGATGGTGTCGTTAGATTGAAGATAGACGTCTTAGATTTCCACGTCCAGTATTGCAATTAGTGTGGAAAATAAGACAAAAGTGGGGGAGATCGTCATTCTTTTTTGTCATATAAGAAAATCATTTACCACATGGGTTTTTCACCCTTGTGTTTTTTCTAGGTAGTATATGATTAAAATCTCTATGAGGAGATAGAAATTCAAGAAAAACATTCATTGCATTAAAACAAAATAAATTGTATATATATAAATAAAATAAATTTAGACTAATAGATGGTAATTGTGGGTATATGATAATTCATAATGAAATGTAAGTAATGAAAAGTATATGTGAAGTAAAAATACATTTAGTTTTGTGATCAATTTAAGAGAATAAATTTGACATAGCACAAACTTTGATTATTGGGCATAAAAAAATATGTGTTTTGAATGCATTTCGTATTTAAAATCCTCTTTAAATTGTTATTGTTTCCTAGTCAAATCTACAAGTTTGGATCATTATCATAGGTGTGGATTTGTTCTATAATGTGTGGATTTGATCTATAATGTGCGGATTTGATCTTACTAGTTATGCTTCTCTTGTTTCTTGGTTCCCTTGATTCTTTATGTGTAATTGAATTTCTCAAATTAATGGTGTTTTTTAACACCTTGAGGAGATTGTAAAATTTCAAGGGTCATGGTCTCCTAGGCTGGCCCCATTGTTAGAACCAAATTTTATGGTGAAGAAAATCATCTATGCAAACTCTAATTCCTTTTAGTGTACCTATCTAAGTGATCCTAACATGCTCTTCTCCTTTAATGCAAAAAATAATTATTAATTCTTGTGGAAGATAAATGAATGTAATTAAATTATTTTCAATATGAATAAATGACAATAAATCACACAAATGTGTGTTTATTTTAATCATAATGGCTAGTGAAATGGTTGAGAGTTGACCAATTTTAGATTTAAATTTTAGAATTTCAAGGGTCAAATATTTAGATGTGGGATTTGTAGACATCGAAAATTGGTCTAGGCCTGTGAACACCACTTTCAACATAATTTTCTATAGTCCATGGTCATGATTAAATAATTTTCATTATTTAATTAACCTTTCTAACACATATTTCCTCTATTAATTAAATACCCCTTTTTCATTAATTCATTAATAACCTTTATTCAACCTTGATTAATTAAATAAATCATATTTGTTTAATTATGTCGCTAACTCATTAATTCTTCCTTCTTAATTATATAATTTATTATTTAATTACCCCCTTTATCATATTTCAACTATAATTAAATATCTTTATTTAATTATTCATTTAACCCCCTTTATTTATAATTAAATATTTATTATTTAATTTATTCATATTATCCTTTTTAACAATCAAATTAAATAAATGATCTTTATTTATTTTATTAAAGTCTCTTATTTTCGAATGTTGAATTAAATTCATATTTATTTATTTATGTCACATTCTTCTGTCAATCAATTGACTAATTATTCACTCACCTTTTGACTCAAGATCTATTTTTAGTTCTCCAGTTATCTCCGAATTCAACATCTGATTGTCTCTGCGAGAGGACTCTTTGTCACAATTAGTCAGTTAACTAGTTCCAACTCATATGCATGATGTGTTTATTAATTAAATATCTTTATTTAATTAATTAAAGTTCATGTTTACATTCAAATGCATTATTATTCAACTTCTAACTTTGTCTTTGACATTCAAAGTCTGTTTCTTCTATTTTCAAAGACTCTTAACTGAAGATTAAAATCTTGAACTCGTGTTCTAACTTAATCTTTATCCTGTAGTCTTTTTTGACTCATGTTCTAACTCACGTTCTATCTGACACAGAACTCACATCGCATGACATTCATCAATCTCATCCGTCGATCTCTCTTTCAATCTGAGCCGATCATTCGAAAAACCAAAATCTATAAAATGGCCTGTCATTATCATTATTCTTCCTCCCGAAATCATACACTTTTGAGAAGAGACTTATCTTCGATATTTTTCTTAGACACTCGACGAAGTTATGCTTGCATCAATACAAAGAAATCTGAGGGCAAGAATACTAAAACAACAAAATGGAGAAGAGAAATCAAGATAATTCGAAGGAGTGAACGCATATTCGGTGAGAGCTTTCCATTAAAATTTTTAGTTTATTATGTTTATTTCCTCGTTCTTTGTTGTTTGATTTAGATTAATATTGGTTAGATTAATATTAACATCGTTTATTCTAGTTTGTAGATCTTTAATCTAGATTTTAATTCTATGTTACATTTGGTGAACCTGACGTGAACACGCTTCAAAATTCGCACATCTTTTCATCTTTTCGTTTTTCTTTTTTGCAAGTTTTTCGTATGACACACCGCATCTCTTCAACACACCAACGCATCTGTATTACGAGCCACATCTGCTAAAAACAACGATGCATCTGTCATCCCGAACTGCATCTGCCTGTCAACAAGTTCATGAACCACACCCGCCTGTCAACGTCGAACCACATATGTGACTCCAAAAGCCGCATCTAGCTGGTAAACATTTTTCACTTTTTCATTGACTTTCGTACATCCGTATTTTCTTTTATTGATTTTGTGTTTTTTGCTAATGTTTGTTTCAACTGTGTTAAGGGGGAATAACATAGTGTTTGCAAGACAAAGCATAGAAGACAATAAAAACCAAAGACAATATTTTATGTAGGATGAAAGCCGAAGACAAGAACAATGAACTACTGATCAATTTGCATGCAGGACCTAATGCCTTTGTTTTCATTTATTTAGCAAGCTTTTTATTTGGTAGATAGATAACTGTCGTGTGGATTAAAAATAATTTTTTGTTTGGTAAATAGATAACTGTCATTTGGAATAAAAAGAATCATTGTCTTCTTTGTTTGGTGCGAAAGCACATATTTGTCACCCTTATGATTTGGTACACCGAAGTATCCTCTCCCCTTGCGCATTCATGCGATCCTAGGTGCAAGAGAAATGGTTACCAATTCTAGAACTTGGGCTTGTCTTGGTGGGAAAAAGTACTCACCCCAAGACGACTCAGACCGGTAGCACGCTAGATGCTAAGCAACTTCCAGCCGGTATATAAAAGAGGATTCTTGGAGAAACCGAAGAATTATGCACACTATTCCAACGAGATGGACAAAAATGGACTCTCGTCGATGTTGGATAGTGCCCCACGAATGGAATGCTCTTATTAAATACCTTGTTGTAGAGTTACCAAAATCCAACCTACTTGTTGGTGCAACAGGGTCGGCCCTATGAAGCTGTCTTACATTCTTACGGTTTATGTGTGGAGATGAGATGTATGCTATGGGAGTTTCATGTGTATAGTAGCTTGGCTACCTCGTATAAATGAGTGTCTTGGAGGGGAGCTAGTAGGGTCAAGCTACTAGTCATCTGCCATAAATATGCGTAGGTGGAGAAATCCAAGTAAGAACTCAACAAGTATTGTCCATCATAGCCTAGGATGTAAATATTTTTTGAGTCTTAGTAGTCCCATCATGAAAAACTGAAAATACATTGATTTTTGTCCTTGTGTTTGCTGTATTCGTCCAAAAATCTTGATCAACAAACGGATTCAGTCAAAACAACTTTCGGGAAAAACTTCAACTATCAAGAATTGAGTCGCAACTATCAGTTTAAACACCACATCTGTCTTAACGAGTCGCATTTGTTAGGGGAAAAGCCGCATGTGTCTGTCAAAATCATTCATTTTCCACAGTCTACATATTACGAGCAGCAATTGTCATATTTTGAGTCGCATGTGTGCATGCAAGCCGCAAGTGTCAATTTGGACAGAAACTAAAAATTTTGCTCAAAACCTTGCATCATTAGGTGTCATATATGTCTTAGTCACAGTCAACGTCTTAGTCATAGTCATCCTAAGTTGCATGCATATAAATACTTCTTAGAAAATTGCATATCATAAAATAGAGATAACTTTCCTCGTCATTGGATACATTCATGTTCCGATTTGTCACAAGTCATTAAACCTAGT
Source organism: Sequoiadendron giganteum (assembly GCA_007115665.2). Classification (NCBI taxonomy): domain Eukaryota; kingdom Viridiplantae; phylum Streptophyta; class Pinopsida; order Cupressales; family Cupressaceae; genus Sequoiadendron; species Sequoiadendron giganteum. The sequence goes on along the minus strand of CM021101.1, from coordinate 839,614,174 downwards.
CACTTAGTCCTATTTGTGAATCTTTCCAGCTCAATAGTCTAGTTTGGGAAATTCACCTTGTCAACTGTCCTTGTCCTACAATTAGGTTCCTTGGTCAAACACAAATCCTTGCATGCATTTATTCCATAGGTGGTAGGTTATACCCGTCTTAGACTCATTTATCGTCATAGTCTACTCGATATTTTGCATATTGTCCATCCTATCATACGTCATCTTAGTATACGTCATTTTAGAAATCACTTTTAGCAACATCCTTTAGTGTCAGAAAATCCAAAAACATAGACATAGGACATATCACTTTTTAGACATAGTCTGGATTACCTCATTTTGAGCAAACTTTTCATGGTCAAAACAAGGTCTCAAAAGAAACAAAAAGCAATGTCATACCCCAACGAATTCATCAATGCATTCGAAAATCAACCGTCAGGGAAACAAAGACCACATAAACCTTTGCTTGAGAAACACGTCACTAGGGACACACATGGCCAAATTTACGTTGAAGACATAGACGTAGCAGTACAAGATCCTGAGTTTTCATCCTTCATGGATGAGTGTTTGGCAAACGATCCACAACGCTATCTAGCAAAGTTGCTAGTAGAAGGTGCCACACTACCCCTAGGATTTGATATTCATACTTTGAAAACATAATCTACTCAACCAACGAAAACTACGACGTCAAGTATTTCAATTCCCCAAATCACCACAGCCATACCAATCGGCATACCAACTCAAACATAATCAATTGTAGATACAACCCCTTTCAACATAATACAAGGTTTACAATTTACTGCGGGAGCAAGTTCATCAAACCCCTTTGGCACCAACACGACTGGTAAGAGATCCAAAGTTGGCATGAACATACCTATACCAAATTAGACAATATAGACATGAAATAGCCCTATACCAAATCAGAACATGCAAACTGGTTCAACATTCCTATACCAAATTAGACCATACAAAGAGGAAATATCCCTATACCAAATCAGAACATGCAAACTGGGAACATTCCTATACCAAATTAGAACATACACACGGGATATATTCCTATACCAAGTCAGAATATTCAAACAGGAAATATCCCCACTCCGAATCAAAACATTCTAATGGGATAAATTCCCTCGCCAAATCACAACCCATCACAGAACATGGCATTTCAAAATACCTACATTGATCCAAAAAATGCCAACAACATATCCTTGACACAAGTAGATATCCTTCAAAACCAAATGCAAACTCTTCAACAATAGATGGACAACATGTCTATGTTTGACAAACGAACTATCTCAATGCAAGATTTATGTCCATGTCCATTCGACAAAGCGCTCTATATGACTCCTTCCCCCCATGGATACATTATACCGAATTTGCCAAAGTATAATGGGAGGAAGAATCCTTTGGAACACATTAGAGAATTCTAAATGACATGCATGGACATATCATATGACCCCACATACTTGATGCGACTATTTCCACGAACCTTCATAGGGATAGCATTGGAATGGTTTTCTACATTGCCATATGGTATACAATCCTGGGGTGAATTAGCTAAGAATTTTGTCGAACATTTTTCCTTTAACATAGAAAATGAAGTAACCATAGTAACCTTGTGCCACACAACAAAAGAAGACGGTGAGACATTCACCACTTTCTTCTAGAGATGGAGAAGTCTAGCTAGTCACTGTCCAGTCGAAATACCCAAAAAACAAAAGGTCACGATATTCCTCGAAAACATCAATTCAAAATTGAGAGGTGACTTACGGTTACACTATTGCACTTCATTCCTTGACTTGGTACAAAAGGCGATCATCCTTGAAAAGGACCTTATTGACAAAGGCGAAATAAAAGTACCAGGCAGGAGCCCAATTGTCCAACATCCAAACGCGTCGAATGATAGAAACAAATTCTGGTCTAGGAACAAGAATGTCACGAATGACGACATTGTTGATGCTAAACACATACATATGGGACCAGTTGTCACACTTAGAGAATACAAAAAAAATGCTGACATGATGAACAATCCAGATCAAACGACTAATTATGTCCAAAATTCACAACAAAGAGCCCAAAGGAGATTTCCTACACATGAATTTACACCTTTAGGACAACCAATCGAGGTAGTTTTCAAAGAATTGGTCAAACATAATCTCATCAAACCTTTGGAACCAAGAGAGTATGATCCTGGACAGTTCAAACCTTCATGGTGGGATGATAACGCTTTTTGTGACTATCATCGAACGAAAGGGCACAACCTCCAACAATGTCACCAACTAAAGAATATCATCCAAGACTTTGTTGAAAACGGATCCATAGAGGTAAACGGGCAAAAAAATACTAAGAACAATGATCATAAGGTCTTCACAGACCCATTACATGACCACACAAAAGGAAACGCCTCCGGTTCAGGAACCAAGAACAATCCCTCTGCCAATTACACAAACTCCAAGTATGACTATGGAAAAGGAAAGATCATATACAACCTCCGAGCTGCAAACAAACATGTTGATACCGTCATCATTAAGATGCATCCAGAATGTAATGTGAACACACGCAGAACTAAAATAATTATTCCAGGTCCTTCTTCTAAGCCACCTACACAGAGGTCCAAGTTTAGATACTATCTCCTCGATCAATTGAGCAAAACCCCCGCACAAATATCTATCTTGGAACTATTGACTTTGTCACCAGAACATCGAGCCATACTTGACAAAGCATTGTAGAACACTACTATTCCCACGGACTTGGATGTCAATCGCTTTGAAGAAATGGTGGGATATTTGACCAACTCGCATCATGCCACATTTTCCCAACAAGATTACTCAATTGAAAAGTCTGATCATAATTCAACCCATTACATCTTGAAGTCCTAGTCCATCAAACAAAAGTTAGACAAGTTTTGGTAGATGGAGGAGCAGGTTTGAACCTATGTACCCTAAAATTGGTTAAGGCATTGGGATTCTTAGAAGACAGCGTAGACACTTCTAAGAGTATAGTCATCAAGGCTTATGATGATGAGGAAAAGTCATCCAAAGGAGTTGTCACACTCCCTATTAGAATTGGCCCAACAATTATGAACACCAACTTCCAAGTCTTGGATCTCACCCTTCCATACAACTTGTTGTTAGGTAGACCTTGGATACACGCAATGAAATCCATCCCTTCAACATACCACTAATGTCTTAAATTCCCTTATAATGGCACCGAGATTACGATTGATGGTGATCCAGATCCTTTTAAATATTGTACAAGCCTAAGGGAAATCCCACAACGACAAGTACCTGTTAACCAAGAAGCTTCTTCATCCACTTTATCCCTATACATTGACCCATCATGTCTTACCAAGTCCATTTCATTCAAACCACCATCACACACTCCTAAGGTCGAGATCCAAGACAAGGGTTGTGGCGAATATCACATAAAGGCATCATACCGTGTTAGTCAATTGATTCCCCCTAAGGCATATGGCTTGCCCATGGCAGATAGAAGACAATCGGTAGTCACATTCCATGTTCCCCCTACAATGACATTGACCAAATGGGGAGAGTTAAGTGAAGAAATTGTGGACATTGGTGATATTACCTCCTGGTTATATCAAGAAGACAATGAATACCCCCCATCGTCTATTCAAATAGCTAAGGACCAATATGGAAAGGGCTTTAAGATTATGCAAAATGAAGGCTATGATAGGCATAATGGGTTAGGACTACATCAAAATGGAAGGACAGAACAGATCACTATCTGACCACGACCGAAATACCTAGGGCTAGGGTGTCAACCGCTTAGAATTGGGTTTCCTAGTACTTCGTCACTATTTCAAGAGGAAGATTATGCTTATACAGGTATCAAGACATCTCACAAACCACTTCCCCTAGTCTATGATGAGTCTCACGAACCACTTCCCCAGTCTACGATGAGTCTCACGAATCACCTCCCCAAGTTTACGATGAATCTCCCAACTCAAGTGATGGTGAATGGGATCCTCTTTCCTCTACTAGTACCATGAACATAGTTGATCTCTTTGGAGAATTGGACCTAAAGGTAAAACCTGTACCAAAATCATCTAGTCCCTGTCTTAGGAAACACATGTCTAAAGAAGAATGGAATAAACACTATTATTGGAAAATCCTCGATCATGCATCTTGGGCACCTGCCAAACCATCTTCTGACGACTCAACCCTTATGATAGTCCCACAATAGAATATACCTTCCCATAGGAAGAAGAACAAGAAGGATTTAGTCCAAAACTTCTGTGATTATGTCAACCACTCTCTATTCACCTTATCGGCTGCTACCTTTAAAACCTCCGATGATGACATGCCCCTCATATATCCCGAGCTTATCGACTGGGATCAACAAGGTACACCCATCATAGATACATTCAAGAATGACGAAGAAATTGCTGAGTTCATGGGACTTAGAGAAGGCATACCAAGAGGGGATCATAAAGCTGGTTTTGCCATAGACTTGGATGACAAAGCATATTTTGGGGAGTCTATTTACACCTCTAGTCACAAAAATGAGAATAAAAAGAAAAAAGATGAAAAAGAGAAAAATGATGAGTCCCTAGGTGAAAACTGAAAGGCACCTTTGGACGAGGAAACAATCAAAATAAAGGATGTATCTGAGGGAAAAAACCTCTCTGAGGCACCCAAGGATAGAGGTTTAAATATTCTCCCCGTTGAACAAGAAAAGTCACTAATGCTGGTAGAAGAGTCTGTTGTAGTCAACATAGGTATAGAAGAGAATCCTCGAATAGAATATTTTGTAGCTTCTTTAATAGAGATAGAACAACATGAGTTTAAGGAATTCTTCAAAAAGAGACAGATAAAATTTGCATGGTCATATGTTGACATGCCTAGTCTGGATCTAGACCTAATATTGCACCATTTACTGTTACAACCAGGTATTAAGCTAGTCAAATAGAAGTTAAGGAAAATGCATCCACAAATCGCTTTACTGGTCAAAGCAGAGCTTAAGAAACTCTTAGATGTAGGATTCATAAGGATAATAGACTATGCAGATTGGATTTCAAATCTTGTGCCAGTGACTAAACCAACTGAGGGCATTCACATTTGCACAGAGTTTAGAGACATCAACAAGGCATGTCCTAAGGATGACTTCCCTTTGCCGAACATAGACATGATAGTAGATCTTATAGTAGGATACAAGATGCTATCCCTCATGGATGGTTTCTCGGGATATAACCAAATCAAAATCGTGCCTAAAGACCAACACAAGACAACTTTCACGTGTCCATGGGGCACGTACTGTTGGAATGTTATGCCATTTGGGCTTAAGAACGCAGGAGCTACCTATCAACGGGAAATGACTATGATTTTCCATGACTTTGTACACACTCTTATGGAAGATTATGTTGATGAAATAATAGCTAAATCAGAAACAAGGGAAGATCATTTGAAGGTCTTAGACAAGATATTCTAGAGGCTAGAGAATTACAACATCAGGATAAATCCGAAGAAGTTTGTTTTTGGAGTGAAATCAAGAAAACTGTTAGGGTAAAGCATTTCCAGAAGAGGTATTGAAGTAGATCCAGAGAAGGTAAGGGCTATCATAGAAATGCCACCTCCTATCAGCATTGGTCAACTAAGAACACTACAAGGAAGATTATATTCCATCAGATGTTTCATTGTACAATTAGCAGACAAAATACACCCATTTCAACATTTTCTCAAGAAAGGAGTACCATTTGTGTGGACACCTAAATGTCAGGAAGCTTTCCAAAAAATTAAGGATTACTTGCTCACTCCACCAGTCTTAATGCCACCTACAAATGGAAAACCATTGATACTATATATCTCATCAACATAGTCAACATTAGGAGCTCTTCTCGCACAACAAGATGATCAAGGTCATGAGAGAGTAGTCTACTACATAAGTCATACCTTGGTAGGATATGAATTAAAAGATAGCAACATAGAATGTGCCTGTCTTGCGGTAGTCTTTGCTACACAAAAGCTATGACACTACATGCACAATTGCCAAACAATGTTGGTTGCAAAGATTGATCCCCTCAAATGTCTCATAAGTAAGACAACATTAACAGGCCGATTGGCTAAATGGGTTATGATACTTAGCGAGTATGACATCCAATATGTGGAAAAGAAGGCTATAAAAGGAAAAGTGATTGTAGATCAGCTAGCAGATGCACCCATGAAGGCAGACCATCCTTTAGTGGCGGATTTTCTTGATGAATTTATCTTTAACATTGACACTAGAATAGACTGGAAATTATAGTTTGACGGGTCACATACACAACATGGTTCAGGAGCAGGTATTCTATTTGTGACACCTCAAGGTGAAACAATTCCTAAATCATTCAGGATTGCTTTCCCTTGCACCAAAAACATAGCAGAGTATGAAGCCTTAGTGACAGGATTAATAATGGTAGCACAATGGAAGATTAAGAGCCTACATGTTTTTGACAATTCTCAGCTAGTAGTCCGGCAAGTAAATGATGATTATGAGACTAAGGATGAGAAAATTGACCCCTACAAGTGCATGGCTGATAGTTTCAAGCAGTACTTTGATCATATTTCCTCTCAACAAATACCACGTATTCAGAATAGGGTTGCAGATGCTATGGCAATCGTGGGTTCCTTGTTGGATATTTCGAGTAACATGCCTAAGTTTGAGTTTCTGGTTGAACAATTGTTGGTCCCCACCTATGGTGTCCTCGATTCTGTGATGGTGTGTACAATTGTTGGTCCTACGTCCCCTTGGTATAAAGACATATTCAACTACCTAACCGACCAAACCTTACCTCTAGACCTGCCAAATAACCAACGTCAAACCTTCATCCATAAATCAACTAAGTACACCATCATCGAAGATACCCTATATAGACGTACCTTAGATAATGCCCTAATGAGATGTCTTGATGTTGAAGAAGCACAAACAACTTTGCGAGTGCTGCATGAGGGTATATGTGGATCCCATTTGAGTGGTCCTACTTTAGCCCATAAGATTATGATATTAGGTTATTATTGGCCTACTATGGAGAAAGACTCATATATCTTTATAAAGACATGTAGACAGTGTCAGATACATGGAGATTTGATAAGAGCACTAGCACAAGAGCTTCGTCCGATTACATCACCATAGCCTTTTGCCCAATGGGGACTTGACCTCATAGGTAAGATACACCCTCCATCATCCAAAGACCATAAATTCATCATAACCGCCACCAAATACTTCACCAAATAGATCGAAGCTATTCCCATGACCTACATCACTAGCACGCAAATATCCAAGTTTATCTTAAACTATATCATTTGTCGGTATGGTGTACCCCAATCCATAATCACAAACAATGGCCACCCATTCAAGAACTAAGAAGTACACCATCTATGTGAAGAGTTCCATATCAAGCATCATTTTTCCACCCCATATTACCCGCAAGTAATGGTGAAGTCGAGGAATCTAATAAAACCATTGTTAGAATCCTGAAGAAGACTGTCAATGACACTGGTCATGACTGGCACCTACAGCTAAATCTTGCCTTATGGGCTTACCATACAAGCATCTGTACTCCCACTGGCACCACTCCATATTCCCTAGTATTCAGATCCGAAGCCATCTTACCTATTGAGGTTGAGATACCTTCCCTGCGGGTATCCTTGAAGGGTCACGTTGATGATGAAGAATATCATGTATCTAGGTTACAAGAACTAGGATTATTGGATGAATGAAGACAAAAAGCACTAGACCATTTGCAAGCATATTAGAATCATCTTCGTCAAAGATATAATAGGAAAGTTCTAAATAGACACTTTGACATTGGTGAACTGGTTTTAATGGAGAATCCTTAGAATCAAGTTGAACGTGAAAAGCCAGGAAAGTTTGAACCTAACTGGTTAGGGCCTTATATTGTCATTGAAGCCTTTGGATCAGGAGCATAACAACTCTCTACTTCTGAAGGAGAGCCACTTTTGTCACCTATCAATAGTCTTCATCTAAAGAGGTTCTATGCTTAGCTTCTGAGAATCCGTGTCTTAATCTAGAAAATACAAAAAAAATGGAAAAAACAAAAAAAATGGTTACCTTGATGAAAACCTGGAAAACATGCGTCTATAACACCAATTTTTTTGATAAAATAAAAAAAGTAAAGATAAATAATCCATCCAATAGTGACAACAGCTTCAGTGGCGCTATGGATAAGTACCATGGTGAAAACCTGACAAACAAGCACCATGTGTAGTCAAACTCGCTCTTCCATTTACCATCATTCCAATCAGACTTTTGCACCATCCCTCATAATAAATGGTTGTCCTATCCATTGCTTGGAACGATTGACATCTAACATCCATTCCATCACACTTCGTCTTACAGGTCTTATTCCTGACTGGGGGAAAATACTAGTTCTGTTCCATGAAGACCTTGTACATAGCATTACACCATCGAAAAATATCCTAAAAAATCCAAAAACATTAAAAAACATCAAAATCCAAAAAACTCAAAACAATCAGAAAATCCCAAAAATAGAGTCAAGTCAATCCTGTCAAGTCATTCATGTTAAGTCAGTCATAGACATAGTTGAACTATGTTGCCTCTACGACTGGGACGTAGGCAAGGCCATTAATCGATGTGCCCTCGAGGCATTAGGTCAGTCAGTCTAGGTTTGTCATGTATCACACATTAAAATCATGACTCTTTGTACATTCAAAGTCATTGGTTGTGTCAAACTACGAGGTCTCTGCGTGTACACCGTAGGCAAGGCTAATCAATTGATGAGCTCCCAAGACCACACTAGGTCAATCCAATAGGGTTCATTTACATTCAATTCACTATCACACACATTGCATATCAATCACTTAGATGCATGTCTTTAGCCGCATTAGGTCAGTACTTTAGGGTATCATCTCATGTCATACACTGTCAATACACACACACACACTTTTAAATTAGTCAAGGAATCAAAACAAGTCATGCATCAACAAGGAAAAATATCTCAAATAGTCATCAAGTCAATATCAAACACATTGTCAAAATGATCAACTTATGTCTTTGCAAGATATGTCTTTCTTGTCAACAGACATCATCAAGTTGTCATAGCCTCATGTAGCTTGTCATATCAACGTTATCAGGCTCCAACGTCTTATACGACATGTGTCATGCCTTATACAGATAGTCACCAAGTCGAAACTAGACTCATCGTCTTATTGCGATATGTGTCATCCCTCATATTACGCTATGTCAAACATCAAACAATCAAACAATCCCACAAGATCAAGTTTTGGCGAATACATTTATTTGGCTTTATGACTTTATATCTTATTTTGTCTTATCTTTTTATCAATTTGTGAATTTAATCCGGTTACTAGCTTTCTCAAGGATGTCCCTTGAAGGATTTAGAGAAGCAAGGATGTCTTAGGACTCTTTTTCTTTGGCTGCTATCTGTCAACTCTCTTTTTAACATTGATTTTTGAGTCATGTTACTAGTTTCCTCAAGGATGTCTTGTCAAGGATTTAGAGGAGCAATGATGCTCATGACCCGTCCTTTATTTATCTGTTGTCTATGGTTTGTTAAGACAAAATGACTGGGGCATCTTGTTCTTAGTCTGAGTTAAGGCACTCCTTGTCTACGACTGTCTGTTTTTCACAGATGGATGACTTTGTACACTATGATCTATCTCATATCATAGTGTGTACTATCCATTTGTGTCATGTCCCGCCCAATGATGATAACAAGCAAGCATAACATACTTGGAAAAATATCAAAGATCATGTGTTGTTCAATCAATCAACCTTTGTTATTTCTTACTAACATTCTAAATTCAATCGTGCTAACATTTTTTCTCCAAACATAATGATAAAGTCCTGTGACATAACAAAAAAATTAGATAATCTGCATACATTCCCTAAACATGTCATATAGTTACATTGCATTAACTTCTTCATTACATATTTGCACAGTCATTACATCATAGGCATTTCATCATCATACATAATGGAAACATTACACAAGTACATCTCACCATCACATATAAATAACATCATATCCATTCATTACATCAATTATCATAAGTAAATAAAACCATCCATAACATCATAAAATGCATAACTCATAACATGTAGAAACATTCATAACACATATACATACATCATCTAGGAAACATAATCATATAGAAGCAATGCATCACCATAAAATAGAACTACATATCATATAGAAGCCGCCAAAATCATATATATATATATCGCTCAAAATAATGTGTCATAGTACAATGTCATAATGTATCAATAAATAAAACATGAGCTTGCAGGCTCTTGGATCAAAATACAATGTCTACAGGTATAACAAATGTCATTGTGTCCCAGTACCATTGCTCACATGGTGAAGGTGGTGGGAAAATCCTCGAAGGTGCTTTCTATGAGGTGGAAGGCCTCTCATACGGACCTGCCCTTGGTGGTCCTACCACACCCTCGATACTCTGTGTCCTGGTGTTACTCCTGCTCTGTGATATCTGACTATGAACCTCTAAAAAGCTAGGAGCTCATCTCTCTCCTGGCACCACTGCCTCATATAGATCCCTGTAATTGGTAGCTCTCTCAACTGATCTGACTAACTCTCGAACCATGCCATCAGATGAAGACCCACTACAAAGGCATCTGACCTCTGTAAACTACTGCTCTATTTCCTGTCGTCGGGCTATGGCCTGATCTCTCTCCATAAGTGCACTATCTCTCTCTATGCAGGCACTATCTCTCTCTATCCTCATGGCATCAAACTCTATTGTCATCACTCTCAATCTCTCCTCCAAAGCCTCCCTATCTCCATCCCCAGGGGCATCATCCTCCCATCTCCCCTCCACTATCCGATCCCAGATCTCTCTCTCCTGCTCCTCCATCGGTGCCTCATCCTCAACGTCATCCTCTCCATATCCTGCCAGAATACCTAGAGGGTCTATAGCCATATCCATGTCCACATCCTCTGTAGCATCCTCTACTCCAATATCCACCTCTGCATGCTCCTCTGCAACTACCTCCTCAGCAACATGCTCATCCCCAACCTGTACATCAACTCCACCTCCGATGTCCAACATCGGTACATCCTCCACTGCTACCTCTTAGATAGGTGAAAGTCCACCTACCCAATCCCCTGTCTGTCCTCTCCATCCTCACCTACCACCTCTACCATCATCACCCCTCCCTCTAACTCTAACAACTCTAGCACCTCCACCTCTTCTTCATCCTCTCGGTCCTGTGCCTCGTCTCTCCACTGGTGCCGACAAATCCAGATCGGTATATGGAATAGGACGATGCACTACCTACCATGCATCATACATAGCTATCATACCTAGGTCTACTAATCCATCTCTCCATCCCCACTATACTGGTTGTAATGCCTATATCTCTGCCTCTGCGATAGCTATTGGAATCATGGGTTCCCAATATGGAACCTCTCTAGATGAATGAGCAAACTCTACTCTGCTCCGAGGCTCATCCTGAACCTCACCAAACTGTCTCAAAAACTTGTTTGGTAAGTGTCTCTCAATGATGTGTACACTAGAAATAGTCCTCCCAATAAGGTACTATGTCTATCCTCATCCGACCACTCCTCACAATCCATGTACGATCTCCACGTGAACTAATCCAAAATTTCAAGTGCATGTCGCCAATATCCAGTGTCTCCCACATGCGTCTGAGTAATGTGTCCTATATACCGGAACACATACGGGAATCTCTCCTGTCGCTCTACAGTAACTGGAGGACAAAAAACAACTATCCTCTCCCAACCCCACACCATCAGCAGAGTGGTCCCACAACTCAATGACTGAGCATCTCTATATGCAATATCATGTAGGTGAAAGTATAACATCCCTAGTAAGTATGGACCCCAAGCATACATAGTCTCTCTCTCCAGCATCTTGACCAACATTGCACCCCATCCAACTAGAAATCCATGACCCCGTCGGTCTGGTAGAACAATCCCTCCTATCAATGTACATAATATACAATCAATCCTATCATATCTATCCGCTAACACTAGCCATCTGTTCTCATAGTGCTCGATGTCAAGCCTATTAATATCATCCACCTGATAGAATCTGGCAAGCTCGGTCAATCCGCATTGGGTATCATACATAACCTGCTCTCCTCTAATCGACAGTCTCAATATCCTGTACACATCCTCCAATGTGACAGTGGCCTCCTAGGCCAGCAAATGGAATGACGATGTCTCAGAATGCCATCGCTCGCATAACACAATAAGCATCCCCCTATTCGCCTGAATGGTGGGCATCGATAGACAGTGACGTAGACCAAGTCTCCATAGAAGTCGTATCTCTGTAGTAGTCAAACAATCTCTCAGATTGAATGTGTCAAGACGTGACTCCTGTGTATATATAGGATCTAATACAATCTGCATTTAAACCATGATGTCAAGAATTTTCAAGTTTTTCTTAGAATTTTTTTTTGAAAAATTTTACTAGCCAAATGCGGCTCACTTTAACAAATGCGGTGCATTTTTATAAATGTGTTGCACAAAACCTCATTTGCGGTGCACATTACATATGCATTGTACATTTCACATACCCATTTCTACCTACCACACATGTAGTGCATTTTACCAAATGCAGGGCATTTTCTACATCCTATCTACCTACTACATATGTGTTTCACAAATTCATATGCGGTTCACTACCCTACATGCGCTTATTCCTAATGTAGATGTGTTGCATAAATACATATGTGGTGCATTATGAATCAAATGTGATCATTCCCCAAAATGCTAACCTAGCCTAGACGTGTTTTCACACATGCGTCGTTTCGCATTCACATGCGGCAAATACGATGACATATGCATCGTTCATGACAAACCACATTTTCTAATTGACTTTTCAATGCCTAAAAACACGTGCAAAACTAAATTTTAAAAGTTTGTTTTTGGGTACATACCGGTGGTCCTACGTTGGCTAGCCAGTTGAACGTTCGGATCCGATATCCTCAATGCACAGCATAGGGAATGGGTGCCATTTTCGTCAGCTAGTCAGAGAAAATATTTTATTTTCCAAACTCCTTCGAGTGCAAATGAATTAGATTTCAACCTAATTCCTATTTATAGGTAGGGTTTGGGTGGCATTTCTTCAGCCCCTCTCTACTGGCCACTTATCCTTTCAACTTCAAATGACTCGTACACATCTGTATCAACTCCAATTTCAATTCCGTCAACTCCATAGCATTTCTAACCATCCAATTAACTTATCGGGAATATTTCTTGAGTTTTTTGAAAATTTTCAAAAAGTTGTCAATTTTCCCGAAGGGGCATTCCTTAACCTATTTCATTTTGGGGCATGATCAGGGCATATTTTCTTTGACACAATGCCATAACAACATTGTATCAAAGAGGGGCAAATTGTAGACACCGAAAATTGGTCTAGGCCTGTGAACACCACTTTCGACATAATTTTCTATAGTCCATGGTCATGATTAAATAATGTTTATTATTTAATTAACCTTTCTAACACATTTTTCCTCTATTAATTAAATACCCCTTTTTCATTAATTCATTAATAACCTTTATTCAACCTTGATTAATTAAATAAATCATATTTGTTTAATTATGTCGCTAACTAATTAATTCTTCCTTCTTAATTAAATAATTTATTATTTAATTACCCTCTTTATCATATTTCAACTATAATTAAATATCTTTATTTAATTATTCATTTAACCCCCTTTATCTATAATTAAATAATTATTATTTAATTTATTCATATTATCCTTTTCAACAGTCAAATTAAATAAATGATCTTTATTTATTTAATTAAAGTCTCTTATTTTTGAATGTTGAATTAAATTAATATTTAATTCATATTTATTTATTTATGTCACATTCTTCTGTCAATCAGTTGACTAATCATTCACTCACCTTCTGACTCAAGATCTATTTTTAGTTCTCCAATTATCTCTGGATTCAACATCTGATTGTCTCTGCGAGAGGACTCTCTGTCACAATTAGTCAGTTAACTAGTTCCAACTCATATGCATGATGTGTTTATTAATTAAATATCTTTATTTAATTAATTAAATCATGTTTGCATTCGAATGCATTATTCTTCAACTTCTAACATTGTCTTTGACATTCAAAGTCTGTTTCTTCTATTTTCGAAGACTCTTAACTGAAGATTAAAATCTTGAACTCGTGTTCTAACTTAATATTTATCCTACAGTCTTTTCTGAATCATGTTCTAACTCACGTTCTATCTGACACATAACTCACATCACATGGCATTCATCAATCTCATCCGTCGATCTCTCTTTCAATTTGAGTTGATCGTTCGAAAACCCAAAATCTATAAAATGGCCTGTCATTATCATTATTCTTCCTCCCGAAATCACACTTTTGAGAAGAGACTTATCTTTGATATTTTTCTTAGACACTCGAAAAAGTTATGCTTGCATCAATACTGAGAAATTTGAGGGCAAGAATACTGAAACAACAAAATGGAGAAGAGAAATCAAGATAATTTGAAGGAGTGAATGCATATTTGGTGAGAGCTTTCCATTAATTTGTTTATTTTATTATGTTTATTTCCTCATTCTTTGTTGTTTGATTTAGATTAATATTGTTTAGATTAAGATTAACATCATTTATTCTAGTTTGCAGATCTTTAATCCAGATTTTATTTCTATGTTACAGGATTGAATAGGTTGTGCCTTGCACATATGCACCACAGTAAAAAATGGGGACCCTTTCTTTCAACTTAATATTTTGAGTAATTAGTCCCTTTAGCTTTTCAACTTGTCCAATGAGTCTATATTCTAGTTGGTCAATTTGGTTCATCCCTCTAAGGTACAAGCTAACTTGCATGATTTAAATGTATGTATTTGATGTGACCTCTCTTGTTTGTGTGAGCTTCATGTCTTTTCCTCCTTTTCACGATGATTTTTGATGTCTTTGATTAGATGGGCATAGTGTAGCTCTTTTGGTCTTTTAGTATATTATTAGAGTAATGACCTTGGAAAGAGAGTATTGACACTATTCATAATGAGTTAATGCATTTTCTACTCTTGTGCCTTCATCATGGTATTGCTTTAATTTGGCTACAAGATCTTTAATTCCAAGGATAATTAAACCTTCATATGCTGCTCATATTTAGAATATCAAGGTTGCACAGTATCATAATTCAATAGGCTAGAGAGGTAGGTACATTTATTATAGAGCATCAAGTGGCCAAATGAGGTGACTAATTCATAGGATAAGCTTGATGACTTGGTTCTGTATAAATTTTTTTGTCACTAGAACATACTAGTTAACCTATTGCAAAGTACATAGATGATTTGAATCAAGGAAGAAAAATAAAAGGTCTAAAGATAAAAAATAACATATATCAACCCTAATTAATGTTCAAATTTGTATATGGAAAGCTAGAAAAAATCTATGAAACATGCTACAAAATCATCCCAAAAGATGTGAAAAATTGATCCCCACAAGAAATGAACACCTACAATAACTTCAACATACCCATGACATCTCTTGCCATCAAATTAATTATTTTGGGCATAAAGTATGGTTCTAAAAATTCTTTGGTTAGTGTAGGGCCAAATCAGACCATAAATGAGACCCTAACTACTTTAAGCCTTTACTAGTTAAAGTTCCTCAAATTGTGTGCCAAAATCACACTCAAATCATCTTAAACAAGTAGTAAAAACTATGGACTTATCAACTATCAATATCTTCTCAAGCATGTTGGGTATTTTCTAGTGAGGACATGGATTTTTGGACCATTCCAATGAGATATAGTGAAAATAGTGAAAAATAGTTAAAATTGTTAGACTTGAAAGTTTAGAAAGAACTCATGCTAAGAACTTATAGTTGGAATGATTTTTTTTTATTTGATTGAGAAATCATGATAAATAGGGATGTGAGAAGGGAGAATCCAAAGAAGGAACTTCGACAAGGAAAAGGCTTTCGAGATATCAAGGTCAAGGTATTAGGAAGAACTTATGGTAGATGTTGAGATAGGAACTAGTCAAAAGTTTGACTCTAAAAGGTTCATAAAAAGGATTAGTAGAGTTGTAAGTTTTGGGGGTTGAATGAAATGAGTACGATATTAAGGGTTAGTTCAAAGTCCAAATTTTATGGACTTTGGAAAAATAATGAAGAAAGAGTTAGAGTTTAGGGAAATATGGGATGAGTACTTGAGAAATGGATGGCCAACATCCTAGTTTTAAAGATAAGAATTATTTGAGTGTAAAAAGGTGAGATCAATAGCTATGATTCAGTAGAGAACTCTTCAAAATGGATGAAATCATCACTACACAAAAATCATGTTAGTAAGGATGGAATAACTCATAAATTTGATGGGAGAATGATGATAGTACTTTTCTAAATTTTGTCTCTCTACCTGTTCCATGTCTTTGAAAAATTGTAAAATTATTGTTATATTTGTAAGGGTACAAGAAAGTTGTATTAGGGTTGTAAAAAAACCCTAAACCCTACCTAAAACCTTGCACTTTATTTATATTTTCTTTTTGATTTCCTTCTTTCATCACTTGGTTCCATAAGTTGTTTCTTC
Source organism: Sequoiadendron giganteum (assembly GCA_007115665.2). Taxonomy (NCBI): domain Eukaryota; kingdom Viridiplantae; phylum Streptophyta; class Pinopsida; order Cupressales; family Cupressaceae; genus Sequoiadendron; species Sequoiadendron giganteum. The sequence goes on along the minus strand of CM021101.1, from coordinate 839,597,639 downwards.
AAGGCCCTCGCTCCATCTTTTGACTAGCCCATTTTCCTAAGCACCGACTAAGACAGTTCCATTTTATATATGCTTTTAAGCATGCACTTTAATCCTTGGTCCTAATGGGCCCACTTGACACATGGTATTATTTTGCAAGGTATCTTCATTTCACAGGTGACTTTTATTTTTCTATTGTATCCTTGTGAAAATGTGAAACAATGACACATTTCCCCTCACTATTGATTTGTATGAGTCCTCTACTTGTCAAATGATAAAATTATGTTTCCATTTGTTCTTTTTGATTGGCGACTTACTCTCTAAGCTCTAAGTTCTTTAAGTTGTCCCCAAAGTCTCTTAGACCATGTGTTACTAGCCACTCTTCCTAATACCCCAAGTTTATTTGGTTACTGCACATACATTTTAAGCCTTTTAAGTTATTGAGTACCAAGCTTGTCAGGTGGTCCCCACCTAAATCCTATTTAGTACCATATGTCATCATTTGGTTGATTTTACCTATCTATGTGCTTTATGTAGAGCCTTTTACTTCCAAGGGATTTATTTCATGAATAAGAGAAATTATTTTCTTTGTCCTTTATTGAGGGGTTAATTTTATTTCACAAAAAATTCTTCAATCATGAGGAATTTTATGTTTTCTTTGTGTTCGCATTTCAATCAGCACCTCTGGAGTGCTTATTAGAAAATGGTAGCTATTGCAAGTGTGTAGTCATTTCTCTTTAAATTAGGAGGGGAAGATACCTCTTATTGCTAATGTTTGCATAAAAAGTACGGTAAACTAGTGTTCCTATCTTTTTACTCAACGACAGGACACAAGGGTGCATAAACACAATGTGTTGCAGCTAAGGTTTTCTCTGGTATCTATAGATCTTAACTACAACTAAGCTAATTTTTAATATATCCTATCTCCTCTAGATAAACAAAGCAAGAGAATATAGGAGTGGGAATGTAATGGTTCGATCACTTGGATGAATGTTTCTCCCAAAATGCATCCAAAGGCTCTGAAATCCTAGATTTACAACGAAATAGAATCCACACAAGTAATCTTCAGACGATAGGCTAGATCTCAAGATTCCCAAGGAGGTACCAAGACCTTTCCAAGGTGTAGGCTGAAAGGTAGACTACTAGAAATGACAAAGAATGATAATCTTACTTCCTAAATTCCCAAGGAGAGAAAATACTCTTTCTGAGGTGTAGATCGAAAGACAAACTATTAGAACAACAGTCAATGATAAATTTTGTGACTTTTGGATCAAAGGAAAGGTAGCTCTCCCGATTTATTATCTCAATCTTCGATCAAAGGTTACAATTCGAGACAACAACTTGTGTCAAAGAGACAATCACACATGATGTGATCAAACCAAGAATACATGAACAATGATTGAATACACCTATTTGAATAAGAAGATCACAATTTATACTTAGAATTTCCCTATCACAAATATGATCTAAGAACAAATACTAAGTGAACAAAGTCGAAGGCTTGTGAGCTCAGTGTTTTTCTACCGTGAAGTAAAGTTATAAAATTATGAGCAAAAAATCTTATTTATAGAAGCTCAAAGGAGTAGGCAACCCTATAATCTTCTTGAGTTAACATTTAGTTCTTGCCAATCTACAAGATTTATTCCTATGTCTAAATGTAGGTGACCTAGCAATTTACTGGAAATCTACTTTAGTTAACTAAAACTAAACTAAAAGTGAACTCCAATGTACAAAGTGCCTCCAAAATAGAGATCCACAATTAGTGGGATTAGACATGCATGTTCAGTGGGATAGTGAGTTAACTTGGAAAGGGGCATCAAGTTAATTATTTGTCATAAATGTTATCTTGGAGGGGTAGGATGTCCTTAACTGAGAGTCTACACCTCATCAATTATAGTCAACAATTCTTCTAACCAGTCGTTGAATTATTTATACGAAGATCATCACATGCCTCAATTGTCAACTTACTGCTTGTCAGCAAATTGATGTATGCATCTCTTTCATTTTTCTTCCCTTAGGAGGGTTACTCCTTGTCTTTCTATTTGTATTTCCATTTTGACATGGAAGGTAGTGTAGTATTAACTGGTGGCGGTTATGTATTGGGAATGACTACCTTTCGTGTTCTTTTGCAACTTTACATTTCTAACGATTTCCTTGATTAATTGAAGAGTGTTGTATGGTGAAACTGTGAAGTTTGACTACGAACACTCTAGCCATGAGAAATGCAAATGAACTCGCTGCACATGCAAAATTCCAACAGTTACAATCCTCTAAACTAGCCTCAGAAAACTATTAGATATACGAGGTGAAACCATTTATGGAACTTGTGGAATTGTGTGTCTATGCTTGTATTTGACTTGGGAGAACCGTGATTTGAAAACCTTAAAGATTGACTATGCAGATGATGCTATTCGAGCAACTTTTCTATGACGGCTAAAAATAGCCTTGTCGAGGGTAATTTTCACGAAATATTCTTAGACATGGGTTTTGTTGAGAATAATTTTCTAAACAAACCCAAGTCGTTAGAAATTTAAAAAAAAATGAGTTTTTCTATGACATGCAAGAGCCCTTCAGTGGTAGAGGCAACAAGGCACCCGAAAATTATTTTTCTTGGAAAAATCAATACATGGGTTTCGTTCGTGCTTCAAAGTTGAACAAACCCAATTTGTTTATTTTTTGAAATTATGACTTTTTTCAAAAACCCTAAAATTTAGGAGCAACAGGGCTACTTTTTTTGGAAAAATAAAACATGTTGGTTTTAAAAAAAAAGTTGTGTTGATCATACCCAGAAGGTCAGATCTATGATTATTCGCCATTTTCTTAGACATGCAAGAAGATCTAAGACAAGAATAGAGGAAAAATACAAGAAGAAGATTGGAAGCTATCAACAATCTTTCTAGAAAAAATATGCCTTTTGATGCACCCTCTGATAAATTATCCCCCTGTGCAACAAATCTTCAAAAATATGAAGAATGTTGGAAACCCCTCTATCAGATCCTCGAAAGATGTCTTGGAGAAGAAAATGTTGTTCTTGGCTTCAACCTGCAAAGAAAGATGTTTGATTATGACACCTAGGCTTGATATATAGTGATTGATGTTGAATGCATCAAGCTTGGGTGCCAATATAAGATGAAGGAGTCTTTTTGCCTGATTTGGAGTTCACAACACTTATTTCCTCCAGTTTTGGGATGTTTTAGCCATAGACAGGCTTCTAAAATAGTCAACTTTAGTCAACTGAGTCTTTCTTTGAATTTAGGCATCCCTTTGAAGATTTGAACACTTTTTCATTATTAGTATTATTTTTGTGTTGAAATGCCTCCATTCGATCCTTGGTCCTAGTTGCTCTGCTGATCTTGAAGTGTTGCTGGCATATCCATTACTGAGATGAAATAACTCTGATGAAGTGTGCTTCTAATTCTTGGGCGCCTTTTCCCAAGAAGGTGCTTTTTCCACTAGACTTAGCCAATTTTCTTTAGTGTTCTTCAATTCCTCCAGTTTGACCTTCCGTGCTTTGATATGAGATCACTGCTGATTGATGAGTCTGATGATCTCGCTGAAACATGGGATGGATAACCAATTTAGTCTTGAAAAGGATATCTAGCTTCGTGAATCTTGAAAGTTGATTTAGGTACCTCAAAAGCATGGGTGACCCTAGCCTACAAGGGCACCTTTGTCTTTTTGACTTGTTATTTTTAGTTTGCAAACCTTCACGAACACTCCCCATTTTATCTCTATCATCAAATGTTTGATTTGTCTGTTGTCTTCACTAACGGTGTTGTTGTTGAGATTGATCACAATGAAGAAGGTCATTATGGAGGTTAGTGAGCTTGTAGACTACATTTGATTGCCCAAAACACTGGGCACCTATTTCTAGGAAGGTGCAATTTCCTTAACACAACCAATTTTCTGTGTTGTCTTTCATCTCACCTTCATCTTTGGTGCTTTCTGCTTGATCTTCTTTTTCGAATGCCTAACAATTCATGTGAACATGCAACCAGATTGATCACGAAGTTGAGAGATAGCTGAACAAATGCCTTGTAGAAAGTAGCTATTGAAAACCTCAATAAGTGGCTCAAAATGATGGGCACCCTTGGCCTATAGGGGTGCCTTTGCTTTGATTTGCATTGATTTACCCTCCATTTTGCATGCTCTAATGATCAACGGTTGCTGTCGTCTAATGTGTATCACAGGTTGGCGAACAAGTTCATTGCAAAGCTTAGCTGATGCTGGGGAGATCACCTAAAGACAAGATTTTGCAACAACTGACATCTAGACCATCTAACTCAAGGGTGCCCCTGGTCAACAAGGGTATTTTTTCTCATGTTTGACTGTCATTTTGATAGCACTTGCATTACAAAATCTTTTGACTTCGGTTGTGTTTGTTGTTGATTGATGAATCAGATGACTTTGCTTGACGATGCGCTAGAAAACCAACAAAAACACAAAGAGGATGTCTGCCTTGGTGAAAGTTGATAACTACCTTTGACCTTTGGAATTCGAGGGCGCCCTTGGCCAACAGGGGTGCTTTTAGTTGCGGTTTCATCATTTTCATTGAAAATATTCATCGCTTCATGCTTCACGTTTGTCATGCATTATGGCTATTTTGAGCATTATTGTTGATGATGTAGATGTGCACATCCTTGCAATCACCTTCATCATGTTGTTTGTACGGGTGTTGGAAAAATGACTAAGGCATTTGACTGCATAGCCTCCTCTTGGTAGCCAGGCACGTGCATTCTCCAGACTTGGTCAATTCTCAACATCTTTCAATTTTGAAAATCCCCTGCATCATAGGGCATCTTTTTGAGCATTTTCACCATGGATTCTTCGTCGAAGGTTTTGAAGGTTCGATTTCACCACCTAGTACTGGCCATTCTGGCATTAATGGTTGTAGAGGTCCTAACTTTCTTTTTGAAAAATGAAAATAGACCCAGTAGAGTAAAATAAACTTTTTGGTGATTTTGAATTGACTAGTGTGATCATGAAGTCAAATTATCCTATCAAAATCATTTTCAATTATTTCTAGAAAGGTCCAATTTTTTAGGGTTTTCCTAAAACAAGGGTTTGAAAACCTAATTTTCAAATTTTCAAAAATTTGCAAGTATCTTCCTTGACACAAACCCACAAAAACCCCTATGTTTTGCTTGACCTAAAACATACTTTCAACAACAATTTTACATGATTTGGATTATTTTAAGCAAAATGCCTTATTGAAGCAAAAATTTATTATGGGTACAACACTTTGTTCCTCCCACAAGTTATTGAAATCCTGTTGCATGTAATTCTTCACTCTTTTCCTTAATTTCATGGGAGTGACTTGCTAGTTCTTTCTATCTTTGTGAAGACCCAAAATGGTGATACATGTCTAATGTTGTAGTATTGAAAAAGAGTTTCTCATTTCATGTAGGGAAATTCAAATGTTCTCGATATCCATTGATCACTCAAAGATCAACAATCCACATTCAAAATAAAAAAAATTGTCTACTTGCAGGGCATGCCTTTGTGCATGCAAACATGATGGAGGATTTTTCCATTACCTACCAATTCACTTGAACCATACCCCTACATAATTGCATCTAAATTTGTTATTTTAATTGTGAAAATATTCTCAAAGAAAAGGTTCTAGTAATTTTTGGTGTAACGAGGGTTTTCAAAAGGAGGTTTATTGCTATGATTAAAAAGTTTTCCCTTCCTGTTACTTTATTGCATCTAAAAGGGTTGATTATGGTATATTAAGAAGGAATTTTAAAGTTGATTCATAATTAGATTTTTGGTTAGATTGAATTGGAAATAAATCTTGAGAATGTTGTAAAGAATCACAAGAAAACCCTAAGCCCTAATTCTATAGTAAAAATATCCTAACCCTAGAAACCATGGCCAAAACTTCAAGAAGGGTTAAGAGAGGCTCAGGATCATCAAAGAGACCTAGGATTGGTCAAGGTTCTATAATTTTAGTTAATAAGTGATGGAAAAAAGATTGTTGTAGAGATGCTATAATTTTGATTCATGACTATACACTTTTCAAATATAGTTTCAAAAAAATTCTAGCTGACAAACCAATTTTCAACATATGAAGATTGGGATTCAAGAGATTAGTTTTCCCAAATGTTTTCATCAATGTTGAGCTAATTATAACTATGGCTAGGGATTATAACCCACAAAAGAGGTGAATTTTTAATTAAAAAGGTATTACTTCAACAAATCTTGACATAAATTACATTTGTGAAGTATTTAATCTAGGAAAAAATGCTTAGCTTCTAGTGACCTAGGAACATTAATAAGAGAATATCAGAGCTTGAGAGATGGCTACAAGGTGAAATAGTTACCTAGTTTCAGGCCTAGAGGTCAAAACAAAGAATTGAGAAGGTTTGCCAGTGGGGAATCAAAACCCTTTAATTATGAATTTTTAAGGATTACTTCATGAAACCTAATTTTCACTATGTTAGATCTTAGGAATAGATTGTAAGACCCATATACCAGTTAACATGATGGTATTAGTAGTAGATTCCAAAGTAGGGATGTCAACAAGCTATATGATTATGCTTCTTTCATTTTAGATGGAACTCACAAAGACCTATGTGCCATTAAAGAGAATGATAATATTGTCCACTTTAAATGGTATTCTCTACTATGCCACATACTACTTTATAATGGGAGGAAGATTTGGTCTCCTTGTATGTGGATACAATCTGATGATGTCCAAAATAAATTACTCCTTGTACAAGAATGCAATTATATTTGGGATAGTAATTGTGACACAACCAACCACAACATCTTTGAAAAATTATTTGTCAGAGAGATTTTAAGGAATGTGGGCGAAACGATAGATTGGGGTTTTTCAAAGGATTTTAGGAGATACCTGATCCAGGTGGATCCAGGAAATCTAAAAATTGATAGTCTCAAAATTTGACAAAAAATAGCTTCATCACATAGAGTTCGCTGACATAGTCTTGACACAACTTGAACAAGATCAAAAGGAGTTTATATGTAGAAGTTATGTGCAGTCAAAGGTTCGATCAAATAAACGAATCAAGGGGCCAATTAAAAGGTAGAAAAATTGATCACCTAAAATCCAAGTAAGAATGATGTCAAGTTGAAGTGCTCATCCCACTGATTCCAGAACTATATTCGGTTTCGAAAACAGAGCTCGTATGAACAAAATAGAGTCAGTCAATTGCAGATAAAAAGAGTTGACCAGTCAAAATGATGACTTCAACATAGTGACGTGGCATGTACAGTCAAAATGATGACTTCATTATAGTGACGTGGCATGTACAGTCAAAATGATGATGTGGAAGCCTCTGAGTCGATACGTGGCAGTACGACAATATACATGGTATTCAATTGGCAGATGACGAGGCATATTCGACCAAATCTCAGTTTGACACGTGGCAGCTCTAACAAATGAAAAATCCTCACGTGGACTATACAAATCGTGCCACGTGGAATCCCTATTTTCTGCAAGGCTGTTTGTTTTTTCAAAAACTTTTTCTTGAGATTTGATCCTACAACCTTTCTGCTTCCACTTTATGCGCTGCTTCTTTTTTAACATGGCGCTCTCAACCTGCTAATGTGCCGCTTCTTTTTAAAGAAGATAAAAAGGCTAAGTAGATAGTGGTGTGGGTTGAACCCGTGACCCCACAACCCCTAAATACGATGCTCTACCAACAAACCACTATGGGGTTTAGAATGAATTTCGGGGATTAGTTATTGTAGATAATAACTTTAAAATGATTTCTTTTGAAATTAAAATATACATCACCTAATTTTGAAAAGATAATCCCTTAGGATTTTTAAAAGCCGATTCATGATAAATAAGGTCTCCAAATAATATTTTAGAATATATTTTAAGAGGATTTGAAGATTTATTATTGTAATTTGAGAGATATCGGTATATTTGCAAAATAATATTGTTTTAGTTCATATTAGCAAATAAATTGGTATATAAAGGAGAGTTTTGGCTTGGGAATTAATGGAAGTTTACTTGGAGAAATAATCCGAGTGTGAGAATTTTTGGAGGAGAAGAATTACAAGGTATTATTATACACCAAAATTGTAAAAGTGAGAGAGATTGCGAATAATTTTGTGCAGGTTTTGAAGTTTGAATATTGTAAGAAGGAATTTTCAAGTGCTTGGCGATATTAATGAAAGCGGTTCAACATTGAGAAGTGAACCCGAAGACGTAGTCCTTTGAAGGATGAACTCCTTTATCAACTTTCATCTGATCTTTCTATCTTTCGTCTCATTCTTCATCTATCTCCTATCTTACATTCTCTCTAATTTAATTTCAGTTTATTTTTCAATTTAGTATTTGATTTATAATTACAACATTTTAGTAATTAGTAATTTAATTAATGTAAAAGTGAACCTAGCCTATGATTTCAACGGTTAAACAACATAGGGGTAAGTACACCAATCTGTGACACAATTTTGGCTCTTAAGATGTCACTTTTTTTCTGAAATCAACAAAATTTGATTTGCACGAGAAAATGAAGATAGTTACGCTCAAAATTTCAAGATGCAAAAAGAACAAAAGTTGAAGTGCTTCGAGTCTAGTTTATAAGGTACTATTTTTTTTTGAAATTAATGAAGATTAAGGGTCTCAAAAAGGGGGAGGCCCAAAACAGGTCCTGTTTTTATAAAAAAAAATAGCATAGCGCCTGAGGGCTCCCCCCTTTTTGATTAATTTTTTTTTAGAATTTTAAAAATCCCAACAGTGAGAAATTAGCTAACACCATGTAGTTTATCCTCCTTCTTTAAGATAGTTTTTTTAATGAATATATAATATTTTATGAATTTTCAAAGTGGACACATCCTGAAAAACTAAAATTTGAGTGTGCTCACCCCCAAATCTTTTGCAAACTAATCAAAAATTGATTTTTTTTTCATCATGTGTAGAATGGAGTCTAGTTTCAAAAAATGTAATTTGTTTCACGTTTCGATGAACGTGTAAACATCTATCCTAAATCTAGCACATGTTGGTTTTTGACCAAAAACGAAGGCATTTACAATAGAAGCCATGGATCAAAACCTTAACTAAATCAAAATGAAAAAAAGAATTATATATTTAGATAGCTAAGAGAGAGGTTAATGTTATCACGGTTTGTTTATAAACTTGCATTGAAAGATGTGCAAATGAGACGGGGAACATAGAGGAAAATATGAGAAAATTTGGCAAATCCTGTTAAATAACATGTCCAAAGCAGGCCATTTGGTGAGCACCAAATTTGGCACTCGCCAAATGACTCATCACATTTAGCGTGCGCCAAATGTGATGAGTCATTTGGCAAGTGCCAAATGGCTTGCTTTGCACAACTAGAATTTCCCCTCTTTGGTGAACAACTTTGATAATGCTTAGAGTGGACAGTTTATGATCGTAGATGGATAGTTGAGGTTTTACCTTTCATACCTTCTCTAACTCATTACCATAACTGGATAAATCTTTATCCCTCTGAAGTCTCTATCTCTCAGGTCTCACTCCCTCCCATGCGACCTAGACTACTCTCTCAGTCCAATCCCCTCTGTCAGGTCTCTTTCCCTCCCACATAGGTACCTAAATAAATCTATCTCACTCCAACACCCTTTCTCACTCTCCCTCTCTCTCTCCCTCTTTGGTATTTTTATCTCTCTCACTCCATCTCCCTCTCATAGGTTGTTATGTTTCTCTCTTTGTCTCTCTCTCTCAGGTCTCTCCCTCCTACCCCCTCTCCCTCTCTTAGGTATGTCACTCACTCACTCCCTCTATCTCTCTCCCATTCCCTCTCTCTCACTCACTCTATCTCTCTCCCTCTCTCTCTCACTCTCTCTTGAGTATCTCCATCCCCCCTCTCTCTCACTCTCTCCCACTCTGTCTCTCTCCCTCTCTCTTAGGTATCTCCCTCCCACCCCCTCTCCCCCTCTCTGTCTCTCTCAAGTATCTTTGTCCCACCCCCTCTCCCTCTCTCTCTTTGTCAAGTCTCCCCCTCCTACCCCATCTCCCTCTCAAAGTCACTCACTCTATCTCTCTTCCACTCCCTCTATCTGTCTTCATCTACCTCTCCATCTCTTTCAAGTATCTCCCTCCCACCATCTCTCCCTCTCTCTCTCATGCCCTCTATCTCTCTCCCACTCTATCTCCCTCTCTCTCTCTCTCAAGTCTTTCCCTCCCACCCACTCTCCCTCCCTCTTTGTCTCTCAAGTCTCTCCCTTCTACCCCCTCTCTCTCTTTCAGGCCTCTCTTTGTCTCTCTCACTCACTCCCTCTATCTCTCTCCCACATCCTCTCTCTCTCTCACTCCCTCTATCTTTCTCCCCCTCTCTCAAATATCTCCCTCCCACTCTCTCTCTCTCTCCCTCTATCTCATGTATCTCCCCCCCACCCCTCCATCTCTCTCGAATCCTCTTGAATCCCTCTATCCTGAGTACTCCCTCTCCCTCCACCCCCTCTCCATCTCTCAAGTCTCTCTCTCTCTCTCACTCCTTGTCTCTCTCCCATCCCTCTATCTCTCTCTCCCTCTCTCTTCTACTCTCTTAGGTATCTCCTTCCCACCACCTATCTCCCACTTTTTCTCCCTCTCCTTCTCTCTCGGGTGTCTCCCTCCCAACCTCTCCCCCTCTCCCTCTCTCTTAGGTTTCTCCCTCCCACCCTATCTCCCTCCCTCTCTCTCACTCTCTCCCTTCGTCTCTATGTCTCTCCCTTCATCTCTATGTCTCTCCCTCTCTCTCTCCCACTTTGTTTCTCTCCCTCTCTCTCTCTCTCTCATTCCCTCTATCTCTCCCACTTTTTCTCTCTCCCTCTCTCTAATGTCTCTCCTTCCCACCCTATCTCCCTCTTTCTCTCTCTCAAGTATCTCCGTCCTACCCCATCTTCTGCTCTCTCTTTATCAAGTCTACCCCTCCTACACCCTCTCCCTCTCACAGTGACTCCCTACCTCTCTCACTCCCTCCCTCTCTCTCCCTCTCCCTATCCCTCTCTCTCAAGCATGTCCCTTCCACCACCTCTCCCTCTCTCTCTCTCAAGTAGAGGGTTTAGGGACTAA